>OX457042.1:23625374-23667874 GCA_949752735.1 Lumbricus terrestris
CATCAATATTAATATTTTTTACTTTTTTATTATTATTAATGTTATTATTGTTATTATTATTATTATTGTTGTTGTTGTTGCTACAAATTTTTTTACCCGAAGTATTTATGACCCCTCAGGTGTTAAAACTATATCCGGAGATGGGAGTGGTGTTACTCTGGAATTATTATTAGTATTATTATTAGTATTATTATTGTTACTATCATAATTATTATTATTGAATAAATAAATAAGTACAATTTGTAACGGGCGCAAAGTCACATCGGAATGGGAATCTGAGGTGCGGATAAGTCAGTAGCCAAGATTAGGTTCAGTTAGATATCCATGTGTTTGAAAGCCAAGCCCACTCCATCTGACAACCTATAATTGACCTGACCCTCACATGACCTGACCTGGCCTGACCTGTATTGTTCCCACCTTGAAAAATATAACTGCTCTAGTATTGTACGAAGAAGATCTTAGGCCTACGTTTGAGCTGGTCTTGTGAGCAAGTCAAGGAATAAATCCAGTATCTGTTGAGATGTTGCTGGAGTTCGTGCACGTAGTTGATGTGGCCATTGCACTGCCGCATCAGCTGCTGGTAGCAAGCGTCCGTCTGAACCCATAGTCTGTAGCAGATCAAGCACACAACAATTATAATTAGTTATAATTTATGGTATAATTTGTAGGATGTTAAATAGGGTTAGGTAGGGCAAGGTCAAGGCAGGTAATGTAGATAATAATTATTGAGGACAGGTCGGATCAGGTCTGCGAAGTCAAAGTCAGTTTAGGTGCTGGTATTGCTTTACAATGTCAGGTAGACTGAGGCAAGATATAATTATTATAGTCGGTCAACGTCAGATCAGTTTGAAAGATGAGGCAGAGAGTTAAAGTCCGATTAATTAAGGCAAAGTTGAAGGTAAAGTAAAGAAAGGTACAATTAAAGTCATGTTCTGCCCCTATATTATTAGTAGAACCAGATGAAGAAGGGCAGTATGAGTAGGAAGAAGCTGATGATGATGAAGAAGACGTAGAAATAGGAGAAGGAAGAAGCGGAGGAAGAAAACGAGGAAGAAAAAGAAAAGCAGCGGAGACAGTGGAGGAGGAGGAGGAATAGGAAGAGGAAGATGGGGAGAAGGAGGATTAGAAGTAGGAGTAGGAGGAGGAGGAGAGAAAGAAGGGGAAAGAAGAAGAGGAGGACGTGGAGACAGGCGAGGAGCAAGAGAAAGATGGGGAGAAGTAGGAGTAGGAGGAGGAGGAGAGAAAGAAGGGGGAAAGAAGAAGAGGAGGACGTGGAGACAGACGAGGAGCAAGAGGAAGATGGGGAGAAGTAGGAGTAGAAAGAGGAGAAGGAGAGAAAGAAGGTGGAAAAGAAGAAGAGGAGGACGCGAAAACAGACGAGGAAGAAGAGGAAGATGGAGAGAAGGAGGAGTAGAGGTAGGAGTAGAAGTGGAAGGAGAAGATGAAGGAGAAAAATAGGCGGAAGAGGACAATTGGAATAGTTGGAGAAGCTTGTGACGTTGACTACGGCGACAATGATCAAGGAGATGGAGGCAAAGATGAAAACAAAGAAGTTCTTAAAAGAATTTAAAGAAAGTAAAAAAACGAAACAAAGATTAAAAAGTGGTGTAAATGGCGTCACAATGGGGCACAATACAAATAATTACGCCAAGTTAAGAAGACGATGCCAAGGCAGATTTATTACACGAGGCATTTAATTAAGGAGTCCAGGAAACATGACCTGTAGCAGAGCGACTGAGCGCCTTCTAAGTGGGTCTACTGCGCCAGATAACAGGGCGATCGTCGACTGATAAGGTCTAACTGACTCTATGGCAATCAATGGAACCTTAGCCAATTCGCATTCAGAACGCAAAGTGTTTTTTCCTTTATTTACAGAACTCCCTCTTTCCCTCAACGGGTTTGTGATACAGCCATCGCGCCTGCGCGTGATCTAGGGACTACATTGAATGAGCGGAAGAGCAAACAGTCGGCCGCAGTGCACTCGAAAGACTTCACCGCGCCGCGGTCAGACGATGTTCAAAATTGCAAAAATAATCGCCGTTTTGCGACGCCTACAACATGGCCGTTCAGCCAGGCAAAAATATGGCACTCAGCCAACAATATGGCGCTGGGTCGTCCCACGTGTCGGTTGTCGGCCGCGCCGAACGTGCCTTGCACATCGATTCGGAGATCCGTGGTCTATCGGAGTGGACGCAACGATACCACTGGGGCAGCTTGCGGTGTTTGTGTGGCTTTGAGTACCAAGTCGAAGACGGTTAAGTGTTCATGTAAAGGTATTGCTGGTCAAATAACATAGGCGATCAGTGAGGTTCCATATAAACGACGACGCGTGAGAGTCATGACTTAATCGCCAGGTTTAGTGGCAATACAAGAAAGAGTTATTGCTGTATGTATGAGCCAAACTGCTGCATATATCTTCGTTGTTTTATTAATAGTTGAGTCAATAGACGGTTAGGACAACCAGCTGTTCTGTAAATTATTTTTTTCATCGTATAGGGAAGTATGCATTCATAGTAAAAGTCAATTTCGCCATCGAATCAATAACATTAACTGCCGCTTTACAACCGGAGTAGCCTATCAATGCATGTAGGAGCACTCGTTATATCACCCAGCAAGATTTCTACCAGAAGCGTTACCGACTAAAGCGAAGTTTCACGCCGACGAGAATGAGAAATTGTGACTGAAGGACCTGCTCAGAGTAGCCTACTAACGTAGGCCCCGTAGTTTCTAACCATACTACTACTAATTATACTCGCCACTCGCCAGACATTTTGTGACCAGCGAATAGTCAGGGTGGTCATACGAGCAACAGGGCAACGACCAGGCTAAAGTAGGGTGACCAATTGACCATACGTCACGGTTTTCCGGGATATGTCCCGGTTTTTTGCGGTGCCTCCCGATGTCCCGACGAGTTAGGCAAAAATGGCAAAATTGTCCCGGTTTTTGACAAGAAGGAAACTTGGATATTGAAAACGTCAGTTTTCTATAGATGACAGAACAAAGTGTATAATAGTTCATGACCCAAATACAAAGTCGCAGCGAAAGAGTAGTTGTCAATTAACATGGAGTATTTATATTAGTCCTGGGCACGACGTTAAACTGCATCCATCCTCCGCCACAGGGAACCAACAACTTCCCTGTGCCGGTCCTAAGCCCGGACAAAGTGAGGAAGGTTTGCCAGATGGGTGGCGATACACTGGCAGTAAAAGACCAAGACGATTGAAATCCGCAAAAACCACGACACAAGTGGCATAGCGACCCAGATGCTTCAAGGTGTCATGATGTGGAGCAGACATGCACAGGCCGGTCAGGACAGACCGGTGGAGAGAGTCGGGGGAGAGCATGGGACACATATGGGCATTGACCCAAGTTGTCCTTCATGCCTCTCTCCCAATATTCTCTTCATTTAGACAAGGCGGTCTAACTGCTCCAAGATGTTAATGGTATGGAGCAGGTTACCTGCTGACCGGACCTGTTGAAGCTGGGCAGCATGACGCGAGACAGACTCAGACAGAGAGTGGCGTCGGACTCTTACGGGCATTGAGCCCTATGATATTGATGATGATGATGATTTACATTAGGCCTTCATCTGTAGGCTATTAAGCTCATAACATTATATAATATTCCTTTTAATGATTCAATCTGACACACCGCAGAATGATTACAAGTACAGGTTATACGAAATACGGCCCACTGTAGCACGACACGCAGGTCGGCAGTGGGTTCGGTCACTTAACTAATGGCCTAAGTACTGGATCACTTCTGGTCGGCCAAACCAGAAGTGGGAGGGGCTATCTTTATTTTTAGCAGAACCCGAGTCAAGCGACACAACAGCAAAGCGCCAATGGCAGCTAACATAAATTTTAATAAATTGATGCCCTGCATGAGCGAGGCTTGAACCCAGGTCATGCGGATGACTCTCAGTTTAACGGCCAGCGCTCTCTCCACTGAGCTACGGGGATCTATCCTATAAGTGAGTTTAGTTAATGGATTTTAAGAATTATCAAGGCGTAACGAGAAAGTTTTGACAATGGCCTACACTTTCAGTGGTGGCACCAGATCTATATCAATTTCGTCTGGTCGTTTATTATACACTTTGTTCTGTCGTTGTTATGGGAGCTAGACAACTCATATCAGAACTGAAATAGTAGAACAGTTTCTTTCAAATGGCAACTTAAAATACTTAGCCTATTATTTTTCGCATTAGCCATAACGCCCCTAACCTCAAGCTCCCTACTCAGAGGCGTTCCCGAATACAGTGAGGGCATTGCATCGGCGTTTCACGCCGAAGCGCACGAGCAATTGACTTGCTCAAGGTCCATCTACGCGGCAGCTTGAGGTGGATTCGAACCTCAAACCATCCGACTCCACCGAACCCACCACTATAACACCGTGACCGCGCCCCACGAAGTGCTTTGCATGCATGGTGGTTGGGATTCAAAATGTTCAAGAGAAACAGTGTATCAGATTAAAAATAGATACCCCTTTATACAGCGATTCCTATCAGCAATGATTAAGGTCGGAATGGATTCCAACAGAGGCGTAGTTTCCATTGGTCATCACCAATTTACCCAGGTTCCGTTTCCAACAGCGTATAGGGCCTACACATGACCAGAGGTTGTAGAGTGCATCACATTCATTAGAACCATAACGAACACTAAGTTGGTTGATTTTTAATTCTAAGTTACTATTGGCCTATATGCGCTCTGCACACGACGCCGTCCAAACATTTCTGCCCAATTTTAATTGTCATTTATAGGCTACACCAATTTACACCAATTTACACCAATAAAAGACTCTAGACAGGACTGCAATTAAAACTGATTTCGGTCGTAATATTTAAATACTATGCAGAGTTGCAGACAATGCTTTCTAATTGCATCTATAGTGGTATACCATTGTTGCTAATTGCGCTTGTTACGCGATAGGCCTACAGACATTTTATTTTGTTTGCATTCAATGCGCAACGCTTTCTGCCTTAGTAATAAAATTATTTTATTTTATTTTAATTTGAATCTGAATACATGACATCATGAAGATGAAACAGAAACGACTAAAACGACTAAACAAGCTGAGTATTACGAACTTGATTTGATATAGCGCCGGTTTTCGAGCTGACCTCTCTGGTCCAACAATCGTGGATTCTGAGAATTTTTAGATTTACAATACCTATAATTATAAGGGGAAAGAATGTGCTCAAACTAGTTGCTCAACACAGAGTCGTTTCAGAAACCAAAATCGTTAAATTACGGTTAAGAAAAACTGCAATTGCAGTCTTGAATTTCTGTTGCTCATTTTTCATACGAAGCCTCACAGAGGCGCCTCAAGTTTATATATAGACCTACAGGCAATGCTTGGCTTCTCAAAGAAGTCTCTAGACAGGATTCTGGCTGACGCTATATTCTATCATGGCATCTCGGTTTAATTAACTCTTTTAGATCTTTAATTACGGCATCCAGCTACGCTCTCGCGGACAGAATTACGAAATCGTAAAACTGTGCTGCTACGACTCCTCCTATAACAGAGTCGAACTGGGATTATTTTTAAAAGGTTTTCCAGTTCAATCAGACAAGGGTCCACATGCAGGACCAACATGGTCCATAAAATGCTACACGAAGACTAATTAGTTTAATTTAGGCATATCTGTACACACTACTACACAGTGTACAGTGTACACAATAAAAATCCACAGCTATATCAGAGTAGGCTATAATACGCGTGCGATGAGAATCGACTATACAAACATTGTGGCGACAGAATATTGTCAATGCCAACTTAACGATTGTTTAGTAGTCTGCATACTGCTTAGCAAAGAATAATTATTGCCTGTATATCGACGACAAAATCCTTCGGTCCCAGTAATCTATAGCGGAATGAAATGAAAGTAGTCTATGTTCTAAGAGAAGTCCATGTTCCAAAAGGGGCCCATGTTCCGATAGGGATCCATGTTCCAAGAGGGTCCATGTTCCAAGAGGGTACATGTTCCAAGAGGGTCCATGTTCCAAAAGGGTCCATGTTCCGATAGGAATCCATGTTCCAAGAGAGTGCATGTTCCAAGAGGGGTCCATGTTCCAAAAGGGGTCCATGTTCCGATAGGGATCCATGTTCCAAGAGGGTCCATGTTCCAAGAAGGTACATGTTCCAAGAGGGTGCATATTTCAAGACAGGTTCATGTTCCGATAGGGATCCATGTTCTAAAAGGGGGCCATGTTCTAAGAGGGTCCATGTTTAGAGGGTCCATGTTCCAAGAGAAGCCCATGTTGAGAGACAGACAGACAGACAGACAGACAGAGCGAAAGTGAGAGAAAGCTGATGTATTGGAAGGGCAAGATTCCTAGAGGAACGACAGTCTATACCAGTGGAACGGACAAAGGTCTAAGACAGTTGGAGGGCGAAGGGACATAAAGGACGGTCAGGAAAGGACTAAGAAGGACAGACGGACGGGCACAGAGCGGACAAGCGGACGAGCGGGGCAGGTACAGGCAAAGTAACGGTCGAGACGAGCGAGCCCGTCGGTCGGTCGGTCTGAGGTGGCCAATGGAATAACCTTGGGGGCAGTAGTAGCACTAGTGGTAGTAACAGTAGTAGCACCAATAGTAGCACCAGTAGTAGCACCAATAGTAGCACCAGTAGTCGCACCAGTAGTAGCACCAATAGTAGCACCAGTAGTAGCACAAGTAGTCGCACCAGTAGTAGCACCAGTAGCACCAGTTGTAGTACCAGTATATACTAGCACCGGTAGTATCACTAGTACTAGCACCAGTCAGTCGCGGATCCAGGGGGACCAATCCGGCCATGCCCCCCACTTAAAAATATCTCTATTTTTGACCCGATATTCTGGCCCGGAAAGTTGACGTGCCCCCCTCCCATATGAGTAATTCCGTAGGCCCACACCCACGGCACACACCCGAAGTCCGCACACGAGGCCCGTACGACTAAAAAAAGGTCATCAGATTTTTCGGCGACCAAGACGAAAATTTTTCCTTGCCCCAAGACCGAAAATTTTGGCCCCCTTTGAAAATTCCTGTATCCGCTCTTGGCAACAGTCATTAGTAGCACCAATAGTAACCCCAGTAGTAGTACCAGTATTGTGGCACCAGCGTGACCAGTAGTAGCATCATTAGCAGTGCCGGAAGCAGCACCAGTAGTAGAAGTAGGAATAGAAGTCCAGAAATGCGATCAATTGTCTGTTAGGAAGGCGTAGGAAGAGCGCAGAAAGTGGAGTGATGAGGAGGAAGAGGTGGAGGAGGAGGAGTTGTTGGAGGAGGAGGAGGAGGAGGAGGAGGAGGAGGAGGAGGAGGAGGAGGAGGAGGAGGAGGAGGAGTAGGAGGAGGAGGAGAAGGTGGAGGAGGAGGAGCGTGGACTAGTACTCGTCCAGCGCTTGGCTCCAATCGATTCCGGCAAAAGACTCTCTTCAGCAGCAGTTGTTGTTGTACAGTATGTATTGTCTAATATTCGAACAACACGAGCGACAACCGTTGCCTCTCATACGATCAATATGTTTCCACAATGACAACCGACACCACGCCACCATCCACGCTCCTCCCTCCTCTCCTCTCCATTTGTCTGCGTGTATTTACATCTCTCTGTCTCTATCTCTCCCTGTCTGTCCCTCTGCACGTGTCTCTGTCCTTCTCTTTCTGCCTTTGCCGCCAGTCGTCCGAATTGCTAATTAACCGTTACTCTGTGTTACACATAGAGACTGCCTCGGGCTGTGAAAATTAATACAGTATAACAAAAGATAGCATTAGGAAACGCAACATAACGTGGTCGAAAACAGGGCAGATCGTAGTTGGACATTGCATAGCACTACATCAGATAACATCATCCTTGCATTAGATAGCATCATCCTAACATTAGATTATATCCTTACATTAGATAATATCATCCTTACATTAGATGACACTGTCCTTACATTAGATAATATCCTTACATTAGATAGTATCATCCTTACATTAGATAGCATCATCCTTACATTAGATAATATCATCCGTACATTAGATAGCATCATCCTTACATTAGATAGCATCATCCGTACATTAGATAGCATCATCCTTACATTAGATAATATCATCCTTACATTAGATAGCATGCATCCTTACATTAGATAATATCATCCTATATGATACAGGCCTAGACTTACGGATTCAGATACACAGACAGCTATTCAGACAGACACACAGACAGACACTCACACATAAAACATACTGAACTCAGCAGTAAGAATGAACAAAGACACGGAGAGAGATGGGGAGAAAGAGAGAAAGAGAGAGGGAAAGACAGACAGACAGACAGACAGACAAACAGACAGCCAAACAGACAGAGAGAGACAGATAGACAGAGAAAGAGAGAGGAATGTAGAGAGAGAGAGGTAGAGAGAGATTCACAGTGAGAGATAGGGAGACACAGAGAGCGACAGACTCAGAGAAAGACACAGAGAAACAGGGAGACAGAGTGAGAAAAGAGGAGAGAGAGGCAGAGAAAGAGATAGGTAGACTAAGAAGTTATTTGAAGGCGTTCATTGAAACTGATTGAAAATCCCAACTACACAGACAGACTGCAGACAGACAGACAGACAGACGCAGCAGCATCCACACGCACAACGAATGGGCCACAGACACGAACGCAACGACAGACAGGCGGATGTACGTCTATAGGTAGAGCGATGGAGAGCTGCAGAGAGGTTAATTGAAGTAATAATTGGATCGGCATCGATAGAGACACGGATAAGAAGGAAGGCGTTTGGCGAAAGGGTGTTCAAGAAATTGATAGCATGATGACGTTGTCGTCGTCACGTGATTAGATATTTATCTAGCGCATATTTAATTCTCTAGCGATTCTGCAGATGATGGTTTTTGATATTGATCTAATGATATGTCGCTGCTTTGGTTCCTTCCTCATTCCGCACTCCATCAATCTTTCCCTTTCCATCCATTCCACTCTCACCCCTCTCTCTCCCTCTCTCTGTCTGTCTGTATGTCTCTCTGTCTCTCTGCCTTCAATCATTCCAACAATAAATCCATCATACTGCAATCCACCCATCTGTCTATGCAACGATCCACCTACCAACACATCCATTCACCCACCAATCTGTCCCTCAACACATCCATCAACCCATACATTCTTCCACCCACCCATCCATCCGCCCATCCATCCATCAACCTATACATCACTCCACCCATCCATCCACCCATCCATCCAATCCATCCATCAATCCATACACACTTCCACCGATCCATCCACCCATCCATCCACCCATCCATCCACCCATCCATCCACCCATCCATCTACCTATCCATCCATCCACCCATCCATCCACCCATCCATCCATAAATCCATCCACCCATCCATCCACCCATCCATCCACCCATCCATCCACCCATCCATCCACCCATCCATCCACTTATCCATCCACCCATCCATCCATCAATCCATCCACCCATCCATCCACCCATCCATCCATCAATCCATCCACCCATCCATCCACCCATCCATCCACCCATCCATCAACCCATACATCCTTCCACCCATCCATCCACCCATCCATCCACCCATCCATCCACCCATCCATCCATCAATCCATCCACCCATCCATCCACCCATCCATCCATCAATCCATCCACCCATCCATCCACCCATCCATCCACCCATCCATCCACCCATCCATCCATCAATCCATCCACCCATCCATCCACCCATCCATCCACCCATCCATCCACCCATCCATCCACTTATCCATCCACCCATCCATCCATCAATCCATCCACCCATCCATCCACCCATCCATCCATCAATCCATCCACCCATCCATCCACCCATCCATCCACCCATCCATCAACCCATACATCCTTCCATCCATCCACCCATCCATCCATCCACCCATTCATCCACCCATCCATCAACCCGTCACCGCACGTGACAGTGCTGAAGTGTATGATGACGTACTGTGGACAGTGGCGCCGCTGAACGGAAGGCGTGGTAGTCACACGTGTGAAACTAAAGAGAACGATGGTGGACAGATGCACAAGGATTAGGAAGAGGACAAAAGGAGAGAGAGGAGAAGGAATTCGAGGAATAAAAGAACGAAGGACTGGATAAGGAGAGCTGCTACATGTACATGAGAACGTTGTTCTTTTTCTTAGAATTCCACGAAAAGGAAACCGCATTTTTCAAAATCAATTGAAAACTGCATTAAGTCAGGTAATCGACAATTTCGGAAGCGTCTCAGTTGATCTTTCGAACCGCCTCTTACTCTATCATGTGCAGTTGAGCATTTCTCGTGACAAGAGGCGCCAAGGAGAAAGAGAGAAAGAGAGAGAGAGAGACGGAGAGAGACAGAGAGAGAGAGAGAGAGAGAGAGAGAGAGAGAGAGAGAGAGAGAGAGAGAGAGAGAGAGAGAGAGAGAGAGAGAGAGAGAGAGAGAGAGAGAGAGAGAGAGAGAGAGAGAGAAACAGAAAGTAATAGTGTCGGAATGGAAGACGAAAAGATGGAATTATGGACAGAAGTAAGGACGGTTAGACAGAAAGTAGGAAGGATATATAGATTAAAGGAAGGATGGATAGAAGGAAAGGTGGATTAGCTGACTGAAAGAAAGAACGAAGTAAGGACGAAAGAAAATGGAAAAAACAGATATCGGACGGAAGAGAAGAGGCAGGAAGATGGATAAACTCACGTATACGGAAGAAAATGGATGAAAAAGGACGAAATTGGGAGCTAAAGAAGATGGAAAAGAAAGGGGAAAAGGAAGGAAGCGAGACGAATGGACTGCAAACAAATTTCCAAGAGCCGCAGCGTGACGTCCATTAATTCTGTGCATCGTCCAACTTGGCAATGACAGCCAACCAACTGGAGATCGGTTGCCATAGCGACAGTGACGACGACGACGACGGAGACAGAGACAATGACGTCAACCGGATGATGACGTATGACGACGCGATGACGTCGAAGAGCTATTGCAGTGACCTTGACGACGTAATAACGGATGCAGCTTTGATGACTCAATAATGATCACAACTTTGGCAGTAAATGGCGCCATTATGACGTTGATTATAATCTTAATGACGCGATAGTGACGATGACCTAACAATGATGACGTGTCAATGACAAAGCCGCTTGCAATGACGTATAAATGAATTTGGAAAAAAGATGTTAATTATACTTGAGCTCATATCAACATTACATATCAAACAAGCAACCATTGAGTACAAACGGAGCTCTACAAAGCAATAGCTTAAAATGGCTTGGACCCGATTTCCAGTATGACACTGCTTATATTAGGCTATGTAGACCTCAATTGATTAGATTTAAGCATACAAATCATTAGATTAAACGGAGAATGAAGTGTATTTGCAAAACTAACTCCTAAGTTCGATATCATTCCTTCAATTCAAACTTATAGGTCAACTAAGAGTAGGCCTACCTCTTAGTTGACCTAGTATTATAAATTAACGAGGGTAAGAATGGTGAACCATAGTAGTAAACAATTGAATTGCTGAAAATGAATAGATCTACATGTAGGTAGGCCTACAACACTAGAAACACAAGGAATATGGCTAAAAATGAAAAAAAAACAATGACTGCAGTGGCGGCGCTAAGGGAGGCTAGGGGGTGGGCTAAGCCCCCCCTATAAAAGGCTAAGCCCACCTAAAAAAAGGTCCATCCTTTTTTACATGTAAAAGTAAAATATTCCCACGATTTTGGTCGGATGACTAAAAAAGTCATCAGAAATTTTGGCTTGTAAAAATGGAAGATTTCCTCCGCGAGGCTTCAGCCCCACAAAACTGAAATCCTGGCGCCGCCACTGAGTGACTGGCTGAAGATGGCTTCTGTGAACTATAATAGATTGTAAGACTGGTAATTAATTGTCAATGGATCGTTTCTCTTTAGCTTACTGTGACCTTCTTAATACAGACACGGCCATCAGACACATCTGCGTGTGTTGATTCCGAAATCTATCAGGCAAGGCGACCATTTGCGGCAGAACAGCATCTGCAGCCTCTCTTTCAATTATACATCTCGATTAGTTCATCAGTTTGGTCTTAAACCGAGGCTTTAGTCATCAAGGCACTTGGTCTGTGAATGGACGACAGCCGTCTCGTGCACACAGTGAAAACACAATGGGGAATAATTGCAGTATCGGATACCGTGAGTGTCGGTTAGGGTCAGGTTAGGCGTCGTGAGTGTCGGTTAGGATCAGGTTAGGCGTCGTGAGTGTCGGTTAGGATCATGTTAGGCGTCGTGAGTGTAGGTTAGGGTCAGATTAGTCGTCGTTAGGGTCGGTTAGGATCAGGGTAGGCGTCGTATGTGTCGGTCAGGGTCAGGTTAGGCGTCGTTAGGGTCGGTTAGGACTAGTTTAGGACTAGGATTAGGGTTAGTGTCGTCATTAGATATTGTCCATAGATACTGCATGTGCGTCGGGCCCCGATACTGCAATTATGACCTCGATTTTTTGTAGTGTTCGCATCTGTCTCCTTCTGCCACGCATATAAGTTACGTCTCATCTGCATTGTGAAACCCGGCAAACCAGCTCCCACTCTGGTCAATCATATAATTCTCGTATTGCTGGTATTATAAGAAATAGAAATCAATAAACCCCAGTTCATGTGCACAACATTACCACCCCAACTTCAGGCACCTCCAAATTGAAGTTACTATAAGTTATTTATTTATTTATTTCTCGCATTTTGATGATGATGATGATGATGATGATGATGATGATGATGATGATGATGATGATGATGATGATGATGATGATGATGATGATGATGATGATGATGATGATGATGATGATGATGATGATGATGATGATGATGATGATGGTTCTCTGCCCGAAGGCAGGTTCATTTTTATAGCGCCCCTTAAAGTTACTCAGAGGCGCTCTCCGACTATAGCTCGGACAGCGACACTGCATCAGAGTTTCGCGCCGAAGCGCACGAGCAATTGCGAGTGAAGGACTTGCTCAAGGTCCCTATACGCGGCGGCTTGAGGTGGATTCGAACCTTAGACACCAAGCACTATTGCTATGGTGAGTCCGTCTTTCTGGAATAAGTTACCTATTAGTCTCCGTAATGAACTTCTTTGTCTTTCTTTGCCGCTTTTCCGCAAGCGTTTGAAACCCATTCTCTTTGATTGTGGTTTGGTGTCAGGTCGGGAGCGCCTCTGAGGAGTTCTCTTGAAGTGGCACCATATAAATGTACGATTACAATTACAATTCAATATTCACTGGGCGCTACTTCTATAGGATATTGCTTCTTGAGGCGCATTGTCTCTTTCAATTTGTCCTTTTACGACTCATTTTAGAGGGGCGTTTTCCGTGGTTCCGTGCGAACTTAAGTAAAGTAACTTCGTTTCATACCAAACTAATGAATCTATCTGGGGACTAGGTCTATACCAAAAAACAGAAACAATTCCACCGGAAATGTGTACCTCGCCTGACAACATTCAGAAGCAGCGAATGCAGCTCTCTACCCGATGTTTGCTCGGAAAGGAAGTCTACCTCAATTAAGCAGAAGCAAAATCCCTTGGTGATTATTTATCTCTCCAAGTAATCAATAGTAAATTAGCAATTTTTGTAGCGCGCGATTGCGTGCTTGGCTTCACGTGCTACGGTTAAAACAACACAAACGAGGTTAAGAGGGGCAAGGAATTCGATTTGTTTTGCTGCAGCTTCACGAATCTGAAAGCTGGTCTTAGAAAGCTGACCTTGGAAAGTTAGTCTTTCAAAGTTTGTAACTCCGCCACTGATCGCACTCTGCCAGTGCCAGTCCCAAGCCTGGATAAAGAAAGAGGGCGTCGCTAATGGTCTTTGTTACAGGGCTGTTTTTAAGGAATTTTTAGAACTGCACAACCCCTTCTTTCCTGTCCCATCCTCCATGGTGATAACTCCCAATCGGAGGAAAATGACCTTTTTCAATTAGTTTTGACTGCACAGAAGTGCTTCTACATTTTTCTACAACTGCACAAATCCATTTAGAACTGCACATTTTGTGTACAACTGCACGTTAAAAAAAGACCTGCTTTGTTACCACACAATGACGTTAAACTGCAAATACTACTGCTACCTTCAAAGTTTGTCTTGAAAGGCAGTCTCAAATATAGCCTTAGGATGGTGGCTGTGGACATTTGGAAGGATGCCCTTAGAGCTTAGAAGCCTTATACTGTTAGAGATTGACATTCGTCCTGATAATGATAGATGAGTCTCATAGGGCGTCGCTGAGAAATACTTTGGAACAAATACAGGTGCAATGGCTGAGTCTTATTTACTTATTTATTTATTTTTCGCATTTGCTATCTATAGCGGCTCTTAACGCTCCTTACTCAGAGGCGCACCCGACTACAGCGTGGACACTGCATCGGAGTTTCACGATGTTGAATAAGACCGAGGTTTTATCGGTTAGGAACTGCTGCTCGGATAACTAGAAAATGCCCAAACGCCTGGACCACGCACACCCGTAGAGCCTCGAAACAACGGATTTACTCCAACATTGATGCGACCTTGTGTCCACCTATATTCTCGTTTCTCCTGGATGGAAAACAGTAACTTGGCGCGAGATCAAACTCATTCATCCAACAAGACGTCACAGAACTATGAATAGCTAGAGACACGACGAGTTTTTGACTGAACGATCGGTGACGACCAGACCACGCCCACTTCTGTAGTTTGAAAATCCATCGCGCATCAGCAAGCGTTATCAAGAATCTCTGACCGGTAAAACGAGACTGCTTATAGCCATTTGAGGAAATCTCCTGATAGAAAAGATTCCCATCGGACCGAATCCGCCCGATGACCTGCGCCATGTGATTTTCAGGGTTCGGTAGAAATAATTCATCGACCGTTTGCTTTGCTCCCATGCATAGCCTACTGTAGCTCCCATGTATGCTGTAGCTCAGTGGTTCCCAACCTTTTTTGACTTTAGGGCCACTTTTTCTATGTTGGAGGACACGAGGGCCACTTTTTCTTAGTTGAAGGACATCAGAGGGCCACAAGGCTGAAATTTGATTAGCTAAAGGCATATAAAATTGTTATAATTGATTCAAAATAGAATGTTTGATTTTATTTATAGACGTCAGAATAAAATAATTTGTAATAGAAAATAATTGTGTTCTATCATGTCCAAATTGTCAATTTTTCATATATTTTTGCTAATTCTTTGAGAGATGAGGGCCATTTTCTTAGGCCTGGCGGGCCACTTTTGGCCCGCGGGCCACGGGTTGGGAACCGCTGCTGTAGCTCCTCGCTATTCAGCCTTGTTCGTCTAACGTTTGGTCGAGAGACACCGTCTCATTCTTTGCCCTCTTGCGGAAAAACCATTAGCATCCTCCCTTCCTTTTTCTTTGACGAGAGGAGAACAGAGGGATTGGCATGGTCAGTGGTCAGTGGTCATTGGTCAGTGGTCAGTGTTCATTGGTCAACGCCTCCGTGCGTGATGCTATTCCTCATCTAATTGATTTCCTCTCATCTGCAGACTGAATCGGTTGCTCGCTTATAGTCGACTTCTAAGCTGCAGTAGTTGTCTTAGATAATATACAAGGCACGATCATCGTTCGTCGGATATTTTATTTGAAATTGTAAAAAATCGCAGTTTATCTGAATGGTAATTGAAAAAATCAGCTATATAATTAATTATAGATCTACGGTTGATTAGGAAGTTGAAACGCATGGATCTTAAAACTGCAGACTGACGGAATAGTGAATTCCAAATTTTTGCAGCGACCATCGACAAAACCAGAGGCCAATCAATCAGACACAAGCAATAGTCTAACTAACCTAAGCATTGTATATTAAAGCTATAATTATCAATCATGTCTCTTTGTGACCTTGCGCGCTAAAGAAATTTATGTAGGCCTAATAATAATAATGATAATAATAATTGTGGAACCAAGGACAGCAGCTGGTTTGCTGACTCGGATTCATGACAGAGAGATTAGAGAACAATTCGAAAAGATATATAATATATAATATATAATATATAATATATATATATAATATATATGAGTGTTTCTACAATAAGTGCTCACTTTGCTGTCCGCGGTATTTAAAATATTCTTAAAAAGCTTAAATGATTATTTAAGATAATCCGTTACGTAGGTCTATTTCAGGTGACCTAAATAAAATCAAAAGAATTTTAAAATGGCAGGTAAATAAATTATTTAGGTGGCTTTATAACCGCACAGTTGAAGCATTTCCCATCACACAAACTGCGTTGTCCCAGATGTAATCTTAGGTTTGGCCGAAGTCGGGAAAACGTGTTTATCTCCAATTTCGCATACTGCCAGACCGATCATTTACTATTTATTTTTAGTAATAGAGTATGTACTATATAAAATATGCTTAATATATTGTATTTGAGCAAACAATTAAATTTTTATGAATTTTAAAAGAAACAAGGGCAATTGTCCTTCAACAAGATGTCAACTCCATGACGATAACAAAACTAGGGTCCACAGGTAAAGATTTGTGATCCTTGCTGTATTTAGCGGCTGGTATTTCTTCATTTGTGCCTACCAGTGCTGCTGGTAAACAGCAAACATTTCTTTTGCCGTTCATTTAATAAGCAGAAAATTGTAAACAAGATCGTTGCGTTGCGTATGTTTATTTGATGTCAACTCCGTGACGTAAATATTTCATAAAATGAAAATAAAACTTTCAATGTAATGCTTCCATTTTGGAAGTAATATAGGCCTAGTTATGTCTTTATTTCGATAATCATCAAACTTAAATTGTTTCGCGTGCGACGGTTTTTACAGAAAAGGAAGTGAAATGTCAACTCCATGACGGTCAACTCCGTGACGCTGGTTAACTCCATGACATAAATATTCGACAAAATTTAAAATATAATTTCAATATAATGTGTTCTTTGTGAAAGTTGTAGTGTCGTGTCTTTTTTACAATCATCATCAAACTTTTGTTGTTTCGCGTGTGGCGTTTTTTTGCTCAAAACTATAATTTAAATGATTTGTCAACTCCATGACGGTCAACTCCGTGAAACGACGACGACGTCATGGAGCATAAAGTTGACAGATCGCAAATATTTTGACTAGGACTCGCAATGATGAATCCATTCTTGGTATTCTGAGAATGCTATGACTGAAAATAATTAAATATAATTTCTATTGGTGCCTCAAGACTCTCAAATGTGGACGGCAACTATGCGATAACAACTCCGTGATGCAAGTCAACTCCATGACGAATTATAGAAAAAACAATTTTTCAGCTTTTTAACAAAAAATATTTAATTTTCTGCATTGCTACTCATCACACACTTTGGTAGTAGTAACATGAACGGATTAGAACATTGAAAGTTAAAAAAATCGTTATTAAATTTTTCTAAAAAAATTGTGGCAAAACTGCCAGATATTGTAGAAACCCTCATATATGATGGATTTGTTCGCTTACTTGCAGGTTCCGTTGACCCTGAAGTCGGATGCCCAGTCCTCGTCCGGCGTGAACTTCTCGAGGGCGGAGACGAGAGGAAGCGCGCATCGTTTGGACGGTTCATCCCAGTAGTCCTCTGGGCAGTCACCACTGGAGGACGAGGAGGAGGAAGCGGAGGAGGAGGACGAGGAGGCGATCGCCCATGTGTTGCTTGCTACCAGCATCACCGAGAAGAGAAAGAAAACACGAACAGGATATCAGGACGATTACACATTTGAAGGCAAACGTATGAAAACATAAGCACAATAAAATATTAAAACATGCATGCTGCATATATGCGAGAGTAAGAGAATCAAGTTGGTAAATAAGAAATCTGTCAGATTGATAATTTTGCTATTAAAGCAATTAAATTCAAATTTATAAAAAATGAAAATGGCCAAGGTGTCCGAAAGGAATGAAAGAAACTGAGAGAGAGACAGACAGACAGACAGACAGAGACAGAGACAGAGACAGAGACAGAGAGTACGCAGGTTTACGCGTGCATCTTTGTATGGACATGCATGTATAGGCCTACGTTCAAGTGTCTACTTCGTGACATTTATATAGCGCCTTCTGAATACCTCTCGAAGACGTCACAGCATGCATAGTCTACGTCTATGCTGTGTATGTGTAGCCTACATGTGCATTCCCTGGCACATCGTACATAATCCTCTGTTTTTGTCCGTTGGACGTGACTCCAACACGACTCACACAAACTCCAGTCAGTTACAGCGTTCACAGCACAGTGAGACCAATGAGTTAAGCGGTCGCCTTGACAACGAGAGAACGTGCTAAGTGGCCACAGCCGGCACTTATAAGCGGGGCTGCTCAGCTCAGAGTTCCTTCGACGCACTTTCTCTATATTTATTCCCTCAATCCTCTTGCAGGAGAACTGAGAAGTCGGTTGAGTCGAGAATACTTGTGATGAACGACTCGTCGAGACGTTTGATAATATAACGTACGGCTGGTTAAGGGCAATCGATCGAGAGCGTTAAAAAATGTTTATAAGAGTCTCGAGTCAAAGTCGTTTGGCAGGATTAGCCAGAACAGCGCGGCGAGTTGCTTAAGCGGAAAATAGTGCATTGCATGGTGGAGAAATGCACATTGACAAGTAGATTTTTATGCATGATGGTAAAAATTATACGCCAAACAGTCTGAATGTTCATGCACTCATATGTACATGTATATGTAGGGAGGAAAACCGGCAAAGAAGAAAACGAATGCGAAGAAGGCGACTAAGAAGAAGAACGTGAAGAAGAAGAAGAACAAGAAGAACAAGAAGAACAAGAAGAAGAAAAAGAAAAAGAAAAAGAATAATAATAATAATAATAATAATAATAATAGAGCAAACCCTTACCAGCCAGAAGGCCTGGGACAGGCCTCTGACTGACGCTGACAAGGTTGCAGTGTGGTCCGCCAACACCGACCCCCTAAGCCGGGCAAGGCTGGGCGCTGTGGCATCACCCCACGCGGGAGACTGGCTCTCGACGGTTCCCGTGGTCTCGTGCGGTTTGGGCCTCAGCAACGAGGCCGTGCGAGTCGCGGTGGGTCTTCGGTTAGGACTCAATCTTTGTGCACCTCATCAATGCCAGTGTGGCGAGCCCGCCGATCCCGGAGGCAACCACGGGTTTGTCTGCAGACGATCTGCGGGAAGAGCGGCACACCACTTCGCCATGAATGACATCATATGGAGAGCACTGGTAAAATCGAACATTCCAAGCACGAAGGAGCCACCGGGCCTGATCCGCACGGATGGCAAGAGACCGGACGGAGCAACACTGGTTCCCTGGGCGAGGGGCAAGTATGTCGCATGGGATGCAACATCCATCCACACCTGTGCTGCCTCCTACCTCAACATTTCGGCTGCAATGCCCGGTGGGGCAGCCGAACACGCCGCAAACCGGAAGTGCGCCAAATATTCAACACTCCCGGCCACCCACGACTTCGTCCCCATCGCCATCGAATCGCTGGGCCCCATCAATCGGTCAGGTCGCGAATTCCTGTCTGAGCTGGGGCGCCGTATGACCGCCGCTTCTGGTGACCCTCGTGAGACTGTGCACTTATTCCAACGGCTATCGATATGCACTCAAAGATTCAACGCCATAGCATTCAGAGGCACTTTCACACAACCAACCGGAGTCGAGGTCGACCAGCCATACCAACAATAATTGTATTATGTATTAGGCTTTGCATGCATCTGTGGGAATACAATTAGCACATTTTGCTAGTGTCTAGCCTAGTGCTCACCGTTAATCAGTTCCAGCCAGTTGATGTTGCTCTGTTGGTTTTGAAAATAAATGATGGTTTTCTCATAATAATATTAATAATAATAATAATAATAATAGCAATAATATGAGTATATAAGAAGAATAGGAATAAGAAGGAGGAGGAGGAGGATAAGAAGAAGAAGAAAAGAAGAGGAAGAAGAATAAGAAGAATAAGAAGAAGAAGAAGAAGAAGAGGAAGAAGAAGAAAAAAGAAAAAGATAAAGAAGAAGAAGAAGAAGAAGAAGAAGAGAAAGAAGAAGAAAACCCATAGGCAGTCATTTTAATGAAGTGATCGCGACTTCATCTTATCCTCCGCATACAACAGGCACCGCATACGGTCTTACAATCTTTCCTTTATCATGACTTCTGCCACTTCAAGGCTGCAGCCTTCTATTATAGAAGCTATGCATGATTGCGTGTTTGATCAGAGGGCGACTAGTGTGGAATATCGTGCATGCAACTAATGACATGACCAAATTTGGTTATGAGGGACATAGTACGGGCAGCAGATAGCAAGATCCGATCCGATCTGATCACCACATCGACTTGCATGGAGCATAATGTAGAGCAAGCAACAATAGTCAAACGTGGTTGGCTCGCGACGAAAACATGGACATGAATAGGGATGGCAGCAGCAGCAGCAGTGAGTGAGTGAGTGAGTGAGTGAGTGAGTGAGTGAGTGAGTGAGTGAGTGAGTGAGTGAGTGAGTGAGTGAGTGAGTGCGTGAGTGCGTGAGTGCGTGAGTGAGTGAGTGAGTGAGTGAATGGGTGAGTGAGTGAGTGAGTGAGTGAGTGAGTGAGTGAGTGAGTGAGTGAGTGAGTGAGTAAGTGAGCAGGCGACAGTGATTGGTGCGATTGGTAGAAGCAGTCACAGTCATCATGTAAGGAGGTTGATATTATGGGGAGCAGGCCTAAGAGAGGAGTGGAAGAGAAGCGTCGCCCGATGTGCAGGCATGCACAGGAAGGACTAAGTACTAAGTAAGGCCTCAAGGACCGTGAGATCTTGGTTCAAGGTCACGCACAGCAGAAGAGAAGGTGACACGAGGGAAGGCGATAGCGAGACAAACCTGGTCTAGCATAATAGCTTTGTGGGCGCGGTGGTGTAGTGGGTATGTTCGTTGCCTTGCAGCCGAAGGGTTGCTTATTCGAATCCACCTCAAGTCGCCGCGTAGGGACCTTGGGCAAGTTCTTCACTCACAATTGCTCAGCGCTTCGGCATGAAACTCCAATGCAGTGCCGCGCTGCAGTCGGGAGCGGCTCTGAGCTTGAAGGGGCGCTATAACAGTGCACATATATACAAATAGCAATAGTAGTTGGATGGATGCATTTGCGTATGTATGCAGCCTATTCATGCCAGTGCGAAATCGTGTGGCTATTACGTATGCATAGATGCGTAGATGCATGTTTTCTTCCGTTTGGCTCTTTTGAGGAATCCAATTGGAGGCTATAAACAAGTAAACATGGTTATCTAACAGAGTAAAGGCTATGTCTCAACACCGGTAACCGGTTGACTATAATATTATATGGAACTTTAGTCTAAACTGGAGACAGCTCAGATAACATGATTAGAAGGAAGGCTGCGCAATATATAAAATCCTACACGAATTCTTTTTATTTTCATTATCGATGTGGCCTTGGAGTTGTGTTGCAAATAGAGATATATGTATACAGCGAAGGGATTTGCGAGGATCTGATGCTGATCAGAGGTATATCCGAATGGATTTCGCACTTCCCTTGTCAATCGTCCATGCACTCTCTTTATCCCTCTATTATACACTTCTCTTTTATTCTCAACCATATACAGTACACTAAAGCAGACCTGGAATGATATACGCAACACAATGAAGATGCATCCTATGCAATTCATGCGATGTCACACGAGACAGATTAATACAGCAAAACACAATGAAACGCAACGTCGCCTTTTGTGACACAGTTCTTCCTTATACCGATCGCTATACACAGGTCAATATCATTGAATCTGAAAAGATGTCATTGTTTTGCACTTGGCAGTCCTTCCGTCTGTCTATCCGTCTGTCTGTATCTGTTTGTCTGTCTGTTCGTCAGTCTATCCGATTGCCCTTCTGTCAATCTATCTATCTATCTGTCTGCGATCTGTGTTGTATATTATACTGAAGACAAGGCCTTGACGATAGTTGATGATAATGATGATGACATCGATTGCACCTTTCCATGACCGACGAAGTTATTTATCTCAAACATTGATAATGCACCCACAACCTTTCTCACCATGCTCCTCATCTATATTCCTACTCTATATTCCTACTCTATCCTCCGTCCTATTTTCTCCTTTTTCTCCTCCGCCATTTTCTTTTATCTCCTCTTTCTACCGACTCTTCCCTCTTTCCTTTTCCTCTTTCCAACTCTTCCATTCTTTTCCATCTTCCCCAGTTGTCCTTCTCATCTATCGTCCCCTGTCCTTCTCGTCTTTTCTATACCCCTCCATATATCCTCCTTTTCTTTCTCCTCCTCCTCTTCCTTCTTTCCTCCTTATCCTTCCTCTGTTACATCCTCCTCCTCTCCTCCTCTATCTTTCTGCTCCATCTCCTCATTATTTTCCATATCCACTGCTCCTCCCGCTCTCCTCCTCCCCCTCCTACTCGCTCCCCTTCTCCTCCTCCTCCTCCTCCTCCTCCTCCTCCTCCTCCTTCTCCTCTGTAATAACATCACCATCCAATGCTAAAACATCACGGAGCACTCAAGCAGATTGTTCCATCTCTCACTGGCAACTATCACGCATTGCATACATAAATAAATGTGTTCACATAACACAGAATATTATGTAACCCACACAAGTATACATTACATATATATATTCCAAACAATATGTGCATTTCTAAATCTATCTGTATATTTAACAAATACAGCAATAGAATTCGACTGTTGATTACAAGAGTGTTAATCTGTTATATACAGAGACATTTATTTGGGTAATTGGATTCAACACTAAATATAACTGAAGAGACTTATGCTTATATATAAATGCATATAAAATTTATTAATGCCAAAGACGAGGAGACTTCGTCGAAAATTTATAAGATTGCATATGCAAGAAAACTATGTGCAGAAAGTAGGCCAGTGCATGGCCTATGAATAAGCAGAAATCGTGGAGATACACGATTACACGTATAGCCTGAAGGTCTGAGAAGAATGTTGTTCGGATTGTCACGGGACAAGCAGATGCTCCTTAATTTGGAAAAGTGCTACAGCGCTTCTTTTAATGAATTTTAGAACTGCCCAAAACCTTCTTTCTCTCCCCATTCTCCGCGGTAAATTATTCCCAATCGTATGGCAATGAACTACATGTGTTTTGACTGCGTTTTATGGCACAGGAATGCTTTTTCAGCTGTAGGCCTACACTAATTGTATAGAACTGCACTTTTGTGTAGAACGGCACGCTAAGAATAATCCCTGAAGTGATCAGTGAGGCGTGACAGCAAGAAGAAGGGGAAAAAACGATTGGACCTAGGAAAAGGCATAAGAGATTGAAAGTGAGTGAGAAAGAGACTTGGGGAATGATTATACTCAAGAATGCAAAAAAGGCAATGTGCTTTTGTAGCATCATAAAAGGCTGAGTCAACTTTGGGCGCGACAAGAAGGACAATATTCGTCAGAGACAAGGACACAATACGGAGGTTGTACAGTAAAATACTGCATCCAAGTATGGAGTCCATTACTGAAACAGGGAAACAGGATATGGGGAAACTGGAGAAACTGCAAGAGAAGGTCTGAAAAATATGGTCTCGACTTAGCCTATGCAAGAATTTAATCCAAACGCTGAAATGGTGCTGAGTGTGTTCTATCAGTTATAGGCTATTGTTCTGTTAGTTTTAGACTATTATTCTGTTAGTCTTAAGCTATTGTTCTGTTAGTTTTAGAATATATTGTACTGTCAGTTACAGGCTAATGTTCTGTTAATTTTAGGCTATTATTTCTTAAAATAGTATGAGAAATTACTCATGCTATTGATAGTTTATTTTTTCTCTTTCTTTTGAAGAGTTTTTTCTTTCCTGTGTTTTTTCCTGTTGTGATTGCTTCTTTTCCTATAAATTGTCTTTTGTTTCTTGTTTCATAGTTAAGTAAATTTGATGCATTCCAATGTTCCCTACAGGTTTACTACTCACTGTTCATTGTCTTATTGTAATTCTCAATGGTATTTAGGCCCCCTACCTAGCGGGACTTGTCCCTTTTGGTGTGCCTATTGCTCTCACGTTGTTATTCTGCCTACTCTTTATGTGAATTTTGCTTAATTCTGATTATGTTTACTTAGTTACATGTTTGTTATATGATTGAAATGGGATCAATAAAAATGTCTAATGTCTAATGTCTAATTCTGTTAGGTTTAGGGCCTTTAGGCTATTGCGCTGTTCTATCTAGAACTCTGTTAAACATTCAATTCCATTCGTTTTCTATTTAGGTGAATTTTATTCTGTTACGCCAGGTCCCTCTGCCATAATTTTTTATGTTCCACTTTCATCTCGTTGTTTCTATGTAATACAATGTTGCCCTACAATGATTCTAGCACATGTAGCAGCTTCTGTTAAGTTATGACATGTGTTTATGGAGAGAGAGTGAATCCAAGCAGTCAACATCGATTGCAAGAATTTGTCTCCGCTGAAGCCGGGCTATTAGTGTCACGATGGGAGGAGACAGTGCAGAGGTTGCAGTGCAGTGCTTGCCATCATTGCCATCATTGCCATGGATGCTGATGGTGGTGAATACCTCTTCCGACCTGTCAGCGGAAAAATCGATGCACCTAGTAACCCTAGTGGCCAGATCTACCACGGACGACAGTAGAGGCAGCAGCCAAGTGCATATGTACTAAGAGACGAGTGGTTGCAACTGACATTTTGTCCTCATCGTCTGTCGTAGTGTATGTATACAATGGCTGCCGAAAACCCTTCATAGTCAATAACCGAAGAGTATAGGAACAGCTCGTCCAATATCAGGGTCATCCATCATACAGCTTGACATGCAGGTCATATATATATATATATGTTTTACATATCAAGCTGTATAGTGTATATATACATACATACACGTATATAAGTTACATATGTATGCTTTACCATGTGTACCCTGCGCTTTCAGTGCACATACATACAAGTATCATACATATGTTGCGATGTAAATCGTGTTGTGTGATCATACAGATATGCATCATTGCATATACAAATTACACGTATCCTTCATCAACGGCATTAATGTATGACACATATGTCATTGTGCACATCATGCATATGTGTCGTACATACAAAGTCATACATGTATGCGACTTATACTTATGTGCATGCTATTTAAATATATGCTTAATTGCGGTATAAGAATTGTGGAAAAATAACTGGGAGTTCAGCCGGTGATTTATGTGGACTTGGAGTATGAATCGATGGTTTTACTATGGAGCCATAAAAAAGCACTGGGGTAGGTTGAACCCACAGCCCCCCAATTCTCACCCTGCTTACTTGCGCATACATTTCGCCATACATCTGAACACGGCTGCTGAAGGGTTTGAGTGATTGCCTTGAACGGAGGAGTTCATTAGATTGAGATTTCGGGAAATGAATGGAGGCTGGGCAAGAAATAGGCCTAATATAACCTTTAAAACAGGTGATAGCTTGAAAATTATACATATAGCAATTCTTCCCATTGAGATAATTTATCTTCGAAACAGATATCGCTAAAGCTCTACTCTTTAGAAAGTTTAGAGAGCTGTGCAAGAGAAATAGTCGCTTAATTAATCAGTCAATATATAATTAATTATTCTACATTCGAGATATTTAAACTTGTAATAAGGCTCAATAATATTATTCTTGGTTTGAGAGATTTACATTTCGATCGCAACCATGCAGTCAATAATTCTTCATTTGAGATATTTAAACTGGTGTAGATCTAATGCTCAATTATTCATCGTTTGAGAGATTTGCCTTTCGAGCTAAGCCAGTCAATATGATTATTCTTTATTCGGAATATCTAAGCTATGTACGAACAATCGATAATTTTTCAATTAGGATATATTGCCTGCAAACAAGCATTCACTTTATCCCTCTTAAAAAGTGACTCCCCAGAGGGCTGATGTAGATTTCGAAGGTTTGGTTAGTCGTAAAAGTGACCGAGACCCAGTTAACTCTCTAAATATATCTGCAACTCCGCGAGAGTCGATGCAATGCTGCAAGAAAATTGTAAAGAATTTAAACCGGTTCGTTAGTTTCGCGCAAGGCTTAGGCCCTACAGTGCAAATGGAGGACGTTTCATCGTAATTTGTACTGCAGCGACCACCTGCTTATACGAAGTATGCGTTTTTTATGCGTGGTCGGCATGGCACCGGACTACAACTTGTATCGATTATGTCTCGTTACACTGTTCAGTGGATCATTTTCAGCGAGCTTATGATATAGGGGCTGCAGACATCGGAGCTGGCGCGGGTCTGATGCCGACACGCGCTGCTTTGTTCGTCTGATAATACAGCAGCAGCAGCAGCAGCAGCAGCAGCAGCAGCAGCAGCAGCAGCAGCAGCAGCAGCAGCAACAGCAGCAGCAGCAGCAGTAGGAGGTCTATACTTCGAGTGTATTGGCTGAAGTAATAATAGCGTCGCGAGCACGTAACCTATGACATTTCAATCAGGTCGATGCGCGTACGAGGCTTAAGCCCCGTTGCACCTATAAGTAGAGTCCAGACTTAGCCTTCCACGACTCGGTCTTAATAGATGCTTCTTGCCCGACACCATTATAAAATGAAGTCCGGGAAGATATAGAATAGATGTGGTTGGAAATCTCCATGCATTATCATAAAGGAAAATCACAACGACGTGTACATCATCGTAAAAGCGTAGACATTGAGAGTATGTTAAGATCCGAGGCAATAAAATTTTATTACGAGCACCAGATATATTATTTTATAAGAGGCCAACGAAATGTGAGATTTTTCGAGCAATTATTTGCAAACGTGAACAGAGCATATTTATGTAGACCAGTGACCGAAAAACCGCAAAACTCGAGCGACGCGCAAGAAGACCAGCGGACATGCAGGACAGGTATAAACAGAAAAGACAAGAAAGTTAATGCAATGCTATAATATACACACAAAAGGCACCATTACACAGTGGTTAAGGTGTTTTGGATGAGCAGTGGGAACGCCAACTGTGAGCAGTGGGAATGCTGATGAAGTTTTATTGGGAACGCCCATGTTTCAAGGGTTCCATGCATGGTGAGCAGTGGGAACGCAAGCCAAGAAATACAAGAGCAGTGGGAACACCGTTCCCACGCGTTCCCACCCACCTTAAACCCTGTCATTACACTGAACTAATGCTATATATGCTTGAACTAAACTGCTCTGATATAATTCGCACATGTTGCCCACTTCGCCCAGCAATCACTCGTGCGTGTCATTTGATTTGTCGCTATATAATTGCCTATAGATTTTACAGCGTCATCCGTGACGGCAGACGCTTGCCCCCCTCTACCGTATCGTCGAGACTTGTCAAGTCTTGACAGAGAAGTCAGTCATGCGTGGCAGATTCCTGATGCCTCCTGCATCACTGATGGTCACGGTCCAAGCGGATTCGATAATTAAGACGTGTTTTGCAGCGCAATAATCCATCGACAGCGTGCAGCAAACAACAACATAGCGCTATATAAATGTGCATATGCTGAAAGATCATTAGTAGGTGTTTTGGCCTATATAGTGCATGGTTATAATTGACTCGCACGTGTGTATTTGTGCGTGCGTGCGTGTGCGTACGTGTGTGTGGCGTTTTATTACGTCAATGTCTCTCATTCGGTTGCGTTTCATAAATAATTAATTTGAGAAATTATAAACATTGTCATTGGTGTTGCTTGATATGTTCAATTGTTCATTATTATATGGACTGGTGTATGTAAACTATATAAATGTGTGTGTCTGTTAAAATTTATATAGCACAGTTTTCAGAACGCAGTACAATGGCCATCCACCGGAAAGATAGTTTCATTCATTCATTCATTCATTCATTCATTCATTCATTCATTCATTCATTCATTCATTCATTCATTCATTCATTCATTCATACAGGCCCGTCCAAAAAATTGTAACCCGTCATGACGAAATGAGTCGGAAGTCGCACAATTGAACGCTGCAAATCTCTTCAACCTTCAAATTAGTGATTTTTCCATTTTCCATTTCTGGAATAGACATTATACAGTGTCTCAATAAAATATTAAAACTGACTTTATTTTGCTGCTTTTAACATGCTACTGGTGCAGATTAAATGACCAATAAGATTTAAAAACCTAAATAAAAAATTCAGAAAGTCGCGTTATCCCAACATTTTCTGTTAGGCAGGTCGATCGATTAAGAATTTTATAACTCCACAAGCACTTGGTCGATTTTGATGCGTAATAGCTCATTTTGAAGGTATAATTTAACATGGAATAACGTAGAATAGCCTACATAACTCAAAATACTCAAAAAGGGCTTAGCAACTCATTTCGTCATGACAGGTCATATTAATATACATTATATGCATGCTCCTGCATATAATACACTGTAGTAGTTTGCAATAATATTACGTGTACTGCATGTACAAGTATACATGTACATACAGAAATAGACATGTGCACGTAATCCTATCTGGCTGTCGATTTGATTCGGGTATAATAATATTATTATTTGTGTCACAATCCATGAAAAGGTACCAAGTCTTAGTTCACAGTTTCGTCAGAAACCAGCCTGAAAGGACGTGGGGTGTATTTTTTACTTTTCGTAACGCTTAATTCATATGTCGTGTGAATCCTGATATCTTTGGGAAATGAGAAGATATTAACTTAATTTTTTTTATTCTGTCCAGTAATAATTAACCTATGTTGTGGTAGCTCTAACTCCATTACCAAGACTTGGTACCTTTTCATGGATTATTGTTCTATGGGTTTCAAATATAATTTTATTTTTTAACGATTAATTCATATGTCGTGTGAATCCTGATATCTTTGGGAAATGAAAAGATATTAACTTCAATTTTGTTAAAATTCTGTCCAGTAATAATTAACCTATGTTGTGGTAGCTCTAACTCCATTACTAAGACTTGGTACCTTTTCATGGATTGTGACACATTTATCGCTATGATCATGGTTGCTTTTCATCTTTTCATCGTGTTTATTTATTTTCGTCATAAAAGCAAATAATATCATAATATCCTGCAAGCTATTGGTCGCTATCAATTTAGTGCTGGATATATAGTGTAGCTGTTCATGTGGTTGCGGTCTGTGTGTTTGTATATCTGTCTACATGTGTGTTTGTATACGTCTGTGTGACTGTAAGCTGTTTAGCAATCTTCCGATCGCTGCCTACTTGTATGTGTCCTTTCCTCTGTGCTTTATAGTGTCTGTGTGTGTGGTTGTTTTGCTGTCTCTCTAGCTTCTTATGTCCGTCTAGCTGTCTGTCTATACATGTAGATGTCTCTATAGTTCCGCATTGGATTACATTCTGTCTTTCTGACTGTCTCACTGCCTGTCTGCCTGATGTCCTTTTCCTGATTTCTGATTGGTTGGTTGACAGATAAATGTTTTTATTTGATTTTGATTTGATCTGGTTACCTTGCTGTGCGCTTTGACAGTCAGGCAACAAGTTCATTAGTTGACTGGCTGGCTATTTATTTATCTGTCTGTCTGTCTATCTGTCTGTCTGTCTATCCATCCATCCATCCATCCATCCATCCATATATCCATCCATATATCCATCTATCCATCCATCCATCCATCTATCTATCTATCTATCTATCTATCTATCTATCTATCTATCTATCTATCTATCTATCTATCTATCTATCTATCTATCTATCTATCTATCTATCTATCTGTCTGTCTGTCTGTCTGTCTGTCTGTCTGTCTGTCTGTCTGTCTGTCTGTCTGTCTGTCTGTCTGTCTGTCTGCCTGTCTGTCTGTCTGTCTGTCTGTCTGTCTATCTATCTATCTATCTATCTATCTATCTATCTATCTATCTATCTATCTATCTATCCATCCATCCATCCATCCATCCATATATCTATCTATCTATCTATCTATCTATCTATCCATCTGTCGTTGTTAACGTCTGTCTCTTGAATTTCTGGCTGGTTGACTACATGTCTTCTTGACTGTCTGTTTGAGCCAATGGCTGGCTTGACTGTCTGTCTGTTTAAACACATGACTGGCTGGTTGGATGTCTACTTGACTGTCTGTATATAGTTAACCATCTGCCTGTCTGTCTATGGATTTCCTATTGCATGTGTATCTGGCTATGCTTGCAGCGAGTAGGCTATATTTAACAATCTGGATGTATCTTTATTTACTGCATTTCTGTAATATCTGCCTATTAATAGCTAGCTGGATGCTTCATTCTCCTCCTTCCTTCATTCTGTGTCAGCTCTGCACGTTCGCATATCTGATATGTATCAATCTTGTCGTGCGCCACTGTCTGTCTGCCTGTCTGTATGTCTGTCTATCCATCTGCCTGTCTGTATGTCTGTTTGTCTGAGTTTTGGCCAGTGTATCTCCGTGTCGGCTAGCATAATATTATCGTCGTGACTCGATCTCATATTTCTTTCTTTTCTTGCACCGTCATCAAGGTCGTGTCTTATGCCAATTCTTTCAGCAGACGACATTCATTTCTACAGCATCGTATACACTGCATGTTACACACATACACACTAGGGTGTTTTTAAGGTACATGTGAAATTTTCAAATAAAAGATTTTTTAACGACCAAGTGAAATTATTGTGCCAAATCATGTGTAAACTGAATATCTGAAATTATATCTCGATAGCTGAACATTTAGGACTTGCTCAAGAGGACTGAAGTTAAGGACACGGTTGCATTGCAAGCATTAGAATCTACGATTTCAATACATGCGAGCTGCATGCTATAGAACAATTCTCAGTGACTAGTTCCCAGCAAATAAACATTCATGATCATGTCTTTACTGATATGATGTTGTTTTTGTCACTGGTCATGTGTTGCAAATGGCGGGAAGTGGTGCTTTTAATTCTTGTATCATATAGCAGGCGCAATGCAAAATTGATTACAAATAAGCTGAGATTTAGTTGATAGGCACTACTGATATCATTTCGGCTATACGATGCTGTCTTCACAAAGGAGAGGTTCCCATGCAAGGTACTGCTCAATTTACGCATACACCAAGGAATCAGCGTCTGGATGACAAGGTATAAGAGACAGTAGCAATTGTACGTTTCAATTTGGGAGAGATGATCTTGCAGCCCTGGCAGCAGATATTCTTCTTAGTCACAAGTTTCCCTTACTCTTCACTCGAATAACAAGTTCATGCCAGATTCTACAGAGATAGGACGATAATGGTATATTTCATAAGGATGCTACCAAGCTATTGGCTATCCCTTAACTCCAATCAGTGACAGCTATTGTCATGCCAGATTCTTGATGGTTGAGATGTGAAGCTGCCAGCTGGGGATTGGAATACAAAATCCCGGCCATGTGTTTTGACACAGTGGCGAGTAAAACGAGTTGCAAGAGCGGCATATGCATGAAGCTGGAAGCGAAATTGCGGGGAAGGACCTCTTGAACCTTGCCATCGATGCCATGCCTCTGAAATTGTTGTAGAAAAGTGTTTCACTGCAAGATTCTGCAAGGACTCCCGTATTGGAAGTCTTTAGTCAAGAGCTAATAGAGCCAATAGTCATTTTCAAAAGATGAATTCCACCAAAGGGAATAAAGTTCAGGTAACCAGGTGCATTTCACCGACGGCGTTGGATGTCATATGCGGTTTATATGATCAAGCTGTGGCTTTTCAGTTATCAATTTTTCATTCAGCAACGTCAGAGCACAGAGAGGATAATTTCGTCCATCCTACTCTGAAAAGGTTCGGAATCATTTACTTGAGGTGTCACTCTCTGTGACAGCAACTTAGTCTCACGTGAAGTACTATTTCACCTGTATACTTGAAACAACGAAGCCCAAAGGGGAATCCATACTTACCACGCCAGAGAAGTCTTACCTGTCTCCCTAACAGTAGTTTTTCTACACCTTTAATTTTTGTCACAGACCCTGGTTGACCACAGCTGTTTGACGAGTCATAGACTACAGCATGCGCAACGAATTTGATGATCTGGGATCTGATCTCATGAGAGGCTTCCTATTGTAAGCTTACCAAAAGCCACCACCAAAAATATTCAAGATCCTCGGATTGGGCTGCCCTCTTCGTGATTGAGACTCGCAACAATGGTAGTCAGAACAATCACACAGTGAGGCAAAATTAAATCATAATAGCTTACCCGACCTAAGAGAGACGAATGATCTGGTAGAGTGACTTTTATGCAGACCTTCAATGAAGTCGTGGTCACAAATAAAGGAGAGAAATAGTTTGTTCTGCAATGGTAAAATAAATCCAGATTTTTTCAAATGTACTAAGACGAATAAACTATGACAACTTAGAGTACTTCTTTGGATTTTGCCTTATATCTGATGGCTATGCGTTCAATTTTGCTTGGATCTGTGAAAATTACAATGTGGCACAATGTCGCCCAAGTGGCTATTCTTTCGGTGCTTTGAGCAAGTCCTAAATATATTCCTATTTTCATCTAATTTGGCAGGTAACTATATTTCGGAAGATGGAACACAAAATCATATTGGTCGATATTGACATAGAAATTTTAATTCTTAGACACACCCTAATACACACATACACATATAGTTGTCATCGATTTTCGTCTCTAGGTGTCGCTACGTGTCTTACAATATAGCTTCCCATGTATCGATACGATCCGATTTCGAAACTGAGAAACCTATGTATAAGAACTTCTATGTAATTGCATTTATGCATATGTGCAAGCATTTAAGCATGTGCAATTACGCATGTATAGGCCAAAACAGAGACGAAATCTGGCTATGATGTGTGAATATAAATTGTCCTTAAGCCTGTAAAAATTTCTTTCATTTCGAAATTCCTACTTTTGGTCAAGATATTGGCAAAAGTCGTAGGAGGGTCTTTTTTGCCCGCCCTGTATATGTATACCTTGCAATAATGAATGACTTGATCAGTGATATGTTGCAATAATCAGCTGATTGTTAATCAACACATGCGGACGAATAATAGGACCAATGGACACAAATACTGTATACAAATGGACTTGTCATCAACTTACTTTATGGCCTGATGAACAATTGAACATTGACCTGTGATGACCTACATGTGACCATATAATATATGCGATGGTATTACGAATACATTCTCAATCAAAATATTACTTTCACTTTGCAGAAGCAATTGCATGCAGCGCTTGATTGCTGGGCATTATTCTCTTATACTTGGTTTCCTTAATTGATTACTTTTTGCTGATATAATATATGATGTTTTAGCAGTTTGTCAATTACGTAGGCCTATACACTTAGTCGTGCATGGCTCTGCTGTCATAATATTATCCTACTGCAGAATGTTGGTCAGTAAATGCTGAAGAAATGTAGGCTATAGGCTAATACATAGGCTATTAACATACACACTATTTTACACACACACTATCTGACACCATGTTATTCTGTTGCTAACTACCAGTATATATGGAAGCTTTTTGCCAAAGTTGTTGGCACTTCTCTCTTCAGATCTCCCTATAATTATTTTGTCCATTTTATATAGGGCCTATACTGGGGCGCGGTGGTGTACGGTTATGTTCGTGCCTTGAAGTCGGAAGGCAATCGAAGGTTGCATCTTCGAATCCACCTCAAGCCGCCCGCGTAGGGATCCTGAGCAAGTCCTCCATTCGCAACTGCTCATGATCTTCGACGTGAAACTCCGATTCAGTGTCCGCACTGTAATCGGGAGCGCCTCTGAGTAACAATATAGCCTATCTTGAAATGGTTCTACAACAAGTGCTCATACATACACATTGCATATAATACGTATACTACCGGACATTCATCGTGAACAATAAATATGAAACGATGCCTGTTTGAATTATGAATGTTCTGTTGAACCAATAAACTGCTGCCTGATTATATACTGCTGTGTTTTATATATGATGAATGACCAGATCATTACAACACTGCACCTTATTTTTCATTTCGACAAAACCGCTATTGTATGCGAAACCAGCAATTCGGTGCATTTTGCAGAGCCAACAGAACTTTATATTCACCCCCTTAAGATAGCACTCACGTATCATGAGTAATTTGTGTATACTCATGCAGCATTTGTGAAAAGCATCCGAGTTCATTTGAACACGTGCCTATAATAACCACTCATCCCGTATACACTCACTCAGAGAATCGGCATGCACTGAGAGAAACCTCACTGTACGAACCCACGTTTAGGGAACACGCACACACACACACCCACACACACGCACACACACACACGCACGCACACAACACACGCACGCACACACACACACACACACACACATACCCACACACCACATCTTACAGGGCGAGTGAACTGACGCTAAGTGAACCACACTCATGAAACCCGCATTGCAGTTTTCCAAAGCAAATCGTTCTTTACGATCAAGCATTCTACACGGTTGAGTGCAACATCGAAACAGCCATGCACTGATTGTATCTCCAGCAGCTGCAAATATACACACAGACCTTTATATATATAATAAATATATATATATAAATGTCTGTGTGTATATTTATATATATATATAATCTATATATATAAAGATGTTCGGTTTATATTTATTAGAAAAATTCCCAAATTTCCTCTGTCTCTGCCTACATGCTTGACGTGTTGCATTGGTTGCCTGTAGCTGCTGTAACCCATGCCGCGTATACCTCATAATTATATCGAACTAGCTGAACTACCCGGCGTTGCCCGGGAAATTTCGATTTTTAGTTCCCAGCCACGCCTGACCCCGCTCCAACGCCGCCCTGCTCACTTCGCCTCACATCAGCCCCAATCCGGTCCCACTCTGGTCGCCATTCTCACCTCGCCTTCTTCCATCGGGCCCAACCCGGTCCAACCACTTTGAATGCCCAGCGTTGCCCGTGACATTTAGGTTTTCGGTCCATGCAACCCAGCTCACACCCGTTCATGTTTACGCTATATATTCAGCATTTTTGCGAAACCGCGTGTCAAAAGATATGCCCTCGGCGAAAAATGAGATTTAAAATCTATTGGTTCGTTGAAAACCGATCGGCGAAAATTATTGCGTCTTAAATAGGCTAGTGATACATACGATACGGTATAGATATTAATTAACGGCATAACGCGCTATAATTTTAAAATAGGCCATGACGTCATTAATGTACTGGTCTCAATCATCAATATATCATCGATGGTTTCAATGACTTTTGAAAATATGTTTGAAAGCAAATGGCGTCTTTATATAGATATTAGTCCCAGCTTAAACACAGCGTCAGGATTGGGTAGAAAATGAAAATTTTCAATCTCGGAAAGAGGTAAGATTTTTGGATCGCGAAGCCCGATAGTGTCGTCCAGGGGTGCTAAAAAGTATTTTTGTAAATATTGAGAAAAATCGGTCGGGTGGATAAGAAGAAAATTGGTTCATTAAATTGTTACAACTTGTATTTTATAGGTTTAAGATTGCTGCTCTGGTTTCACGCTCCATCCTTATACCATTATCGTTAAGTTTATTTACATTGATGCGCTTCATCTTAACCTAAGCGCGATCTCTGTCGCCAAGTCTCCGACGTTGAAGCGCGTCGGGTTCTACACTCTGCTACGAAGGGACAACTCCTAGTTCCACGGGCTCGCTAAACTGCCAGGCAAGGCCGTAGCCAGGATTTGATTTCGGGGGGTGTTGCACCAATTTCCCTTCCAAAAAACTGAGGACCTTTTAAAAAAAATTTGTTAGTCATGCGGCCGAAATCTTCACAGAATGTCAAAATGTCACCAATTAATTAATTCTGTTTTTTTCATTGGAGGGGGGGGGGGTGTTTTCATGGTTTTATTTCATGGTTATACATCATGTGCTCGTAAATGCATTATATTATTTTTCACATTTTCCATTTCGGGGGGTGTTCAAACACCCAAAACACCCCCCTAGCTACGGCCTTGCTGCCAGACAACGCCGAGCCTCCTCGGTTGTAGCGTCGCTCACCTGGAATGGCCTCCCTTCAATGCTGCAGTTATTACATCTGATCAATCAAACTTCGTTTCATAAATTCCTCAAATGTTTTTTTCTTTTGCCGTGACTGTGGTTGGGAGCGCCTCGGAGTATATTACTTGAAAGGGCGCTATATAAATCCATAGATTGATTGAATTAATGAATGAATAAATGAATATATAGGCTACACATTACATATATATATATATATTATAGCATACTCACACATATAAGTACATGTATATAATGTAGCTGTATAATTGATGGCTATCGTATACAGGAACAAACGATACCATGCATGGTGAAGGGCCGGGACATTCCAGAGATAGATAGTAAAACTGAACAGTTAAGAAAAAATCAAATTTTCTTAAATTTAATTTAGAACTGTGAGCGAGACTAGAGTTAAATGAATCTCAGTGTGACTGGACGGTCATGGACGACATCCAGGCAGGGTGAGGGTTGTGGGGAGAGGGGTTCAGCACCCAGTCTTTTTAGGACCCCATAATATTATAGTAAAGTCCTCATTGCACACCTCAAGGCCACACAAATCAACGTCTGACACCCTCAGTTATTTTTCGACAATTCTCATATATACTGCGTCCAGGCACATAATTATTTTCAAACCTGAGCGCCGTCCTGCCAATTATTTGGTCAGCACTGCCTGAGAAGGAATGGGCATCCAGGCACCGAGCACTCCTAGCTGGCAGCCGTGTGCATGCATGTAGGCCTACATGTATACCGATAAAACTGAGAAATACGAATGCCAGGAAACGTAAAAAACATCATATAGGATGTGGTATCGGGTCCTTGAATCCACCATTTAGCTGCATAATTAATCAGACCTTCGACGAAGTCTTTTGAGAAAATCAGTCACGAAACTGTATTGCCGTAATAATTACTTTCCCTCCCCTCGGAAGCTATTTCTGCCGAGACCCATGCTGCACACTAATATGGTTTTACCCATTCAGGTCGAAGGCTTTACCGGTGCAGACAGTCATCATCCCTGATCTAATTGACCTCATGATTGACGATCGCTAGCTGCTGGACGGGTCTCCAGACTCCTCTGCATTCAGTCTACATGAAATTGTGGCCTACATCTATGGGAGACCGTCCCCTCATTAATTATTCACATTCGTAACCAATTATTCCTAATTAATTATTCATGATCTCATGGGGGGGTGGGTGAGCCGTTTTGCTATAATATCGCGTTCTCTTCTTCCTCTGTTCAATGTGTGAATATTGTCTCGGTGCAGCGCATCGTCCTTTGATTGTAGCCTAATTATTATTGCAGGCAAGTCTCAGACTCAGACTGATGAAGTCATGAAGTCATGAAGAAGTCTCGTTCGCATGCATAGTTGGCACCGCACCCAGACACATTCACACACAGACATACATAATTATAACTATTCTTACATAATCAATCAATAAGTCAGTTAGTCAATAAATAAATAAATAAATAAATAAGCAAAGAAGTAGAAAGTCAATCAATCAATCAATCAAATTTGTTTTAGTGATTACCATAGAATGTAACAAATTTACAAAGTGATACAAAATGCACGCAGAGAACATGAAATTAACAGGTACAAAACAGGTGCAAAATAGGTACAAAACAGGTACAATATCCACGCATCTATTTATAGCGTCTCTCAAGGAACGATTATTCAGAGGAGCAATGACGTAATCGTGACAACATTGACATAACGTATAACAACAGCACTGAATCAGTGCCACTGATTATACTTTATTCATGTCATCTATTTCTAATGGTTGGAGTCGTTGGACCATATTTCAGTGTTAAGTTCTAACTATTGAAAATCATGCAGTCACACACACACACACACACACACAAACACACACACACACACCACACACACACACACACACACACACGCACACGCGCACATACACACATACACACACACATGCACACACACACACATCAGGATGATATGTCTGCTGCAGTAGACGATTCCTAAATATAATATCAAAAGTCGTTATTACTTGAGCTGGAGAGTCCATAATTAACATGTTGATAAAATTATAGAATACGACAGGTCTGCACCTTCATAACATACAACCAATATAGACAGTGAATATGCCTATAAGTACATGCAGCTGGGTATTATGTGAAAATATATAAATATGCATTTTGTATATATTAAATATACATTATTCATTATATATCCTGGGTACCTTGTGTTGTCGGGAAATTTCGGCTTTCACCCAACCTAGCCCCCACCCGGCATTGGCCGGTAAATTTCGGTTTTTCACTCCGCTCCCCAACTCCTTCGCCCCTCCCACTCAGCACCCAGCTCACCCCCTCGCAGGGGCGGGTTGATGCTGAGCGGGGCGCTTGATTCTGTGTATGTTATAGCTGCAAGGTTTCAGCTGAATAGTTTCGAAGCTGAGTCGAAGGTGTGGAAACATTAAAATTTCGGTTTCTCACCCACCCCCGACCCGCCCTCACGGTCCACCGACCCTCCACTGAGTGGTCCTGGTGGCTCTCTGTCTAGCTGTACAGTATCAATCCAATTGCTACGAAACTGCGGGCTTGCATTCCGGACAAGCATACATACATACATACAATACGCAATTACGCATACATACACGCAACATGAATACATACATACAATACGCATACATACATGCAATATGCATACATACATACATACAATACGCATACATACATGCAACATGAATACATACATACAATACGCATACATACATGCAACATGCATACATACATACATACATACATACAATACGCATACATACATGCAACATGCATACATACATACAATACGCATACATACATGCAACATGCACATATACGGTATACAACTATACACACAACCGAACAGTATGAGAATCCTTTTGGAAAACAAACTGTGGGTCAGACGTTGATTTATGTGCATGGACTTCGGATGTGCAATGAGGACGTTGCAATGTTTGTTTGGTTTGTTTGTTTGTATGCGCACTTGTTACAGCACCCCTGCAAGCTCACTACTCAGAGGCGTTCCAGAATACAGCGCGGACACTGCATCGGAGCTCCCCGCCGAAGCGCTGAGAAATTGCCGAAGAACTTGCCAAAGGTCCCTATACGCAGCGACTTGAAGGTGGATTCGAACCTGCAACCCTCTGACTGCAAGGCAACGCACATACCCACTGCACCACCACCGCGCCCCAATGGGCACTAAGACAGACTAGGGGTTGAACCCCACAATCCCCGGGAATTATTCTCACCCTGCAATCACACACGTCCTCCGTTATAGCTGTAGCCTAGCTTATATAATTATATAGCCGAGAACCTTTGCGTTGTTTGAGGCCATACAAGTAATAATATGTGTACGTGTTTACAACGTGTGCGTATATACACACGCGAGCATTTAATCCTTTTATGGTCGTCGTTCAGCGTGCAATGTCGTGCATGCTCTCTATGCTGCATAGGCTGCTGCTTGACGCTGAACAAAGTCCTCCTCTGCGCCGAACACTTAGACAAGGCGCCGGGTGATCAATAGAACGCCACAGGTGAACATTTCTACGTGGCACATCCAGCCACACGCACGCACACACACACACACACACGCACACACACACACACACACACACACACACAGCAGTGAAATCCTTGGACCGTGGTGCAGACCCGATACACGTGAGTCGTGCAACGTCGTGCTAGGCACCATTTCTACATGTATAGCAAACCATGCGGACGTGCATTGCATACGTACATGTATGCATCCACTGGTGCTCTTTATCCTCATCGAGTGATTTACTCAATCCTCTCGTTAATTTATATCCCTTCCAATCAATCCTCATCCAGACATCCTCTCATTCCTCATCCAATCGAGTCTTCCTTATTCCTCAACCATCCAGCTACAGTCGATCATAATTCCATGACTCTTCCGATCACTTCATCCACTCTTCCATCACTCCACGTGTGTATAATCAACAACCATAGATCTTGTTGCACCGTCATCAACTCCATCCTCAACAACTCATTGAGGCAATTCTCACCCATAGATGTACATGTATATACCCAATCCCCCCCTTTATCTGCCCAACACTGCCCGTGCTGTTCAGCCTGTCTAGTAACACCGACAGTCACGGTTGGGACGTAGGCCCTATACACACCGAGCCACAGCATCTGAATGTATACTTTATATAATTATACATATAAATATATATAAATGTTTATATATTATATACATATAAATGTATATTTATAAATGTTTATATATATATACATATAAATGTATACTATATAGGCTACGATAAGAACAGGAAACAAATATGGAAAAGATATATGGACTGCTTTTGCCGTGGACACGGTGGGATGCATGCTTCGAGCGTATTCTTATAAGAACTGCAGAAGAGGGTGGGTTGACACTTCGGCGGAAGACTGACTGGCTGTTGAGTATCACGCCACCTGGCGCTGACTCAGTCAACCATCTTTCATTGGTTCGTAAATAAGTTCCTACACACGTGTTTATATGTTAGTAGAAGGAGGAGTCACTGTATTTATTTGCTGATCATTTAATTATTGCTGTGATCGCAAAAATTAACTCTTTAATCAATCAATCAATCATATAAATTTATATAGATCTCTACTCAGAGGCGCTCCCAACCCAGGCCTGGTCAAAAAGAAAAGTCTTCCTCCGACGTGCCGAGTATGCCGTACATGGCAAGGAGAGCTGTCAGGCTGCCAACATATACCCTAGTATACGATACATGTACGTATAGCGTTGACCATTATAAGCATCAACTTCAGGAATTGTCATAGTCCAAAGCATCTCGAAATTCCCAAAAATGAACAAGGATCTCACAAGTCTATATAACGTTAAGCTTAATATTCTGGAAGCGAGTTCTAATGTTAGCCGGAGTATAGGTGAACCGTCGGCTTGAAATGGGTTTCTCCGGTATGGTAAATGTGTCCTAGCTGTTTCGCCTGACCAAACTGAAGATTATATCGTATCAGACAAGCGAACTTGTCACTCTGCAATAAGGAACTTATTTACGAACCAATGAAAGATGGTTGACTGAGTCAGCGCCAGGTGGCTTGTCACTCCGCTTGGTGCCCTGCACTTAGCTTTGAGTAGCGCTAGAGAAACTTTTTAGTTGCGATAAATTTGCATCTTTGTAGATCAGTTAAACGTGGAGCATCGGTTACTAATTCATTCGTTCGTGTATTCATTCATTCATTCATTCAGTCAGTCAGTCAGTCATTCATTCGTTCATGCATTCATTCGAACTTTGATTCACTCAGCTATTCATCCATGATGTCTCTCCATTCATTCGTTCGTTCGTTCGTTCGTTCGTTCATTAATTCATTCATTCATTCGTTCATTCGTTCATTCGTTCATTCGTTCATTCACTACAGCAATAGAGTTGCATCGACCTGCTCATTTGTTCAAGATAAGACTACAAGTCAGCTTATATAGAAACGACACATTTCTGATATTTGTAAAACCTATTGTCATCTAATACACTGCACAACTGAAGTTATACGATTTATGATTTCTTCTAAGCAATTAAGTTACATGTATAGCTATAGCGTGGATCTTAATGGGCCAGTATCTCATCTCTTAACTGGACTGCCTTTATGGCCTGTTCTCTAAGAATTACCTTTCTGCTGGCATTCACCATGGACTCGGACTTGCAGCTGGAGCTTTGCGTTAATGCGACTATATATATTTATATATAATTATATATATATAAATAAATAAATATATATATATATATACTGAACATCACCATCACCTGCTGTTGCATTGAGTGTTATAATGAGTGGTGCTATGGAACTTCTCGGATATAAATTATTGCTTCTATTTCATGGCCTGCATGAAGTGCTTCACATACTCACGCACGTGTTTCATTCTTATCAGTTGACGACATGACAGCGTGTCCTGTCAGTATAAAACGGAAACTAATAGCCCTAAATTTGCCTCGACGTTTTGGCATCGAAGCTTGCTAAGTACGAATTATTGTCAAGATATACTGCATGCTTGTTATACACAACGGTCTCACAATCACCTTGTCCATTATAGACCTATAAGGCTTTAACATGCACGTGCTTTTGCACGATGCAAGTTCTCTATAAGGTTTCGAAATAAACGATATATATATAATATGGCTACGATGTGTCAGAACACATAATGTGTAAGTAACGATATAAGGAGAAACTCAAGCACATCATAATATGCATATAGACGATTGACTTATGGCCTCCAGAATCACACATGTGTAATCGATGTGAATTTCTCGTTATGTGCACGACATTCAGAAGAGGGTAGACCTATGTTGTCAAAAGCCGAACGGTTAAAGACGACTCCAAATAGCACCATGCACTTATGCAGATGACTAAAGGTATTGCATATATATATATATATTCATATATATATATATATATATACACGAGACACAAATGAGCCGAATACGGATAGATACATAATTATTATACATATATAGCACATTGGCACACGTCTTTGCAGATCTTTTCAGAAAGACCGATTGAGCGTAAAGTAGGCCTATATATGCCCAAAGGTATAGCAATGATTTATCAATGATCGTCCAAGCTCTGAATCGTATACAGGTAAAAGTAGCACAATTGTCAGCCGCTTCCTGAGCAGCGTCAATGCACACTACACAGGTATGCACAATGGTCATTGTCGCTTTTGACAGACGCAAAAAATAGGCATATAGGCCTACATGTATATGCTTATAAGAGGCAATAGCGTATTATTCTACAGTCTTCT
>OX457042.1:23672874-23695374 GCA_949752735.1 Lumbricus terrestris
ATCACCATCACCTGCTGTTGCATTGAGTGTTATAATGAGTGGTGCTATGGAACTTCTCGGATATAAATTATTGCTTCTATTTTATGGCCTGCATGAAGTGCTTCACATACTCATGCACGTGTTTCATTCTTATCAGTTGACGACATGACAGCGTGTCCTGTCAGTATAAAACGGAAACTAATAGCCCTAAATTTGCCTCGACGTTTTGGCATCGAAGCTTGCTAAGTACGAATTATTGTCAAGATATACTGCATGCTTGTTATACACAACGGTCTCACAATCACCTTGTCCATTATAGACCTATAAGGCTTTAACATGCACGTGCTTTTGCACGATGCAAGTTCTCTATAAGGTTTCGAAATAAACGATATATATATAATATGGCTACGATGTGTCAGAACACATAATGTGTAAGTAACGATATAAGGAGAAACTCAAGCACATCATAATATGCATATAGACGATTGACTTATGGCCTCCAGAATCACACATGTGTAATCGATGTGAATTTCTCGTTATGTGCACGACATTCAGAAGAGGGTAGACCTATGTTGTCAAAAGCCGAACGGTTAAAGACGACTCCAAATAGCACCATGCACTTATGCAGATGACTAAAGGTATTGCATATATATATATATTCATATATATATATATATACACGAGACACAAATGAGCCGAATACGGATAGATACATAATTATTATACATATATAGCACATTGGCACACGTCTTTGCAGATCTTTTCAGAAAGACCGATTGAGCGTAAAGTAGGCCTATATATGCCCAAAGGTATAGCAATGATTTATCAATGATCGTCCAAGCTCTGAATCGTATACAGGTAAAAGTAGCACAATTGTCAGCCGCTTCCTGAGCAGCGTCAATGCACACTACACAGGTATGCACAATGGTCATTGTCACTTTTGACAGACGCAAAAAATAGGCATATAGGCCTACATGTAGGCTTATAAGAGGTAATAGCGTATTATTCTACAGTCTTCTGAAGAAACCTCCCAGGTATAATGGCACGGCTTTTTAAACGTGCATGCAGTGGTACACAACATAATTATGCAGTTGCATGAACGAATTTCTGCAGTTGTATAACAGCAGTTAATTTAATTAGTAAAAAGGTAACTGCTGTGGACCGAGGGGTTGTGCAATAGAAAAAATGTGGAAGGTCGTCTGCAAGGCCGTAGCTAGGGGGGTGTTTTGGGTGTTTGAACACCCTCCAAAATGAAAAATGCATAAATAATATAAAGCAATTACTTGCATATAATGTAAGAACCACAGTATGCAATGTTTTGACCGCCCAGAACTCGCAGAAGATCGCAATTGTAGAAGAAAAAAACCTGAATTTAGATCGTTTTACGCTGTGGTGCACAGTTCTCGGGCGACAAATCCCGCGAAGGCATGTGGTGACTAAAAAAGGGTCATTAGAAAATTTGGACTAAAAGCGTTAGAAGTAAACACTCCCCGAAATCAAATCCTAGCTATGGCCTTGGTCATCTGCAGATATCAAAACCGGCGACTTGCAACATTTTTCTAAAAACTTCTGGCGAGTGACTTTAAAAATGTCGTCAGAAAATTTTACGCCAAAAGGCCACACCAGATTAAATTAAATTGCTGGTTGCGCAGTTAATAATTCCTTTAATAGGGCAATGTGGTAAGGTATATATCGAACAGTTTCATGCAGACATACTGACACAGTTATCCAAAATAGAATACATTTTTTTAAATCTCCCGGCCACCGTTAAATGCCATTAACTAATGATAATTATTGAAGTGCTGAGAGCGCGACGCCAAAACGATTGTTTGGCATTGCATTGCATGGACGATGCTCACAAACCAACCCTGCAGCTCTCGTTTTGCCTTCGATTCATTATTGGCACACTTAAAATCATCAGACGTGTTTTCTCAAACTGAAATCTCCTTTTAGACCCGAAGTACTCGGGTCATCGTCACAAGCTGCGTCAATTGCTATAGTCTTTAATGCGCCCTGCATCACGATGCGCTGCTGTCGTAAGACATTAGACGGAGGAGGAGAGGAGCTGCACTTGGAGGAGAGCATGTCACGTGATTAGGCTCGCTCTTTCCGGGTCGATGGTGACAAGTTGAGCGCGAAATATGGACCATCCGTATAAGTCGGACGACGGTCGGCCATGCGCATGCGCACTCGAATTTATGTAGCGGTCGAGTTGGGTGCGCGAATCAAATTGACCGATCGTGTCGGTCGGAGGGGATCTTGGCGGGTGCTTATAAGTTACCCCATAAAAACGAACGCACGAAGGAGGAGGCGCCTGGAACGACCGGACCCGCTGCTGCTGCTGCTGCTGCTGCTGCTGATGTTATGCTTCGTTTGTTGTTGGCGACACTGCAGACCGTTTTAGTGTTTCTTGTTGTTCCAGTCGACTGATTTTTGTTTGCATCCATGCTCATACGCCCATCAATAAAAGCAACGCAAATGCGACTTATATGCGAGAATAGAATGCGACTTATATGCGAGAATATGGGCGCGTATAACGCCGTATATAAATATATATTATATATGTATATATGCATACACGTGATGTGCATGTCCGCTGGTGCATGGGTAGGTTGTATGCCTCCATGCATTTAATTGTGTGTGTGTGTGTGTGTGTGTGTGTGTGTGTGTGTGTGTGTGTGTGTGTGTGTGTGTGTGTGTGTGCCTCTACGCGTATGATGCGTGTATGTATTTGCATGCATGCTTGTATCTGTGTTTGTGTGTAGTTCCATTTGTGTCAATGATGGCCGATGTATGCAGGTAAATGAGAAAATGCGTACAGGTAAAACTCATTTTAATTGATGGGATGAAGGCGCTGCATAAGTTGGCGGAAGGGGAAGAATCCGATTCCATGGATACAAGCCGATTCGTTTCATCATCGCCATCATCATCATCATCATCATCATCATCATCATCATCATCATCATCATCATCATCATCATCATCATCGTCATCGTCATCGTCATCGTCATCGTCATCGTCATCATCATCATCATCATCATCATCATCACTACCATCATCGTCGTCGTCATCATCATCATCATCATCATCATCATCATCATCATCATCGTCGTCATCATCATCATCATCATCACTACCATCATCATCATCACCACCACCACCACCACCACCACCACCATTATCATCATCATCATTGTCATCATCATCATCATCATCACTACCATCATCGTCATCTTCATCACCACTATCGCAATCATCATCATCATCAGCAGCAGCAGCAGCAGCATCATCATCATCATCAGCAGCAGCAGCAGCAGCATCATCATCATCATCATCAGCATCATCATCATCATCATCATCGTCATCATGGTTCATCATTAAAAATGCATTTAATTAGTATAGCGGACTAAATCCCATCAGACCCCAGACATCAGGTAGCCAATGAGTCAATTAATCTCGCATGTAGACGCAGATCATGGCTGCCATGGTAACCGATGAATATACATATTATACATCCTCTGCAGGCTGACATAATTATAAGTATCAGATGAAGAATTGAGAAATTCAGGCGTTGACACAGTCAACCAATAATAATGTGTTATGCTTGCCATTTCAATGAATGATTCAAAAGTAATCCTATTATAATATAAGATACCCACACTGTCCCACAGCTATACGTCGATTAATCATGAATCAGCCAATTGTGAGTGAAGGACTTGCCCAAGGTCCCTACGCAGCGGCTTGAGGTGGATTAGAATCTGCAACCCTCCGGCTGCAAGGCAAAGAACATACCCACTACACCGCCGCGCGCAACAATGTAAAGACATACTTCGCACTTCGCTCGTCAAGAACGCCATTGCAAAAGAGAATGTCCGCAGAAAAAGGTGTTAAGAGATTAATTGCCTTTTTAATGCAACCCTCTAATTATAATTATATATCACCATAATTGTTTGCTAGAGTTAATTAGCAGCTTCATTAGCGCCGGGTACGAACTAATGGCGCTTTAAAAGCAAGCCGCAGGCAGATCGATACCGAGGAATGGTGGTCGGCCGACTGTGGCGCAGAAGCAGGCAGCAACCTAGTAGGCCTGTAATGTAAAGGTGTGCTTGAAGAGTAAGAGAATTGTAAGAAATAACTGGGATATATGGTCCACGCGTAGTTGAGGTAATAATCTTCGTTTAATTTAGGAAAAGAGACAAATCCAGGTGAAACACCGCACCAAATTACACGTCAAAGCACATTAAAAATCAACAACGTCAAAAATATTGTGAACATAACAATATCTGTCATTAATTGGCGGCAAAGAGAACCCTCGGAATAACATTACTATCATCTTTAAATGGTAGAACGAAAGGATGCAGTCTATGGCGTGAGTTATAGGTGGTTTTTGCTAGAGGTGGGAATTAAAGATTCATCAAGACGTGATTGACATTTAGCAAGCAGCCCAGGTGTGTGTAAGGAAGATTTTTCTTCTGGGGTCATAAGAAGGACTAGGGGTTGAACCCTCCCAAACCCACCCACCTACCAAAAATTTTCACTCCCTGTTTTTGATCTGCGACCGAAAAAGCCCAGTGTATTAGTATTAGGCCTAGTATTCATGGGTTTGAAGGACTTTTTGGCTGAGACGTGATAAGAATTGTGACACCATTAATTAACTGAACAATATGTCTTAAATTCTCTGACTTCATTGCAAAGACTTTGGTAAGTCTTGACAATGAACAATATAGTTGACATGATTTACGTCTTTGTTTAAAGACGCATGTGTCATAACAAAGACGACCAGCGTCGCCCTCCCCGCTCATCCAGACTTGGGACTGGCACTTGCAGACCGCGAACAGCACCGGAGTTTAATCCACCTAACGCATCGAGGTTAGAACCGGGGTCGCGACGATAAAAGGCTCTTAAAGTATCGGCATTTCTGCACCATTATATAGCGCCACGCTGAAAGGCTATCCGGTGCGATTAACCCTTTCGGTGCTTCGCCCGTCGACTCCGAAATGCCAACGACGAACGTAAACCTGTCGCCGTTGAAGGATTTCGTCGCTAGGTGTCACGACGATGACTGGCAGCATTAGCACTCTGCCAACGTCGTAAAGATGAAGCCAACACTGTCGGTGCGGAATGGTAAATGTTGTGCTATCCGTGCGCCCATCCATCATCACCCGTCACCAGGGGGATGATGTATTGCCACCTCTAGTTTGTCATCCGATCTCCCCTTCAACGGCGGCGGAGGCGGCCGCGTTATTCGGACACCTTCCGATTCCATCAGACGTCTCGTCAACACAACGCAACGCTGCTGTCGACTGCGGGAAGTTCACAGGAATAACATTTCAGAACATCGCAGAAATCCTATCCTGGTGTTTGGAGATGGGCGATGGTTATGCAGTGGTTAATCTAGACGTCTCTCGGGGAGAAGTTGCTCACATGCATATATGTAGCAATTGCCCCCCACACAAAAAAATCATATACGCAACATGCCCCCCCCAAAAAAAAGTTCATCAGAAAATTTACGGTCTAATGATGTCGTCGGTGTCTGGCTGAGCGGTTACCGTCCGCCCCCACAAGGCCGTTTTACCCGACCCCTCAGAAACCTGAATCACCCCCTCTCTACCCAAAGCAGAGGAACAACTATGGGTCAAACACTGTCGGTTATGTATGTAGGCTGCTGCTTTCAAAAGCCAATTTGTGTTGTTTTCGATTTTCATTTAATTTGCAACAATAATTGATGTTCAGATGTTTCTCAAGAAATTTCGTTTAATAAATGATTTGTATTTTAATATACTTACTTACTTCGATTCGATTCCAACAAAAATTCAACCGGCCCCAAATCTTTATGTCCTTAAAAGATTATTACTTTCTTATAGCTAACGAATGATTTACTTTATGATGATATAGGACCTGCCATGGCCTGGAGTCAATTGATCACCGATTTTTTTTGGGTCAGAATTTGCAATAACTTGCTGTTCTTGCTCTTTTACTTTCCAACCCTTAGAGGCTTAGACTAAACTTTATGCTAACCTAAAACTTGCTTCATTACGGTATTACTTGATGACCGTTTAATTAACTAGTTAAGAATATACTGTTAACCGCTGTATAACTAGAGATAAGATTGTGTGTCCGTATAAAATATTTGCTACAGCGGTATAAATTTTTATCCCTTCGAGGTCTGTTGTCCATGTATGAGTGCAATATCATTTATTTTAATTTAATTTGTTGACATACATGTATGTATGTACTTCGCGGCGATAATAAATGCTTTGATTGATTGGTTGGTTGATTAATGGATTGATTGGTTGGTTGGTTGATTGACTGACTGACTGATTGACTGACTGACTGATGACTGACTGCCTGACTGACTGACTGACTGATGACTGACTGACTGACTGACTGACTGACTGACTGACTGGCTGAAGGCCTTGCCATCTTTCCTACTCTTTCCATGCAGTCTCACTCAAACAGTATACACTCCATCCATCCTCTGACAACATGTGACACTTTCCACTAGAGAACCAATCCGGATTAATTCTTCGCCATCGATTTTGTTTTGACTGAGAACGATATAAGCTGATTCCGACGACTTAGTGGTCTCCATTGAATGCAGGTCCACGCGCTTTGGATGAGGCTATCACAACCTTGTATACGGGTGCGGAATCATCAATACCAATAAATACCCACTGAATAGATGAAGATTATTCTCTGTATTTGAAGAGATATCAACCATATAATGACTCCGTATAAATGCATAATAATAATAATAATACATGACGCCTTCATCAACAGATAGTTTCTTAGCTATAATTTATTATAGGCGCCATGCGCAATATTCGCCAACAGTTGCTAATTCGACGTTGTCGTTTCAACACTTATTCACCAACTTAGAAGAAACTAATCCCCAACATTTTCATACCGTTTTCACCCCGACTCTCCGATGCTGCGTGTCCTCATTCTCTACCCAACACAACCATCCCTTCCTTGTTAGGCTACATGTTTAACGACACTGCCATATCAAAGATGATTAGTGTCGCCCTCCTCCTTTATCCAGACTTGGGACTGGCACTGGCAGAGAACAACCAGTGGCGGAGTTACCATCCCTTCCTCATTCATTCCCACATTTCCACCACCCACAGTAGGCCGTCAAACGCATAGCGCTCCTCCCCGTCTCCAATCCTTCCATATTATGTCGACAAGGGCAAACAAAAGCAGCAGTCGACCCACCGTCCGCCCGGACACCGCACGTCTCGGGTCGCCGCCGGATGAGACGATCCACCGCCGCCAACGAACCTACATCCATACTGCCACCTACTGGCTTACTAGGAGACAACCGATCGACCGACCGACCGACCGACCGACCGACCGGGGTAGCCTCTTTCAGGCTCAGAGCCTCAGAGGCTCAGCCACCGCCGCCGTCGGTGTAGTGGGACATGCGTTGTCAGCACTTGACCTGAACACAAAGGTCAGCCGTCCGTCCGTCTGTCCGTCCGACTGCAAGGCCTCTCTCTCTGTCTGTCTCTGTCTGTCTGTGTCTGTGTCTGTGTCTGTCTGTCTGTCTGTCTGTCTGTCTCTCTCTCTCTCTCTCTTCTCTCTCTCTCTCTCTCTCTCTCTCTCTCTCTCTCTCTCTCTCTCTCTCTCTCTCTCTCTCTCTCTCTCTCTCTCTCTCTCTCTCTCTTGACACGACAAATAGAATCAACGGCAGACGACCCACAACCACAACATACACAGCAGCAGCAGCAGCAGCAGCAGCAGCAGCAGCAGCAGTGGTGTTGAAACGAATGGCGGACGTACAGCATACAGTTTATTATTCTTTTTTATAACAGTGTGCACTGTCATATCGTATCGTATCGTGTCTGACCATTTATAAAACGCTTCTCGCAGCAAGAGCCTTTCAGAAGCGCTACCGGTGCGTTCAGACCCGAGAAAAAGAGACAAGTTTTCAGACGAGAGAAAGACGAGGATACAGAGTGGCCCAATGCAGGCAAATGATCTGGATTGAGCCATGGCGGTCCTGACTCGAGCGACAAAGAGGTCAAGCCGATCAGAGGACCTAAGAGGACGCAGCGAAGTGGCAGAAAGGGGGCGAAGTATATGATCACACAGATACTTCGGAGCCACAGGCGTGGGAGGCGTGGCCCGGGGGGCAAATACCCCAAATTTCGGGCAAATGTGTTTTTCGGGCAAAAGAGACACGGACGGGGGAAAAATTTCGTAAATTTTTCGGCCAAACAGGAACAGGTGGATTTTTTTCGGGTACACAGCCTACAGGGCCAAAAACTAAATTATCTGAAGATTTACAGAAAATGACTAAAAAAAGTCATCAGATTTTTTGGACGAGAAAAATCCTAAGATTTTGGGCGGATGACTTAAAAAAAGTCATCAGATTTTTCTGGCAAATCCCCCCACTTCCGAAATGTCCTCTGAGCCTATGTTAGGAGCCAGACCCAATTGAGACTTAATGACCAAAATCAGGACTTTAAATTGTACACGGGGCCGAGAGTGGAAGCCAGTGGAGTTGTTCAGTCATGAATGTAGACATGTGGGAGAATACTATGTATATAATTATATATAAATATATACCCTTAGACTGAAATTTATGCTAACCTGAAACTTTAAAAACCCTAAGAAGGTAAATGTAATTATGTATAAATATATAATTATATTCGTATATATATATAATTTATATATATGTAAATGCAGTATGAGAATTATGGAAAAATAAGGGGGTTGGACTATGATCCACGTGGAGTTGGGTGTGTAAAAGGCAGACCTTACTATGGAACCCTAAGAACCCCTCACCCCGGCAATTCTCAGTGACTTCTCACCCTGTGTAAACGCCTAGCCATAATGTCTTTATATAAAAATGGATTTCCCTCAGTGCAAATGACAGGCCATTTCTTGTTGGTAAAAATACCGCAAAATATCAGGGAATATTATTCCTTCTGGATCGATGAAATATTTCTGACCTTGCGGACCGCATTCATAACCGTTGGTGGTTTACTGCAGTGCCCAATTCATGAATATCATTTACCGCTATCAAATGTCGATCCTCTTTAAATGTATATTCATTCCTTCCCCTCACTCTTTATGTCCCTCCACCATGTCGTTCACATATGGCTGATGTATGCCACTTGAAACTACACCGTAGTTTAAAAAAGTAAGCCAAACTGTTTTTCATATATCTCCAACGTCTGATTATTAATCATTCTAAATTTGGTTTCCGATATTTAGAGAATTGAATCAAGAATATGATTCCAAAATATCATTTCATAAATTTGAACGGATAGAATATGATTCTTTCAACTTCATCTGCCGAAATTTAAGTTTACGAGCAATTTTCTTTTGGGTTTTGTAACAAAGTACTTCAAGCATGAAAAAGTTTGTAATATTTTTGTGAAGAAACTTTAAGTAGCTATTGCTTGATTATTTACATAAAGAAGACAGGATATAAATCTGGACTGTTCGGAGACCATAATGTGGGAGAAATGTAGTATGGTGTCTCTCTTGTAAGCATTTCGATGGTTTATCTGGCTCTGTGAAGGGCTGGCGTTGTTCTGTTGAAAAAGAAAACAACCTTCTGGGACTATAGATTTCTGATAACAGGTCTGTCTCTGTCTGTCTCTGTCTGTTTCTGTATGTCTCTGTCTGTCTCTGCCTGTCTCTGCCTGTCTCTGTCTGCGTATGTCTGTCTCTGTTTGTCTCTCTGTCTCTGTCTCTCTGTCACTGCCTGTCTCTGGCTATCTCTGTCTGTCTCTCTGTCTATCTCCCCACCCTTTCTCACACACACCACACACACAAACACACACACACGAACGCACACACAGTCACTCACTCTCTCCGTCTCCCTAACACTTCCTCTTTAACTGTTTCTCTATATTCTTTCTGCATCCCCTCCCCCTATCCCTTCTATCCCATTTCCCATTCCTCCCCGCCTTCTTCCGTTCACCCTTTCTCATCCACTCTCTCCTACACGAACCCCCCTTCCATGCAAATCTCTATCCCCTCTCCTCTTCCTTTCGCCTCTCTCCCCTTCTCTTCACATAATATCCTTAACTCCCTGTGGTCGCATAAGCGCCATAATGAGCGAACAAACTCTGAAAGTGAGGTCCCGTCGATGCATGCTTCGCATTGGAGCAGCGATCCGGAACATTGGCTGCAGCGGATGGAACGTGGCGAGAGCCGAGCCACCGTCATGCACCGCTGAAGTCAATGTCCATCACCAGAGGCGACGCTAAAGGCAAAGGCTTTTAAATAAACCGATGGCGCGGTCAATAGGCGCGGACCTTCGCTTAAGACTATAGTATCTATTGAAATCAGACACTGATGAGGATGTCAAGGCGTATGCGTAGCTATTGACTTCGCCAATATAGCTTACATGTATGTCTGGTATGAGTCTATACCATGGTAGCTACAGCGACAGCATGCATCTCTGAACGGTGGAAGATCTTCAGAACCATGGAGGAATGCATAACACAGTTGCCTCCATGCTTCCATATAACTGACGAGAAGCGTGTTTCTTTTGTGGCAGGTCGACTGTGGGGTAAACACTCAAGGACATATCACCCAAATAATACCCAAGGACAGAACACCCAAAGAACACCCATGGCAAAGACAGAACACTCAAGAATAGAACGCCCAAAGACAGAGCACCCAATGACAGAACACCCAAAGGCAGAACACCCAAATACAGAACACCCAATGACAGAACACCCAAAGACAGAACACCCAATGACAGAACACCCAAAGACAGAGCACCCAATGACAGAACACCCAAAGTCCAAAGACAGAGCACCCAATGACAGAACACCCAAAGTCCAAAGACAGAGCACCCAATGACAGAACACCCATTTCATCGTTCCCAATATTTATTCATTCACCTATAACTGAAGAACGGGTGAAAGGGGGCTGAATGTGCACGAGATGACGTTTGATTCCGCGCTCGGACCAAATACTAATTTGCCTTTATGACTTCTCAGCGTCTATAGACGTATACCAAACTCGTATCAGCACACCCATTATGACCCATGTAGCTACCATACGCGATATACGCGCAGATAGGCTACTACAGTAACTGTCGCCAGCCTGAAAGACTTTTTCCTGTAACTACTTCCGACGGCAGTAGTAGTATCTTGGTAAACAGTGAATGTGCCTTACTACCAGAGATTTGACGTGCATTAGTGTCTGCTCTTTCCAGATATCGTTTCGTCTTTTTCGTCAGGTTCGATTGCAGTGGCACCACCTATACGTTGCCGTAGATATACGTATGCCTTGGTCTCATTAGCTGCTGCAACGCCGTCCAATCGGATTGATCTGCAGGATCTATTCGATTACGTCGTAGCCCCGGTCCTTCGACCGCCTGCACTGCCCTGCAGTCTCTCGTTTCTTTACCTGCTTTTCTCTCTTTCCGGTTTTTGTCTGACTGTGTGAATGACCGACTGATTGAGAGCTTTGGTGGCTCATTGACTGGCTTTCTGATCGACTAACTAACTGACTGACTGACTGATTGACTGTGTTTTTGGTGTCTGACTGACTGACTGATTAGCCAGCTGACTGACTGGTTGACCCATTCATGTTCTATGTGAAAGATACGCATTTATCAGCTGCGCCGGTGATGAAGATGACGATGATGATGAAGATGATGATGATGATGATAACGACGACGACGACGATGATGAGGAGGATAATGATGATGATGTCGATGATAACGATGATGATGATGACGACGATCATTGTTATCATTATTATCATAGACTATTGTATTTTAAAATTAATTTGTAGCGCGCGCAGGGTCACTTCGAAATGTGAATCTAACGCGTGGATAGTCAGCTGCCAGAGGAAGTTGCCGTTAGAGACCCGACGGCTGGTTGAGAAGCAGTGAGTTTTTTTAAAGAAGGACGTGAAATTGAGCTTCGAAGAGAGAGCGGAAGCCGATTCCATTCCTGCAGGTGCAGACGCATGTATGCATGCGAGTCCATAACTGTTATGCATCGAGCTTCAGCTTCTTGTACCCGATGAACGCAAGCAACGGGGAGGAATGTAAGGAGTTCGTATACATAGTGACTGAAGGTAGGGAGGTGTGTTGGAGCTGACGCCTTTGTAGGTCACACAAGCAAATTATAATTTTTATCTTTTGCTGAACAGGAAGACAATGCAACTAATGAAGTAGCACAATGAATGATGATGATGACGACGACGACGATGATGATGACGATAATGATGATCATGACGACGATGATGATGACGACGACGACGATGGTGATGATGATGATGACGACGACAATGACGACGACGTCACATGTAGGACAATTCAACAAGTATGGCAGTTTATATTATGTTACTCTGCTAATAATAATTAATTAATTACCTTTATAATAAATATGTACCTCGACTTGACTTGCCTTAGCTGCTGTCGTGCATATAATAAATTACATTTACTTATAGAGCGCAGTTTCATAGTAATGTAATTCCGTCCTCTCGTCATTCTTACCATATTTTACCTTACCTTACCCATTAGAGAAAATCTTACCATACAATATTTTTACAGTACCGTATAAACACACTTTATCCGCTGCATAATAACTAATGTGAATCGCTACAATGTTCACTGCCACAACGCGTATCACGTTGGATCAGGAAATAAATTGAATTGAAAAAATCATCTCATTTTTATCTACCTCATCCTACCTGTAACTTTACTTCACTCATCAACCGTCGGCAAAATCTCACCTTAGAATACCTCTTGCTATAGACTGATGACCCCATAATTATTATAGCGTCATAGGAGATTCTATTACGTTTAGAACGCAGGAGTGGCGGAGAGGGAGGGGGTTGGTGCCGTGGAGTCTGGCAGCTATCTGTACGTGGCGTGGCCTCTCGTTCTTCGTTCGATGGACAGAATCCCTTCAGCCTCTGAAACCCAATTCTAATGGACAGAGGAGAGCGAAGAAGAAGAGGAGAAGGAGAGGGATGAGAAGGGGAGGAAGAGGAGGAGGAGAAGGAGGAAGAGGAAGAGGAGGAGGAAGAGGGGATAATGAGAGGAGGAGGAGGAAGAGGAGGAGGAGGAAGAGGAGGAGGAGGAAGAGGAAGAGGAAGAGGAAGAGGAGGAGGAGGAAGAGGAAGAGGAAGAGGAGGAGGAGGAGGAGGAGGAGGAAGAGGAGGATGAAGAGGAGATGATGGGAGGAGGAGGATAAGGAGAAGGAGGATGGGGATGATGGGAGGAGGGATGATGCGCAGGATCCAGCGTCGCCTATTAGAATGAGCATACTCGGGTATCATAAGCACGCTGATTATCTGCCTCCGTATATATGCGGTTGCCATGGCAATGGAACCCGCATCTTTATCGTCGTCGTCATCAACTTCACCAGCAGCAGCAGCAGCTGCAGCTGCAGGATTGTCATCATCGTTAGCTACAATAGCATCCTCACCGTCGCCGTCGTCGTCGTTGCCCTCATCATCATCATCACCACCACCATCATCATCGTCATCATCATTATCATCATCATCATCATCATCATCATCATCATCATCATCTCCATCGTCATCGTCATCGTCATTGTCATCGTCATCATCATCATCATCATCATCATCATCATCATCATCATCATCATCATCATCATCTTCATCATCATCATCATCATCATCAAAATCGATGCCTTGCAGCCGAAGGCTGCAGGTTCGAATCCACCTCAAGTCGCCGCTTAAGGACCTTGGGCAAGTCCTTCACTCGCAATTGCTCAGCGCTTCGGCGTGAAACTCCGATTCAGTGTCCGAGCTGTTGTCGGGAGCGACTCTGAGTAGTGAGCTTGAAGGGACGCTATAATAAGTGCACATACATACAAACGACCGCCAACCACCACTCAACCATCGCCACCTCAACCACCATCGCCGCCGCCACCACCACCATCACCACGACCGCCGAAACTATTGCTACTACTATAAATGCTACAGCTATTACATGTAGCACCACCAATATCATTATAAGATTGGGTAGCTATACTTGCGCCTAGTCTCTACATTCTATCAAGCTGGCCATTGATCGTTGCTTGTCATTAGTATTGACAAAGCGCGCAGCCTAACTGAAGGCAATGGATGGATGAAACCAGATCACCATAATAATAATCGGAACGACAAGAGACGATGATGCTAGCCGTGCTGTTCAACAACATGAACTCCATATACTGCAGCAGCAGCAGGAGAGGAGGACGAGGACGAGGAGGAGGAGAAGAAGGAGAAGGAGAAGGAATAGGTGGATAAGGAGGAGGAGGATAGTGTGCGGAGGAATAGAATAAACAGAAAGAGGCAGAGGGGAAGAAGATTAGGAGGAAGAAGAGAAGAGGAAGAAGGTGGGAAACAGGAGAGAGGAAGAGAAAGAAGAGGAGGTGGAGGAATAGAAGATGGAGCTCGACGACGATGACAAAGAAGAGAAGAAGGAGGAGGAGGAAGAGGAGGAGGAGAAGAGGAGGAGAAAGAGGAGGAGGAGGAGATGGAAGAAGATGAGAACTCATTAGTTTGGAATGTCGAGGAGAAAGCGAAGCAGGCAGAGGAGGCGGGAGAGGAAGCGGGAAGCGGAGGAGAGGAAAAGAGGAGAAGAAAGAGGAAGAGGAAGAGTAGGAGGAGGATAAAATCCATGGCATCCGTGCAGGTCGTCGGAGTTGAATAGATGAGATGATGAGGTGATAAACCAGGATGATGATGATACATGCTGCAGGTGCGATGCCGTCACCGCCTCCGCCTCTGCAGTCATCCTAAATTCAATTGAAGCCACTCTCATGCGACGGAGATTCACGTCACTACTGCGACGTCACCAGCTAATGAGTTGCTTTCTAAGAGGCTTAATTGCGCTACAGAAATGTCTGCGGGTTAGATTAAGCTAATGCACCGTCGTAATCTACTTCGTCCCATGGCACATGGGTTGACGAATGGCGCGGTTGTCCATAGGTGCTGGTTGGTCCGATTTGATATCCGGGAGGGCGTGGGTGGGGAGGGGTAATACTTGTCAACCAACGATAATACACGCAGCTATCATTCGACTTCCTAACCATGTTCGGTCATTACGCGGCTCAGTCCAAATTGGCAAACGGCATATTCATTCATTAATTGAATTCATTCATTCATTCATTCGTTCATTCATTCATTCATTCATCAAATTAATTTATTCATTCATTCGTTCATTCATTAGTTGAATTAATTAATTAATTAATTAATTAATTCGTTCATTCATTCATTCATTCGTTCATTCACTCACTCAATCATTTATTCATTCTTTCGTTCTTTCTTTCACTCATTCATTCATTTAATTCATTCATTCATTAATTCATTCATGATACGCCTCTGGCAACACATTAAGATGTGCTGCACTGCCTTCCCTCCATCAGAATAGTCCTATCGGTTACCGTATTCCTACTTCCGTATGGCGATGTCCGTTGTATCTCATGATGCACCAGATAATAATTATATTCGCAAACTCTGCACTGTCCCACCTCAGATGCCCAGGGTTGTCGCTCCCTCCGCTTGAACGAGTAGCGTGTGCTCCTGTTCATCATCATCATCATCATCATCGTCATCTTCATCGTCATCGTCATCGTCATCGTCATCGTCATCGTCATCGTCATCGTCATCGTCATCATCATCATCATCATCATCATCATCATCATCATCCATCATCATCATCATCATCATCATCATCAGCATCAGCATCAGCATCAGCATCAGCATCAGCATCATCATCATCATCATCATCATCATCATCATCATCATCATCACCATCACCACCACCACCACCACCACCACCATCACCATCACCATCACCATCATCATCATCATCATCATCATCATCATCATCATCATCATCATCATCATCATCATCAATGTGCACACATCATATCCACATTGTGCTTTTACTAGTACAGGTCGAAATAGACGAACAGCGGTAGGCAATATCTGCCCGTGGGTCCATTTTGCAATCGTATATAATCTATTGGAATAGGAAATGCGAGCCGTTGTTTATCAATTTGAACAAAGAGACCTACATCAATTTCAACGACGATTTTGGATAACATTGCTGTTGCCATGACTACAGATATATATATATATATATTTAATATATATATATATATTTAATATATATACATATATTTAATATATATATATATATATAAGTGCCGCCATGTGGCCATCATACCAACATCGATGAACGGTCAAATCAGGAGTAACGCCAATGCGGCCATTTAACGTGCATAAAAATAGTCATCCAACCTTGCAAATTGATACAAACCGCCCATGACACACATGTACATGTGTGTATTTATATATTCGGATCTATAAACATGCATATTCATAAGCAATATATTCCTCAGTGCTGGTATAGTCCCACCTCACCCCCCCCCCGATGTCACGTGTGAGTCGGTCGCTCACCTTATATTATGCCGTATCAGACCATTAAATGCGGTTGATCAGTTTCTATGCCTGGACTGCTGCAACTGCCTACATGTGTTTCTTTTCGTTCGTCTTTTAGTCCTCGCCTACTTTTCTTACCTGTATGGGTTCGCAATACGTTCACGGCAGTCCAAAAACCATCACTTTCAGCAATTTTTGACTATTTTCTTCCTAAGATTTCATATCTCACTTTTTAAAAATTCTTTGTTGAGGTGAGTAACTGAGTATACGCGGTATACTTGCGTATTCCATCGTTTTCGGAGGTAAGTACACGATGCCCCTTACGCTCTACATGAGGTGTGTTCTATACAGCTTCCAGGAGGTCAGTACACGCTGCATACCCGCGTATACCCTGGAGTACAGCCCTGGTCATGATTATGATTATCGTCACCGTCATAGTACATAATAATTGTGATAAGTTGCGAGGCGCGGTGGTGTAGTGGTGGCGTCGTTGCCTTGAAGCTGGAAGGTTCGTGGTTCGAATCCACCTCGCCGCGTAAGGACCTTGGGCAAGTCCTTCACTCACAATAATGCTCAGCGCTTCGGCGTGAAACTCCGATGCAGTGTCCGCTCTGCATTCGGAAGCGCCTCTGAGTAGCGAGAGCTTGAAGGGGCGCTATAGCAAGTGCACATACAAACAAACAAACAAACAAACAAAAATTATGGGCATGACAAAACTACATGAGCGGTATAATGTACATGTATATTGTATTATTGTATATGAACATGTACATGTATAATTGTATATGTATAATTGCATATGTATGACATTGTATGTGTATGTGTATTGTATATGTATATGCATATTTATATGTATATGTATATGTATAAGTAGACCTATATGTATAATGTATATGTATATGATGTATATGTATAAGTGCAGTAGTCATGCGTGCATATTTAATCAGGTGTATTTCAACGTGCTATCGATCACGAGATCGAATTATTATAGCTGACGGATTTATCGATTGATTTTTTGCATATTTGCGGAGGAATCTATTGACAATGTATCAGTAACACCTCCTGTCCTTCACGTCTAAGATCACGTCCATGCAGGCGATGTTTTCCCAAGCACACAACCATCAAAGCCTAGGATTCTGATTGCCCAGTGGTGTCAAACCTTTTAACGGCGGGACAGTGACAATATTGTCCAGCAAGTGACGGGCAAAATGGGGCAGGGATCTGAATGGGAGCCGGCCAGTCCGTATACGAGATATCTTTTTGCAAGCCTAGATCACAGATGGTGTATTTTATAGCATGTATAGTTGTATACTTTTCTTTTGAGTGAAGGCATCTCTTCAAAACGCTCTGTATATGAAATGTGTTTGTTTGTTTGCTTGTTTGTTTGTATGTGCACTTGTTATAGCGCCCCTTCAAGCTCTCTCCTACTCAGAGGCGCTCCCGAATGCAGAGCGGACACTGCATCGGAGTTTCACGCCGAAGCGCTGAGCAATTGTGAGTGAAGGACTTGCCCAAGGTCCTTACGCGGCGAGGTGGATTCGAACCTCGAACCTTCCGGCTTCAAGGCAACGACGCCACCACTACACCACCGCGTCTCTGCCCGCGCGTTATACAGTGCATACATCCGGTTGAGTGAGATAGTCTGTCTGTCTGTCTGTCTGTCTGTCTGTCTGTCTGTCTGTCTGTCTGTCTGCCTTTTACTCTATCCGTCTCTTTTTTTCTCTAATAGTTTGAACCGCGAAAATTCGTCATTCATCCGACCATATAATAATGACCTCTATCCTCCGTCCTTCTGTCCCTCCGTCCCTCCCTCCCTCCTTCCCTTCCACCCCTCTTCCTCGCACCCTTTCTCTTCCCGCCACAAGCATTACTTGTTCTATGCCCGAAGAGCGGCGAAGACCATCGACAGACAACAACTGATCTGTGCGAAATAATTAATGCGGAAAGGCGACGCGGTTAATGAGAGCACAACGACAACGACGACCACCATTCGAGATATCTATCATAGCATCAGTCGATGCCAATCTATTTCCATCATAAAGTGCCGTCTCTCTCTGTCTATCTGTCTGTCTGTCTGTCTCTCTCTGTCTCTCTCAGTCTGTCTCTCTGTCTGTCTGTCTATGTCTCTCTCTCCCCTTCGCTCTCTGTCTCTGTCTTTGCCTTTGTTTCTGTATCTTTGCCCCCTCTCTCTTTCTCTCTCTCTTCTCTCTCTGTGTCTGTCTGTCTCTGTCTCTTTGCCTGTCTCTGTTTCTATCTCTGTCTCCTTGTCTCTCCTTCTGTCTCTCACTCTCTCTGTCTCTGTCTGTCTCTCTGTCTCTCTGCCTCTTTCTCTCTGTCTGTCTCCCTCTTTCTGTCTGTCTCTCTCTGTCTGTCTCTCTATATCTCTCTCTCTCGCAGGACCAGGAGACGGCCAACTGCTTGTCCTCTGACTCCTCTCGTCCCAGACTCAGTCAGCTGCAGATGCCAAGGATGCTGATGCTGCTGACATCAATGATGATCATGCTGTTGTTGTTGCTGCCTCGCGCAGTTATGATGACGATGATGATGCTATTAGTTGATGTCTGATGATAACGACGACGACGATGATGAAGAGGATCATAATCATCATTGTGTGTTTGTAGCAATGTGTTAGCGTGTACAAGTGTGTATTCAGTTAGTGTCTTCGACGAGTCCTTGTGTCTGTGTGCGTGTCTGTGTGTGTGTATGTGTGTGTCTGTGTGTTTCTGTGTGCGTGTCTGCGCGTGTCTGTGTGTGTCTGTGTGTGTTTTCATTCTTCAAGGATTGAAAATTCATTCGCAGAGCAGAAAGCAATTTTGAGACTTCTATAATTCTTCTAAATCTGTTGTAGGCAATTGCGCTAAAACCAAGGCGCTGCATTATCAGTGTTAATAACTTTATCAGGCCTAATATTATTATACCTTTATCATTGTCATAACTATTACTATCACCGTCATCCTTATCATCCTTGTCATAATTATCATCATCATTATTATTGCTACTGCTACTACTATTACTATTACTATAACTACACTACTACCACACTACTACTGTCTACTGCTACTATACTACCATTAGCCTACTACCATTACTACTGCTACTAATTTTACTACTTCTCATACTATTACAATAAAAATGATAGCTATTCCACACTGAGCCATCATCGGTTAATACTATGGGACAGAATAATAGCAGTTCGATAATTATTGCAAAATGTCGGCCAAGCCATCGCCTCACTTAGAGCAACATTCAGAAACAATTGAACGCCTCGTGCATAAGTCGCCTTCGTAAATAAATCGCCTTCGTATATAAGTCGCCTTCGTATATAAGTCGCCTTCGTATATAAGTCGAACTCGTATATAAGTCGCCTTCGTATATAAGTCGCCTTCGTATACGCTGACGAGGAGTTCACTGACTTTGAATCACGCGAGCAGACGATCGATTTAATTCTTAAAGCTCTCTACGTCGCCTCCTGACAGCCATCAGAGCCATCGGTGACCGATCTACGCTATGGTTACATCAAAGAAATTTCCTATTAGCAGGCGCTTAGCATCACGCTCGATTCAGTCGATTGTGATAACAAGACTTTTACGCAGCTAATAAGAGTTCACGGGGTGGAGCTGTGGATCGTGTGCATGGGGCAAAATGTACTTAACTTGGCCAGTGTTGTCCATGTTCCGAGGTTCACACAATTCAGTGGATTTAACAAGTTTCGTAATTATTACTTTGAGGTCATTATATATTTGGTCGTTATGAGATCATCAGCTTGACTATTTTAGATTACGGGCAACTCTGATCTGAACCAATCACATGACAGGGCTGCAACTTCATCACTTGTCTCTGGAACCGATTCTTACCATACCTGTCTATCGATTGTGCTTTGACTGAGCAGCTGTGAATGAATTGGTGGCCGCGACTAACTTTTTGTCCGCTGTAGAAATCTTTAGAGTATAACGAGAGAATATTAAATTGTATCTAAGTCCGGCTATGCATGACCGCACCCCGAATCTCCCTTTGGCTCCTCAATATCGATATTTGCCTCACCTTACCTTACCACTTAACCTCACCCCTTCTGACTTGACGAAGACAAAAGCAAGCATACAAACTAGCATACACAATTACCCATACATTCATAATACATCGGCTGTCGGTAGAGTAAGTACATTTGCGAAAGCTGCAGCGCATTGCAGGCAGTCTTAGCAAAGACCTGCTACCGGAAAGTGCTCCTAATATTCGGTAGCACGCTGCGTCTGTTTGCGGCTTCGAACCTGCTGACCGCACTCCGTATTACGATCGCGAATAAGAAGCCTACGGCTTCCTCTGCGTCCACTCACACGTCTGAATACATTATCTTTGCTTATATTAACTATAGATTGATGGATGCTGCATTTGAATCGAAGTTCTTCAATCGCTGGATAAGATGCGCCTACACGCAATTGACTTCTAATTTCAAACTGCTGCATATAATGCGTATATTTAGACCAGTAGCCGTCAGACTCTGTGTAGATTTGCATACATATGAGCATGATGTATATGCGAATGCGTTCATCCATCTGAATATTCATGTACATGCATGAATATTCATGTACACGCATGAATATTCATGTGCAAGCATGAATATTCATGTATATGCATGATACATGCGCATGTATGTATGCTTATACACGAGTGTGTAGATATGGATGAATGGATGGATGAATGCGTGTATGAATGAATTAATGAACCAATGAGCGAGCGAACGAATGCATGAATGAATGAACAGATTCAAATCTCGTCAAATTTAGCTCAATAGTTCTATAGGCCTATAGCAAATCGTATTAATATAACTTTCACACGCCTGGATAAATTTGACAACACATGCTGTCCACGTGATTGTCCATATTTAACCTGACAACTTGCTGGCCAGAGTGCCGTTTAGCAGCTTATTTCATAAAGAATATTCCTACTCACTACCTACTTACTTACTCACTTGCTTACTTACTTACTGACTTACTTACTTACTTATTTGCTTAGCACAACTGCCGCAATGAAGATGGTATCAATCAACATATGTGCGACATTGCACAGATTGAACCAAGGATGCATCAACTGTCTCTTTCAGAAAGAGAAACGAATTAAATGCAGAAGATCGACCTCACCGGAGTCAATTATAACCATCGTGTAAAATGACCCTGGGTGAATAAACACACCGTAGATGACCAACGAATCAAATGACTCGATAGACAATAATAATAATTGTTCTAAAGTCCAGCGACACGGAGGCGAAAGATCGGAAAGATCCTGGGATTGGATGACACTTGCGTAAATGAATTCCTTAAGCGCGCCATGCGGTAACAATCAAGAAAGCACAACAACAATGACCCTCGAGATAATTAACCCCTAGAACACATGACCATATTATAGTGTGAAATGGTCTCGCGATAAATTACGCTGTGGATTAATGACCGCGGGGTTAATGACCTCGGGGTAAATGACCTCGAAGTTAATTACCTCGGTGTTAATGACCTCGGAGTTAATGACCACGGGATTTTAATGATCCTGGGAATAACGACTCTGCAGGTAAATGACTCCGATTGCAACCTATAATTAATTATTTTGGTCCATGAAGAAAATGCTCATGAAGTCAAAATGATCACGAAGTAGACAGTCGAGTGTTCAAAAGACTCTGGTGTAAATAATTTTACAAGTAAACGACCATTGTCTACAAATATTGTCACTGACACCCGGCTAGATCATTTTTAGCTACATAATTAATCCAGACGTAACCGACCTGCGGAACTGCACCACATCAATTCACAGAGTAAATGCACTCGTGAGTTGTATGGTGTTGCCAGTCAAAAGCCGGGTCAAATGAGGAGGGCGACGAAATAATCATCGTTGAGGCGCAATGTCGTTGGATAGAAATCGCCTGAAAGAAACCTCACGTGAGCGACTGTGGTGGGTTAAGATCAACCAGCCATCTTGGAGCTCGGACTGAAAAAAGTTAGCCAGATGACAGAGTGGCAGAGTAGCCTACATGCGTCGAGTTTCCATTTGTTTGTTTGTTTGTATGTGCACTTGTTATAGCGCACCTTCAAGCACTCTACTCAGAGGCGCTCCCGACTGCAGAGCGGACACTACATCGGAGTTTCACGCCGA
>OX457042.1:23700374-23727874 GCA_949752735.1 Lumbricus terrestris
GGATGGTTGGTTGGGTGGATGGATGAATGGATGGATGGATTTTCGGATGGTTGTATGGTTGGATGGATGAAATGATGGATGAATGGATGGATGGATTGTTCTATGTATGATTGGATAGATGAATGGATGTATCGATGGATGGATTGATGGATGGATGTGTGAATGATAGGTCAGTGTGGATATGTCTTCGCATCCGTTCTATCCTTCTTCTCTTCCATCTTCTTCTCCATGGTTTTCCACTTGTTCCCGTCTTCCACATCTTGCCCTCGATCTTCAATCCTCCTCCACCTACTCCTTTACCTCGTTCGATTGTTCTATCTCTATCCAGCATTCCACCTTCTCCTCTACCTGCTATTCCTCGTCCTGTTCTTCCTCTTCCACTTCCTAGTCCATATGCTCCTGTTCATACTCCTTCCCTTACTTTTATACAATTCCTGCCTCATCAGCAATTGCATCTGCTCTAGATGTGTATGGATATACACATCGCCATGCAAAACAACTTCAATCGTCTCTGTTGAAATCTGTTCACGATTCTCAATCACTTCTCTCTCATAATCTTCCTCCAATTTTCCCATAATTCCTCCTCCTTCTGTTTCCTTCTTTCTCCTTTATCTCATCTCTCTCCTCTTCCTTCTCCTCCTTCTCCTCGTCCTCCATCGTTTAAAAACCATTCTATTTGATCGTATACCTTGGTGCTGTCAGGTCGGAAGCGTCTCTGACGAGTTTCCATTGATGTGGCGCTATATAAATTCATGGCTACGACGACAATTTGCCAAATTACAGATCGCAATTCTCCGTGGCTCTTGCTCCTCCGTCCTTCTACACTTGTTCCGCTTCATTTCTCATTCCTCTTCTCGCTTCCTCTCGATTCTTGGTTCTCACTCCCTCTCTTCCTTCCTCCTTTCCACTTTTCTGGGTCTTCCCTACATTCCTCATTCCTTATATATCTTTCTTTATTTTCCTCCTTCCCTCTCTTCCCTTACCTTTCTCCAGCCCTCTCTTCCCTCTACCTCCCTCCTTCCCTTTCTCCCCTACCTACCTCTTTCCCCCTCTCTTCCCCTACCTCCCTCCTGCCCTCTCTTTCGCTACCTTCCTATTTCCCTCTCTTCCCCTACCTCCCTCCTTCCCTCTTGCCTCTACATTTCTCTAACCCTCTCTTCCCATATCTTTCTCTTTCCCTCTCTTCTCCGATCTTCTCCATCTCCTCTCTTCCCCTACCTCCCTCCTTCCCTCTCTTCTCCGATCTTCTCCATCTCCTCTCTTTCCCTACCTCCCTCCTTCCCCCTCTTCTCCGATCTTCTCCATCTCCTCTCTGCCCCTACCTTCTTCCTTCCCCTCCCTTCCCCTACCTTCCTCCTTCTCTCTCTTCCCCTACCTTCCTCCTTCCCTCTCTTCCCCTACCTTCCTCCTTCCCTCTCTTCCCCTTCATCCCTCTTCCCGCGGTTACGTGCTTGTTGTACAGGTGAGTCCGATCGTCTGCCCACCTGATCGATGACGCCGCCGTCTGACGCCGCAGCGACGTGCGCCACGGCACGCTCGCTGCCTCCGCCGACGACCAACTCATGCGCACACCTCTGTTTACTCGATGTTGTATTTCTGTAGCGCTAGCATTGCGAGTACCATTATCTGGTACACGGAACGATCGTGCGAATTAATTATTGACGAAGCGGGTAAACAATGAACGAACCGGACAATAATTGCGCTATATGAGTATAGGGGAGAATAGGAGGAGGAGGGATCGTGGGGCCAGTATACCCGCCCCGTATATATATATATATATATATATATATATATATATATATATATATATATATATATATATATATACAGAGGAAGCGTCCCCTGCGGTCAAGAGCGAAACGAGCGGAAGTGGTTTCTGACTGGCGCGAAAATGTTTGCTCTGAAAGCAGACGATAAAATGTTAATATATATTTATATATTATATATATATAAATGTATATATATATATTTATATTATATGTATATATATATTATATATATTTTATATACTATATATATATTATATATATATTATATATAAATATATGCGCTGACTGGAATCATATGCATAAGAAATATTTAGTCGAAAATCATAGTTTGTGTGATTATTATCGGATCAATATCGGAATCATCACGAAATCATCATTCTCGTTTCCATCGTTCTCGTCTTGCCTTTCCTTATATCTTCCGCTTCCTCCATCTCCTCCTCGTTTCCTGTTCTCCTTCCCCTTCCTGCTGCTCACCATCATCATCATCATCATCACCATCGTCATCATCATCGTCATCGTCGTCGTCGTCATCATCATCATCATCATCATCATCATCATTATCATCATCATCGCCGTCGTCATCATCATCGTCGTCGTCGTCGTCGTCGTCATCATCATCATCATCATCATCATCACCATCATCATCATCACCACCATCATCATCATCATCATCATCATCATCATCATCATCATCATCAACAACATTATCATCGTCATCATTGTCATCGTCATCATTGTCGTCATCATTGTCATCGTCATCATTGTCATCGTCATCATTATCATCATCGTCATCATTGTCATCGTCATCGTCGTCATCTTCATCATCGTCATCATCATCACTTGCAACCGTCCAATAGCAGGAACGATGAAAGCGTATATTATGACATCAAAAAACGATTCGAGCATCCAAACTCTCAGTCCCGATGCGTGACTTCACTTCTAGCAGTTCTGAAACACATGTAATCAACTTTCTTACTTTACGTAATGATGATGATTTTCACTCTAGTCTTCAGTTACAGTTTAAGTTATTATTTCAAGATGGCCAGATATACATGTATGTCATTGTGGAGTGATGAACGTGATTCGACGGTTTATTTTAAAAGAAATGGAAAGATAAATTTAATTTCCAGTGGGTGTGGTAAGATATATCTTACCTTGACTTTGAGCTTGGATTGAGCAGCTTGTTAACTTTGTCATCAGCTGGTTGTTTCTTCTGCCTTCCTTTCAGCAGCAGCAGCAGCAGCACACACACACTCACACACACACACACACACACACACACTTTGCTATGCGAGTCAATTAGGTGACACGAGTCATTTCGATGACGCGAGTGATTTTCGATGACGCGAGTGATTTTCGATGACGCGAGTCATTTGGAAGACTTGAGGTCATTTCGGTTACAAGAATGATTCTCAATGACGTGAGTTATTTGGATGACCAGGTCATTTCGGTTACAGGAGTGATTTTCGATGACACGAGTCATTTCGATGACGCAAATGACTTTCGATGACGCGAGTCATTTCGATGACGCAAATGACTTTCGATGACGCGAGTCATTTCGATGACGCAAATGATTTTCGATGACGCGAGTCATTTTCGACGTAGCGATTGACGCTCAGTGATGAGCTGCACAGTTCGACCGGAAGATCATCGATCATGGAACACAGATGAGCCTTCAGCCATCCGTTAGCCAGCGACAGCCATCAATCACATCCGATGGCTCCTGGCTTTGTTCCACTTGCCGTCCGACGCTGCAGAGAAGAGGCGCTATATAAATGTGGACATCGTAATGGACATGACATTGTGTCGTCCTTGGGAGTGATGGAGGAGGATCAGGTGGATGATGGAACTGCGTCGCATGTTTTAAGTTATCTCGCGGCCTGGATCTTCCTGGAGAAGTGTTTCCGTTTTCCATGTTTATGGGAATGTCTTGTCAAGCGATGCTATGCCGTGTCGGGTCACATCATTGCAAGTCACGCAATGTTTTTGCTGTGTGGAAACGCTGTTCTATGTGTTCTTGTGGTATATGTCATGTCAAGCCATACTATATTTCTATGTCATGTCCTATATGTCATGCCACGCCATGCTGTATCATGTTGCGCTATGCTAAGCTTCAGATTTGTTCTGCAATGGTGCTATAAAAGATATTAGATTAGACCAGATTAGATTAGATTAGATTAGATTAGATTAGATTAGATTAGATTAGATTATAGTAGATAATATTTGATGAGAGTGAATTGGTTTGGACTAGATTAGATTAGATAAGATCTGACCTGTTGAGATCGGATGATTGAAGGTGAGATTAGATCAAATGAAATCAGATTAGATAAGATCTTATGACTGATATGATTGGACGACCGATCATTTGTTGTCTAATAATTAATGAATCTGTGATTCGGTTCCTTAGCTTCTTTCTCTTAGCATCCTTTTTGTCCTCCTACTCGTCCTCCTCCTCCGTCTAATCCAACTCCACCTGCTCCATCCCCCCATACTCTTCCACCTGATCGCCACTATTCTACAAGATCGATAAAGGCGCCGCTGCAGTATCCACAGCTGCTGCTTCCTCAACTGTTGTCTCCTCAGTTGTTGTCTCCTCAGCTGTTGTATCCTCAGATGTTGATGTTGTCTCCTCAGCTGTTGCCTCATCAGCTGTTGTCTCTTATAGGCTGTTGTCTCCTCAGTTGTTGTCTCCTCAGCTGTTGTCTTCTCAGATGTTGTCTCCTCAGCTGGTGTAACCTCAGATGTTGTCTGTTGTCTCCTCAACTGTTGTCTACTCAGCTGCTGTCTCGTTAGCTGTTGTCTCTTCAGCTGTTGTCTCTTCAGCTGTTGTCTCCTCAGCTGTTGTCTCTTCGGTTTTTGTCTCTTCAGCTGTTGTCTCCTCAGCTGTTGTCTCTTCGGTTTTTGTCTCTTCAGCTGTTGTCTCCCCAGCTGTTGTCTCCTCAGCTGCTGTCTCCTCAGCTGTTGTCTACTCAGCTGTTGTCTCCTCAGCTGTTGTCTCCTCAGATGCTGTCTCCTCAGATGTTGTCTCCTCAGCAGTTGTCTTCTCAGCTGTTGTCTCCTCAACTGTTGTCTCCACAGCTGCTGCATCCTCAGCTGCTACCTCATCAGTTGATACCTCATCAGCTGCTACCTCTTTAGTTGCTGCCTCATTAGCTGCTGCTGCTACCTATCATCATGCTGCTTTTGACGTGCTGGTTGTCTTCGTCGTTAACAGGAGTGCACCCACTGACACCTGCAGCCGGTCACATGCGTTAAACATTTATAAGAACCGATAGAGCAGGAAGAGGAGGAGGAGCAGGAGGAGAAGAGGAGGAGCTGGAAGAGAAGGAGGAGGAACAAGAGGAGAGGACGAAGAGGACAAGGGGGACAAGGGGGACGAAAGGAGAGGAGGAGAAGGAGGATAGGAGGAGAAGTATAGGAGGAGGAGGTGGAGGTAGAGGAGGAAGAAGAAGAAGGAGCAACAAGAGGATAGGGAAAGGAAGAATGTGTAAAGGAGGAGGAAGAGGAGGAGAGCCATTCGGAGGAGGAGGAGTAGGAGGAGTAGGATGGTCAAGATGGGATAAGAAGACGATACCCATTAAAGCAATGACGGATGACGATACATTTGTCGAATGATGGACAGCATAGCAGCGAAGCAATCCGTCGATGGCGATCATATTCAGCATTCAAACGACCTTCAATGACTGCCGAAACCAACACACACACACACACACACACACACACACACACACACACGCCCTCCACACACACACCTATACACACACAAACACACACACACATGCACACACACACACACCTATAATAACACACATGCACACACACATGCACACACACACACACATGCACGCGCACACACTCTCACGCATAGCCTTTTCGGAGGCACGTGAAATATTCACGCAAAAAACAAGCAAACATACATTTATTCACACATACATGCACGCATACATGCATACATACATGCATAGATAGTCTAAACCGCATTCTTTCCTTCACCCGTCGTCAATCGAAATCCCGTTCGACTAATATTCTACACCAATTCACTTGTACTTACATCGCCTGGCTGTTCTCCGATTCTCCTCATTACTATATAACAAAGTGTTAAGTGTCCATCCAGCAAAGTGTCCATCCATGTGATGTTCAACGTCATCAGCATACCAAGCCACGCATAGAAAACTGGGAGGAGTCGCCAGTGGTAGCACACGCAGACACGTGGAACCAATCTGACGGATCGTCGTCCATGTGTACGTGACAGATGGGACGAACTGTGGCCTCCAACCAGACACACATTGAACACGCATCCAATGGCAGCGACGAAAACCAGATACCAGTCGATGTGTCACTGTGATCACAGTTCAGACGCATATAATATACATGTACATGCAGCACACGTATGAAGCCATATATGTATACAATGTATTGTATTGCATAAAAACATTTATAAGAAAATGAGGAGGAGGGATTACCAGTCAGAAGTTGAGATCGAGTAGTATACAACTATACATGCGTGTATTATCATCATCATCATCATCATCATCATCATCATCATCATCATCATCATTATCATCATCATCATCATCATCATCATCACCACCACCACCACCACCACCACCACCACCACCACCACCACCATCATCATCATCATCATCATCATCATCATCATCATCATCATTATCATCATCATCATCATCATCATCATCATCATCACCACCACCACCACCACCATCATCATCATCATCATCATCATCATCATCACCATCTGCTTGTGCAGTATGCTTTGGGCTTCATTTATAATTATATGCTTTTTGTATTACATGTATATACGATATATAAAATTATCTCTATATATATTATATATATGCTGCTATGCATGATAAATTCTGTGATTATAATGATCTGTTTATGTGTATAATTATATCCTGAGGAGTTGACGACCGCCAGCAAAGCGTGGGTCTGTGACTTCAATAAAGTTTCTTCCGTATTCGCCGAAGGTTTAGCCTCCATATAAATCTGATTTTATTGTTTACTCGCACTGATACTGACGAATGGCTGTTGTCTGGTGGTGGTGGTGGTGGTGGTGGTGGTGGTGGTGGTGGTGGTGGTGGTGGTGGTGGTGGTGGTGGTGATCTTCTGCTGATGATGCAGATAATGATTATTTTCTAGCCAATAGAATTTCAGAGGAGACACGGAGACAGGCAGTTATAATCAGGAAGCGACACAGATATAGAAAGACAGAGCGGGAGAGAGAGACGGGCAGAGTGAGACAGAAAAAGAGACAGAAACAGCAAGACAGAGACAAAGAGACAGACAAAGACAGCCAGACAGAGACAGACAGGCAGAAACAGAGACCGACAGAGACAGACAGAGACAGAGGCCGAGAGACAGAGAGACATAGACAGAGAGACATAGACAGAGAGACAGAAAGAGAGACATGCATATACAGATAGACAGAGACAGAGAGACAGAGACAGACCGAGACAGACCGAGACAGACCGAGACAGACCGAGACAGACCGAGACAGACCGAGACAGACCGAGGCAGACCGAGACCGAGACAGAGAGACACACAGATAGAGACAGAAACAAGGAGACAGAAAGACAGTTAAAGAAACACCATAGCTCTGGGAAAAAAACACAGAGGAAAAACAGAGGTCTCCCTGTACAAAGATGAAAGACCCGTATTTATTTCATCGATAGATGTCCGTAGGAGACGAAGAGGAGCAGCAACGGTTCCTTGAGATTCAGCAGGCGCGAGGGTTCGTCCCCCCAGCCACCCATCTCTTCCCTTCTCATGTTCAGCCCTTAATAATATTAGGTCAGAGAAACTCGCTTTGTGACCGACGTCTCTATAGTTAGCTATAGAATTTCTTTCTCCGAATTCTTTTAACCAAACTCTTCATCTTCCGCTAATCACATTTCACTTCTATCCTGACTATTTTCAACTCACAGAAGTATTAACACACTCCTGAATTATTCATACCAACCCAGGTTTCCAAATTACACAAGTACCTCAATTTTCAATTCCTTTGTGTATCGCAATAATTATGTCCAGATCATCAAAGTATCAAGTGTAGCCTGCCACGATTTTGGCTGGTTCATCAATAGACTAAGCTCTGCAGTAGTCCATTGTTCCCTTAAACATCCATTGTCCACTAATTTTGATCCTTCCGAGAAGCAAAGTTCTCCCCAAAGACCAATTGTTCCCCAGTTATCTATACTGCTTTCGTATGCGCGTCAGTGGCGAAAAGGTTGAGAAGGAGGAAGAGGTGAAGGAAGGAGGAGGAGGAGGAGGAGGAGGAGAAGTAGGAGAAGGAGAAGAAGGAGGAGAAGGAGGAAGCAAAGAACTAGAAAGAAGATAATGAGGAAAATGGACACTTGTAAGTAGGAGTGAGGGAAAGAGGGCAAAGGGTGGAGGTTGTCAAGAACGGAATATAATTAATTACAGCATGGCAAATGTCAAAGTTGAGAGACTGCAGAAGAAAGCGGACGACAGTCGCCAGTGATCAATGAATCTCATGTACAGACCTACACACACATACGTGCACACATACGACGCACAAACACAAACACAAACGTACGCACTCACACAACTTTGCACTTGAATATATGAATACAATGCGGTTAATTGCAAGCCAGTCGGCTACACACTATGGGGGAAGTAATATTTTTGCTAGTGCATTACAATCAAATAATAATTAAGCATTCGTACACGCGTTCCTGTATACATGTCTATGTAAACTGTACAGTGTACAGGCATTTATATGTATTATGTAGCCTACATACATGAATGCCCACAAGCAATGCCATGCATACGTGTTTATATAAATAGACTTAATTGCATACGTCGTACATATATAAATAAATAAATACGTGGATGCATATAGTATACATGCAAACACAAACAAACATCCATACATACAAACATACATAATTATGTTGTATACATACATACATACCTGCGCACACGCATACATGCATATATACATATATACATAAATACATACATACATGCATACTTATTTCCATACATACACATACATACCCACACACATACATGCATGCATACATACATACATACATACATACATACATACATACATACATACACACACATACATACATACAATACAATACATACATACATACATATATGTACACAAGTCATCTACTACTTCCATTAGACACAACTTGCGGTGACAGAAGATCATAGCATATCAGCCGCCCAACGCACAACGTACATCTAGTAGACAACCGATGAAATCGAGTAGAATGTAAACGCGTCTGGTCCACACGTCGTGCGTGCAATCAATGTTCCATCGACATAACTTACGCGTTGCTTAGCAAATGTCCAACACACACGCACACACACGCACATGTGCATGCACACACGCACACGCACACGCACACACGCAAGCGCGCGCACACACACGCGCACACACATCGATCGTGTGGCGCCTCCAGCGGCCGCTGATCCGTTACAAAGTAGAAACATATTACCCGATTCAATCTGCGATTGAATTCGACGAAACGGATTCATCGTCGTCGAACTAACACACCGTCGATGAGATAGGATCCACCGTGTCTCTCTTATAGCGCCGCTATATATAAATATCTAATCGCATCAGTCTGGCTCCGATCCAGCTGCTATTGGAAGACGTCCATTAGCGGCAATCTAGGTGCAAGTGGTAGGCCTACATTTTTAATCGATTCAGTTGTTTAAGGGGACTAAAAACATAACTTTATCATGTCTGTATTCAAGTTCATATAGGTGCAGAAGAACGTTGCTAGAGTTAGTGTCCAAGATGGAGTCAAGATAGAGAATTGGGATAATTATATGGTTAGTTTTTGGTGGTCACATGGTTTGTTTGGGGTTAGACACTTAGTGTGAGGGTAGCCACAAGGTTAGTGTGAGGGTAGTCACAAACTTAGTTGGGGTAGAGTCACATGGTTAGTTTGTTAAGGTGGCCACAGGCATAGTGTACGGTATACATAGTCACTTGGTTAGTGTGGGATTGTCATGTGGTCAGCGTGGGTGTAGTCACTTGGTTAGAAGGGGAGTCACGAAGTTAGTGTTTGGAAGTCACGTGGTTAGTGTAGCGGTAGCCACGTGGCTATAGTGTGGGTGCTCCATGGTTAGTGTGAGGGTACCCATGGTTAGTGTGCATGCTCAACTGTCTCCTAAGAGATTAGATTTTCGTAATTGTAATCGTACATTTATATAGCGCCACTTCAAGAGAACTGATTGAAGAGATTGTTCTTTGGTCCGACATCTACTGAAATGCCCTGGTATAATTAAACTTAGGCTACCCTTTACCGACCTATAGTATGGTTTTACTTCGGTTGGCTCAGCATACCCCATACGTCTTTATCCGTTTGCTTTGAATGACCTCGAAAAGAACAAGAGAACGAATAGAAGAAGAAGAAGCTGTCGACGAATAGGAAATAAAGAAAGAATGGAGAAGAAGATAAGAAGAAAAAGATGAGGAAGAGGAGGAGGAGGAAGAGGAGCAAGAGAAGGAGGAGGAGGAGGAGGAGGAGGAGGAGGAATCGACATTTGATTTCCGGAGCGAAAGTAGACTTCAATATTGAATTGCGTGAAACAAGCAGAAGTCACGTGCCTCGTACGACAGCGGCTGCAGTTGTTGGGTCTTCGTCAGCCGATCCATTCAGCCGCTGAGAACAAGTAAGAGGAGGAGGAGGAGGAGGAAGAGGAGGAGGACCAGGACGAGGACGAGGAGGACGAGGAGGACGAGAAGGAGAAGGAGGAAGAAGAGGAGGAAGAAGACGAGGAGGAGGAAAAAGAATAGATGAGGGAATGACAACAGAGGGAGATGCAGGAGGTTCAAAACAAGACGCGTGAAGAAGAACAAGAGGCGGACGTTTGAATGGATGAGCCGCGGAGAAGAAGAATGTGGATATGTGGAGGAGGTTGAACAGGAGGATGAATTGAAGAAGTGAAAGAAATGGAGGAACAGGAGATGAATGGGAGGCGGTGGAAGATGAATTGGAGGAAGAAGAACAATGATAGGCATGAGAATCGTTTAAGAGAAAAGAAAAAGGAAAACAAAAGCGACAGAAGGAGGAAATAAGGAGAAAGTGGAGGATGACATGTAGGTGTGTTTCCGTGGTGGGTCCACTATAGTTTGGAATGGGTTGCGTCTGCTTCCTGAACCTCCTACGGAGGCATTTAAAAAAAATTCAACTCAAAACTGTATTTTTTGCCATGCTATGAAGTCGCTAGCGCTTCGCGAGTACTCCCTTTAAGAGGCGCAATAGAAGTTCTCAAATGAATGAATGAATGAACAAATAAATAAGAAGGAGAGTTCGCTACGCGTTTAGTCAGCGAGGATGATGATTTTGGTGAGAGAGAGATGAAGACCAGAATTTGTTCGTCACTATGTAGAACTCAATTCACAGTCAATCACGAATATGCTGATGGGTGGGGGGGGGGGTTGGGCGTGAAACATCGGAAGGATGGAGCTGAACTCAGCCAAGGGTGGGTCGCCTGCAGCTGGACCCTTCGCTGTCGGTCACTGTTGACGACAAGGCAATTCCATTCGTCTTTTCTTTAGGCAATCGGGTTGCAGACGACTTTGATCTATTCTATACTCCATTCTATGTCATTTGATTCTATTCTAATCTACTCCATTCTATGTTATTTGATTCTATTCTAATCTACTCCATTCTATGTCATTTGATTCCATTCTAATCTACTCCATTCTATGTCATTTGATTCTATTCTAATCTACTCCATTCTATGTCATTTGATTCTATTCTAATCTACTCCATTCTATGTTATCCTATTTAATTCTACTCCATTCTATGTCATTTGATTCTATTCTAATCTACTCCATTCTATGTCATTTGATTCTATTCTAATCTACTCCATTCTATGTTATCCTATTTAATTCTACTCCATTCTATGTCATTTGATTCTATTCTAATCTACTCCATTCTATGTCATTTGATTCTATTCTAATCTACTCCATTCTATGTTATCTTATTTAATTCTACTCCATTCTATGTCATTTGATTCTATTCTAATCTACTCCATTCTATGTCATTTGATTCTATTCTAATCTACTCCATTCTATGTCATTTGATTCTATTCTAATCTACTCCATTCTATGTTATCCTATTTAATTCTACTCCATTCTATGTCATTTGATTCTATTCTAATCTACTCCATTCTATGTTATCTTATTTAATTCTACTCCATTCTATGTCATTTGATTCTATTCTAATCTACTCCATTCTATGTCATTTGATTCTATTCTAATCTACTCCATTCTTAGTTATCTTATTTAATTCTTCTCCATTCTATGTCATTTGATTCTATTCTAATCTACTCCATTCTATGTCATTTGATTCTATTCTAATCTACTCCATTCTATGTTATCTTATTTAATTCTACTCTATTCTATGTCATTTGATTCTATTCTAATCTACTCCATTCTATGTCATTTGATTCTATTCTAATCTACTCCATTCTATGTTATCTTATTTAATTCTACTCCATTCTATGTCATTTGATTCTATTCTAATCTACTCCATTCTATGTCATTTGATTCTATTCTAATCTACTCCATTCCATGTTATCTTATTTAATTCTACTTTATTCTATGTCATTTGATTCTATTCTAATCTACTCCATTCTATGTCATTTGATTCTATTCTAATCTACTCCATTCTATGTCATTTGATTCTATTCTAATCTACTCCATTCTATGTTATCTTATTTAATTCTACTCCATTCTATGTCATTTGATTCTATTCTAATCTACTACATTCTATGTCATTTGATTCTATTCTAATCTACTCCATTCTATGTTATCCTATTTAATTCTACTCCATTCTATGTCATTTGATTCTATTCTAATCTACTCCATTCTATGTCATTTGATTCTATTCTAATCTACTCCATTCTATGTCATTTGATTCTATTCTAATCTACTCCATTCTATGTTATCTTATTTAATTCTACTCCATTCTATGTCATTTGATTCTATTCTAATCTACTCCATTCTATGTTATCTTATTTAATTCTACTCCATTCTATGTCATTTGATTCTATTCTAATCTACTCCATTCTATGTTATCTTATTTAATTCTACTCCATTCTATGTCATTTGATTCTATTCTAATCTACTCCATTCTATGTTATTTGATTCTATTCTAATCTACTCCATTCTATGTCATTTGATTCTATTCTAATCTACTCCATTCTATGTTATCTTATTTAATTCTACTCCATTCTATGTCATTTGATTCTATTCTAATCTACTCCATTCTATGTCATTTGATTCTATTCTAATCTACTCCATTCTTAGTTATCTTATTTAATTCTTCTCCATTCTATGTCATTTGATTCTATTCTAATCTACTCCATTCTATGTCATTTGATTCTATTCTAATCTACTCCATTCTATGTTATCTTATTTAATTCTACTCTATTCTATGTCATTTGATTCTATTCTAATCTACTCCATTCTATGTCATTTGATTCTATTCTAATCTATTCCATTCTATGTCATTTGATTCTATTCTAATCTACTCCATTCTATGTTATCTTATTTAATTCTACTCCATTCTATGTCATTTGATTCTATTCTAATCTACTCCATTCTATGTCATTTGATTCTATTCTAATCTATTCCATTCTATGTCATTTGATTCTATTCTAATCTACTCCATTCTATGTTATCTTATTTAATTCTACTCCATTCTATGTCATTTGATTCTATTCTAATCTACTCCATTCTATGTCATTTGATTCTATTCTAATCTATTCCATTCTATGTCATTTGATTCTATTCTAATCTACTCCATTCTATGTTATCTTATTTAATTCTACTCCATTCTATGTCATTTGATTCTATTCTAATCTACTCCATTCTATGTCATTTGATTCTATTCTAATCTACTCCATTCTATGTCATTTGATTCTATTCTAATATACTCCATTCTATGTTATCCTATTTAATTCTACTCCATTCTATGTCATTTGATTCTATTCTAATCTACTCCATTCTATGTTATCTTATTTAATTCTACTCCATTCTATGTCATTTGATTCTATTCTAATCTACTCCATTCTATGTTATTTGATTCTATTCTAATCTACTCCATTCTATGTCATTTGATTCTATTCTAATCTACTCCATTCTATGTTATCTTATTTAATTCTACTCTATTCTATGTCATTTGATTCTATTCTAATCTACTCCATTCTATGTCATTTGATTCTATTCTAATCTACTCCATTCTATGTTATCTTATTTAATTCTACTCCATTCTATGTCATTTGATTCTATTCTAATCTACTCCATTCTATGTCATTTGATTCTATTCTAATCTACTCCATTCTATGTTATCTTATTTAATTCTACTCCATTCTATGTCATTTGATTCTATTCTAATCTACTCCATTCTATGTCATTTGATTCTATTCTAATCTACTCCATTCTATGTTATCCTATTTAATTCTACTCCATTCTATGTCATTTGATTCTATTCTAATCTACTCCATTCTATGTCATTTGATTCTATTCTAATCTACTCCATTCTATGTCATTTGATTCTATTCTAATCTACTCCATTCTATGTCATTTGATTCTATTCTAATCTACTCCATTCTATGTCATTTGATTCTATTCTAATCTACTCCATTCTATGTCATTTGATTCTATTCTAATCTACTCCATTCTATGTTATCCTATTTAATTCTACTCCATTCTATGTCATTTGATTCTATTCTAATCTACTCCATTCTATGTCATTTGATTCTATTCTAATCTACTCCATTCTATGTCATTTGATTCTATTCTAATCTACTCCATTCTATGTTATCTTATTTAATTCTACTCCATTCTATGTCATTTGATTCTATTCTAATCTACTCCATTCTATGTTATCTTATTTAATTCTACTCCATTCTATGTCATTTGATTCTATTCTAATCTACTCCATTCTATGTTATCTTATTTAATTCTACTCCATTCTATGTCATTTGATTCTATTCTAATCTACTCCATTCTATGTCATTTGATTCTATTCTAATCTACTCCATTCTATGTCATTTGATTCTATTCTAATCTACTCCATTCTATGTTATCTTATTTAATTCTACTCCATTCTATGTCATTTGATTCTATTCTAATCTACTCCATTCTATGTCATTTGATTCTATTCTAATCTACTCCATTCTTAGTTATCTTATTTAATTCTTCTCCATTCTATGTCATTTGATTCTATTCTAATCTACTCCATTCTATGTCATTTGATTCTATTCTAATCTACTCCATTCTATGTTATCTTATTTAATTCTACTCTATTCTATGTCATTTGATTCTATTCTAATCTACTCCATTCTATGTCATTTGATTCTATTCTAATCTACTCCATTCTATGTTATCTTATTTAATTCTACTCCATTCTATGTCATTTGATTCTATTCTAATCTACTCCATTCTATGTCATTTGATTCTATTCTAATCTATTCCATTCTATGTCATTTGATTCTATTCTAATCTACTCCATTCTATGTTATCTTATTTAATTCTACTCCATTCTATGTCATTTGATTCTATTCTAATCTACTCCATTCTATGTCATTTGATTCTATTCTAATCTATTCCATTCTATGTCATTTGATTCTATTCTAATCTACTCCATTCTATGTTATCTTATTTAATTCTACTCCATTCTATGTCATTTGATTCTATTCTAATCTACTCCATTCTATGTCATTTGATTCTATTCTAATCTACTCCATTCTATGTTATCTTATTTAATTCTACTCCATTCTATGTCATTTGATTCTATTCTAATCTACTCCATTCTATGTCATTTGATTCTATTCTAATCTACTCCATTCTATGTTATCCTATTTAATTCTACTCCATTCTATGTCATTTGATTCTATTCTAATCTACTCCATTCTATGTCATTTGATTCTATTCTAATCTACTCCATTCTATGTCATTTGATTCTATTCTAATCTACTCCATTCTATGTCATTTGATTCTATTCTAATCTACTCCATTCTATGTCATTTGATTCTATTCTAATCTACTCCATTCTATGTCATTTGATTCTATTCTAATCTACTCCATTCTATGTTATCCTATTTAATTCTACTCCATTCTATGTCATTTGATTCTATTCTAATCTACTCCATTCTATGTCATTTGATTCTATTCTAATCTACTCCATTCTATGTCATTTGATTCTATTCTAATCTACTCCATTCTATGTTATCTTATTTAATTCTACTCCATTCTATGTCATTTGATTCTATTCTAATCTACTCCATTCTATGTTATCTTATTTAATTCTACTCCATTCTATGTCATTTGATTCTATTCTAATCTACTCCATTCTATGTTATCTTATTTAATTCTACTCCATTCTATGTCATTTGATTCTATTCTAATCTACTCCATTCTATGTTATCCTATTTAATTCTACTCCATTCTATGTCATTTGATTCTATTCTAATCTACTCCATTCTATGTTATCTTATTTAATTCTACTCCATTCTATGTCATTTGATTCTATTCTAATCTACTCCATTCTATGTCATTTGATTCTATTCTAATCTACTCCATTCTTAGTTATCTTATTTAATTCTTCTCCATTCTATGTCATTTGATTCTATTCTAATCTACTCCATTCTATGTCATTTGATTCTATTCTAATCTACTCCATTCTATGTTATCTTATTTAATTCTACTCTATTCTATGTCATTTGATTCTATTCTAATCTACTCCATTCTATGTCATTTGATTCTATTCTAATCTACTCCATTCTATGTTATCTTATTTAATTCTACTCCATTCTATGTCATTTGATTCTATTCTAATCTACTCCATTCTATGTCATTTGATTCTATTCTAATCTACTCCATTCCATGTTATCTTATTTAATTCTACTTTATTCTATGTCATTTGATTCTATTCTAATCTACTCCATTCTATGTCATTTGATTCTATTCTAATCTACTCCATTCTATGTCATTTGATTCTATTCTAATCTACTCCATTCTATGTTATCTTATTTAATTCTACTCCATTCTATGTCATTTGATTCTATTCTAATCTACTACATTCTATGTCATTTGATTCTATTCTAATCTACTCCATTCTATGTTATCCTATTTAATTCTACTCCATTCTATGTCATTTGATTCTATTCTAATCTACTCCATTCTATGTCATTTGATTCTATTCTAATCTACTCCATTCTATGTCATTTGATTCTATTCTAATCTACTCCATTCTATGTTATCTTATTTAATTCTACTCCATTCTATGTCATTTGATTCTATTCTAATCTACTCCATTCTATGTTATCTTATTTAATTCTACTCCATTCTATGTCATTTGATTCTATTCTAATCTACTCCATTCTATGTTATCTTATTTAATTCTACTCCATTCTATGTCATTTGATTCTATTCTAATCTACTCCATTCTATGTTATTTGATTCTATTCTAATCTACTCCATTCTATGTCATTTGATTCTATTCTAATCTACTCCATTCTATGTTATCTTATTTAATTCTACTCCATTCTATGTCATTTGATTCTATTCTAATCTACTCCATTCTATGTCATTTGATTCTATTCTAATCTACTCCATTCTTAGTTATCTTATTTAATTCTTCTCCATTCTATGTCATTTGATTCTATTCTAATCTACTCCATTCTATGTCATTTGATTCTATTCTAATCTACTCCATTCTATGTTATCTTATTTAATTCTACTCTATTCTATGTCATTTGATTCTATTCTAATCTACTCCATTCTATGTCATTTGATTCTATTCTAATCTATTCCATTCTATGTCATTTGATTCTATTCTAATCTACTCCATTCTATGTTATCTTATTTAATTCTACTCCATTCTATGTCATTTGATTCTATTCTAATCTACTCCATTCTATGTCATTTGATTCTATTCTAATCTATTCCATTCTATGTCATTTGATTCTATTCTAATCTACTCCATTCTATGTTATCTTATTTAATTCTACTCCATTCTATGTCATTTGATTCTATTCTAATCTACTCCATTCTATGTCATTTGATTCTATTCTAATCTATTCCATTCTATGTCATTTGATTCTATTCTAATCTACTCCATTCTATGTTATCTTATTTAATTCTACTCCATTCTATGTCATTTGATTCTATTCTAATCTACTCCATTCTATGTCATTTGATTCTATTCTAATCTACTCCATTCTATGTCATTTGATTCTATTCTAATATACTCCATTCTATGTTATCCTATTTAATTCTACTCCATTCTATGTCATTTGATTCTATTCTAATCTACTCCATTCTATGTTATCTTATTTAATTCTACTCCATTCTATGTCATTTGATTCTATTCTAATCTACTCCATTCTATGTTATTTGATTCTATTCTAATCTACTCCATTCTATGTCATTTGATTCTATTCTAATCTACTCCATTCTATGTTATCTTATTTAATTCTACTCTATTCTATGTCATTTGATTCTATTCTAATCTACTCCATTCTATGTCATTTGATTCTATTCTAATCTACTCCATTCTATGTTATCTTATTTAATTCTACTCCATTCTATGTCATTTGATTCTATTCTAATCTACTCCATTCTATGTCATTTGATTCTATTCTAATCTACTCCATTCTATGTTATCTTATTTAATTCTACTCCATTCTATGTCATTTGATTCTATTCTAATCTACTCCATTCTATGTCATTTGATTCTATTCTAATCTACTCCATTCTATGTTATCCTATTTAATTCTACTCCATTCTATGTCATTTGATTCTATTCTAATCTACTCCATTCTATGTCATTTGATTCTATTCTAATCTACTCCATTCTATGTCATTTGATTCTATTCTAATCTACTCCATTCTATGTCATTTGATTCTATTCTAATCTACTCCATTCTATGTCATTTGATTCTATTCTAATCTACTCCATTCTATGTCATTTGATTCTATTCTAATCTACTCCATTCTATGTTATCCTATTTAATTCTACTCCATTCTATGTCATTTGATTCTATTCTAATCTACTCCATTCTATGTCATTTGATTCTATTCTAATCTACTCCATTCTATGTCATTTGATTCTATTCTAATCTACTCCATTCTATGTCATTTGATTCTATTCTAATCTACTCCATTCTATGTTATCTTATTTAATTCTACTCTATTCTATGTCATTTGATTCTATTCTAATCTACTCCATTCTATGTCATTTGATTCTATTCTAATCTACTCCATTCTATGTTATCTTATTTAATTCTACTCCATTCTATGTCATTTGATTCTATTCTAATCTACTCCATTCTATGTCATTTGATTCTATTCTAATCTATTCCATTCTATGTCATTTGATTCTATTCTAATCTACTCCATTCTATGTTATCTTATTTAATTCTACTCCATTCTATGTCATTTGATTCTATTCTAATCTACTCCATTCTATGTCATTTGATTCTATTCTAATCTATTCCATTCTATGTCATTTGATTCTATTCTAATCTACTCCATTCTATGTTATCTTATTTAATTCTACTCCATTCTATGTCATTTGATTCTATTCTAATCTACTCCATTCTATGTCATTTGATTCTATTCTAATCTACTCCATTCTATGTTATCTTATTTAATTCTACTCCATTCTATGTCATTTGATTCTATTCTAATCTACTCCATTCTATGTCATTTGATTCTATTCTAATCTACTCCATTCTATGTGATCCTATTTAATTCTACTCCATTCTATGTCATTTGATTCTATTCTAATCTACTCCATTCTATGTCATTTGATTCTATTCTAATCTACTCCATTCTATGTCATTTGATTCTATTCTAATCTACTCCATTCTATGTCATTTGATTCTATTCTAATCTACTCCATTCTATGCCATTTGATTCTATTCTAATCTACTCCATTCTATGTCATTTGATTCTATTCTAATCTACTCCATTCTATGTTATCCTATTTAATTCTACTCCATTCTATGTCATTTGATTCTATTCTAATCTACTCCATTCTATGTCATTTGATTCTATTCTAATCTACTCCATTCTATGTCATTTGATTCTATTCTAATCTACTCCATTCTATGTTATCTTATTTAATTCTACTCCATTCTATGTCATTTGATTCTATTCTAATCTACTCCATTCTATGTTATCTTATTTAATTCTACTCCATTCTATGTCATTTGATTCTATTCTAATCTACTCCATTCTATGTTATCTTATTTAATTCTACTCCATTCTATGTCATTTGATTCTATTCTAATCTACTCCATTCTATGTCATTTGATTCTATTCTAATCTACTCCATTCTATGTCATTTGATTCTATTCTAATCTACTCCATTCTATGTTATCTTATTTAATTCTACTCCATTCTATGTCATTTGATTCTATTCTAATCTACTCCATTCTATGTCATTTGATTCTATTCTAATCTACTCCATTCTTAGTTATCTTATTTAATTCTTCTCCATTCTATGTCATTTGATTCTATTCTAATCTACTCCATTCTATGTCATTTGATTCTATTCTAATCTACTCCATTCTATGTTATCTTATTTAATTCTACTCTATTCTATGTCATTTGATTCTATTCTAATCTACTCCATTCTATGTCATTTGATTCTATTCTAATCTACTCCATTCTATGTTATCTTATTTAATTCTACTCCATTCTATGTCATTTGATTCTATTCTAATCTACTCCATTCTATGTCATTTGATTCTATTCTAATCTATTCCATTCTATGTCATTTGATTCTATTCTAATCTACTCCATTCTATGTTATCTTATTTAATTCTACTCCATTCTATGTCATTTGATTCTATTCTAATCTACTCCATTCTATGTCATTTGATTCTATTCTAATCTATTCCATTCTATGTCATTTGATTCTATTCTAATCTACTCCATTCTATGTTATCTTATTTAATTCTACTCCATTCTATGTCATTTGATTCTATTCTAATCTACTCCATTCTATGTCATTTGATTCTATTCTAATCTACTCCATTCTATGTCATTTGATTCTATTCTAATCTACTCCATTCTATGTTATCGTATTTAATTCTACTCTATTCTATGTCATTTGATTCTATTCTAATCTACTCCATTCTATGTCATTTGATTCTATTCTAATCTACTCCATTCTATGTTATCTTATTTAATTCTACTCCATTCTATGTCATTTGATTCTATTCTAATCTACTCCATTCTATGTCATTTGATTCTATTCTAATCTACTCCATTCCATGTTATCTTATTTAATTCTACTTTATTCTATGTCATTTGATTCTATTCTAATCTACTCCATTCTATGTCATTTGATTCTATTCTAATCTACTCCATTCTATGTCATTTGATTCTATTCTAATCTTCTCCATTCTATGTTATCTTATTTAATTCTACTCCATTCTATGTCATTTGATTCTATTCTAATCTACTCCATTCTATGTCATTTGATTCTATTCTAATCTACTCCATTCTTAGTTATCTTATTTAATTCTACTCCATTCTATGTCATTTGATTCTATTCTAATCTACTCCATTCTATGTCATTTGATTCTATTCTAATCTACTCCATTCTTAGTTATCTTATTTAATTCTTCTCCATTCTATGTCATTTGATTCTATTCTAATCTACTCCATTCTATGTCATTTGATTCTATTCTAATCTACTCCATTCTATGTTATCTTATTTAATTCTACTCTATTCTATGTCATTTGATTCTATTCTAATCTACTCCATTCTATGTCATTTGATTCTATTCTAATCTACTCCATTCTATGTTATCTTATTTAATTCTACTCCATTCTATGTCATTTGATTCTATTCTAATCTACTCCATTCTATGTCATTTGATTCTATTCTAATCTACTCCATTCCATGTTATCTTATTTAATTCTACTTTATTCTATGTCATTTGATTCTATTCTAATCTACTCCATTCTATGTCATTTGATTCTATTCTAATCTACTCCATTCTATGTCATTTGATTCTATTCTAATCTACTCCATTCTATGTTATCTTATTTAATTCTACTATATTCTATGTTACCTCATTTTATTCTGTTATATTCTATGTCATTTGATTCTATTCTAATCTACTCCATTCTATGTTATCTTATTTAATTCTACTCCATTCTATGTCATTTGATTCTATTCTAATCTACTCCATTCTATGTCATTTGATTCTATTCTAATCTACTCTGTTCTATGTTATCTTATTTAATTCTACTCCATTCTATGTCATTTGATTCTATTCTAATCTACTCCATTCTATGTCATTTGATTCTATTCTAATCTACTCCATTCTATGTTATCTTATTTAATTCTACTCCATTCTATGTCATTTGATTCTATTCTAATCTACTCCATTCTATGTCACTTGATTCTACTCTAATCTACTCCATTCTATGTCATTTGATTCTATTCTAATCTACTCCATTCTATGTCATTTGATTCTATTCTAATCTACTCCATTCTATGTCATTTGATTCTATTCTAATCTACTCCATTCTATGTTATCTTATTTAATTCTACTATATTCTATGTTACCTCATTTTATTCTGTTATATTCTATGTCATTTGATTCTATTCTAATCTACTTCATTCTATGTTATCTTATTTAATTCTACTCCATTCTATGTTATCTTATTTAATTCTACTCCATTCTATGTTATCTTATTTAATTCTACTCCATTCTATGTTATCTTATTTAATTCTACTCCATTCTATGTTATCTTATTTAATTCTACTCCATTCTATGTTATCTTATTTAATTCTACTCCATTCTATGTTATCTTATTTAATTCTACTATATTCTATGTCATTTGATTCTATTCTAACCTACTCCATTCTATGGCTTCTATCCTCGGCTTGACCTCCCGGATTTTGACCTGGCACCGGAACAAAAAAGGCGGCTCTGGCTATTGTGGACTTGATTTCATATTCTATTCTATTCTTTTCTTTTATTTCATATTCTGTTCCATTCTATGGCTCATTAATATCGGATTTCATTGTAGCTGCATGCTACTTCTACATGGAAGCCATATAAAAAGTATACCATAGTTGATTCATCCCAATGCAAGACGACTGGTATAGTTCATAATCTGAGCAATAGTATCAGACGGACAAGACAAGACAATGACATTTAAACAGCGTTCATAAACAAGTGTTTATAAAATCCACTCATACGAATTACAGATACCCACAATGGACGACGTCACAGATCCAACTAGATGTAATGATGTCTGAAAATGCATGCAGCAATAAGTAAAAAACAAAGTATGCAATAATGTAATTGTGTGTAAACGATAATGCTTGTAAAGGAAAATGTATCACATAATGGGAATTCTCACTTTTTTATCTTAAATTTTCCTTAGTTTTCCTGTGTCTTTTATGTGTTCTCCTCTCTTGTTCTTTCTCTCTCTCTCTCTCTTTGTCTCTGTCTCTCTGCCTCTGTCCCTGTCTCTCTCTCTATCTGTCTGTCTCTGTCTCTCTGTCTCTGTCTGTCTGTTTGTCTGTGTCTGTCTGTCTCTGTCCCTCTATCTGTTTGTCTCTCTGTCTCTCTGTCTGTTTGTCTGTGTCTGTCTGTTTCTGTCTGTCTGTCTCTGTCTATCTGTCTGTCTCTCTATCTCTGTCTGTCTTTATTAAACACCACTATAAACTGAACTGACAAAACATCGGCCAACGGTGCTGCACAGTTTACTGTACAGTCAAAGTAGAGAGATTGCAATGTTCTCCCTTATACACACGATCACTCTCTCACGAAGGCACATTAAACTGGTCGAATCATCCGTATACTTTTCCTGTTACAAGACACAAAACACGCTTTTAAAGATTTGTTCGTGAATCTAATCCTGTAGAGACGTTCAGACAATCAACTGTGAGTCGCCAAACGTTCTACCATTCACTACCGACGCCAAACAGAGAAGATCTGATGACGTTCAGACGGCGCTCTCAAATGTAAAGTTGCTTCGGCCGCTCAGTGACGTTCCTTCTGACTTCGTTCGCCTCAACCGCTTCAACAGGTCAGCAGCGCTAATAGGCATCGGCCCCGAAGAGTTGAATGACATCCGCCCCGAAGAGTTGATGGTCGTAGGTCCTGAAGAGTCGAGGGTCGGTGGCCCCGATGAGATTCCAGATTCAGATCGCTTGCACTAACAACGATGTGTACACACTGCATGTATTTATCTATTTCAGAAATTTATATAGCGCCTCTTCAAGGTATACTACTCGGAAGCGCTCCCGGCCCAGCCACGGCTAAATAAAACAGTCTCTATGTATATGCAAGGGGCGCGGCATATATATTTTTTGCAGAGGGGCAAAGCACAATGGTCACGGGCAAATTTGTGACCGTGCATGAGAAAACCCTCCCAAAGTCGAAAATTCCATAAAATGAGTTTAAGTTTGTTTTAAATAGTACGGATATAGTTGATCAAATTGGTGAAAACCGTATACTTGCATCTTTTGAAATGAATTTTTTATTTTATTTTTTAGCATCTTGAGAAATCGTTTTAAGGAGAAATCGCCAGTTGAAAATTACATCCATTACATGAACCACACAAAAGTCAATAGATTTTTCATCAGAATTTAGAAATATGTTCTAAACTTAAAATTTTCTGCTCTTTCCAATGGTGTCAACGGTTTTTCTTGGAAAATTAAATTGAAGGAATGGCACAGATTTAAATAGGAGTCTCCGCACAGTAGCGTGCATTTCGTTGAGAACTGGGTGTAGACCCTTCCGCTCGATTTACTCGGTTTCAATATTCGCGAATTTGGCCGGGTTTTCTCATGCACGGTCACATTTTGTGGCAAGAGCTCGAAGGATGACCAGTATAATAGGAAAGCTGGAAAATAATTTAGAACATCCAGGGGTATTTTTCAAAGAGATTTCTGGTTGGAAATTTCTCCGTGTCGCGCTGTGTATCAATAGTTAGCGACTTAGCGCAAAGAAATTAATTAAAATCCAAAAGGTAGTAGTTTAAAACGGGAGTCAATTTTTCGGGGTGGGGTGGAGTACCCCTTTTGCTTCATGTGCGGTGGCCCGTGCATCAATGCCCGTGTATAACACTGTATATATAAGCTCAACTATTATATAAATCTAAACCAACTCTTACACAGACAAATATTTATTATTTAAAGATCGGACCAGACGAGATTAGATTAGATTAGATCAGATTAGCATTCGTTTAAACCAGCCACTCCTGTATTCGACCGGAGTCGCCGACATAGATTTCCACGGCCATAAACAGGACAGCCCCTCTCTGACGAGACTGAGCGCCGCGAAGTCTGCACAGGCGCAACAAGAATAAATCTCGTGTTAATCACATTACGTGTTCAGCGCTGACTATGTACATCACAACCGACTTACGTCTGTGTCCGTAGACCGCTGGAACTGATTCAATGAAGTGTCTTTCGATGGCGATACTACTGTGGCCAGCGTCGTGGTCGTTGAAGCTGTCGTGTTCCAAGGATCGACCACGAATCCATCGACGTAGTTGATCAACTTCCGGTGCTTCACCAACGCTGGACCCCAGTAGATGGTCGGCAGGGTAAGGTTCCGTAAACGCTGGAAAGTATCATTGTTATTAATGCTATAATAATAATAATTATTATTATTATTATTATCATTATTATTTTTTACAATTGTTTTGCCCCGAGGTATTTAGGATCCCTTAGGGGTGGACTTCATTGCTACATGTAACTATTGTATAAAAACATTGCTACATGTACATGTAACTATTGTATAAAAACTAGTCTAGAATGACCCTACTCGCCGTTGTCTTGACTCTTGAAGTCTTGATTATAGAAAGCTCCCCGGAATGCGATCGCGTTATTATTATTGTTATTATTGTCATTATTATGATTACAATTTTTTTATCGATCGATTGATTGATAGGCTGATTGATTGATTGATTGATTGATAGGTTGATTGATTGATTGATTGATTGATTGATTGATAGGTTGATTGATTGATGTGTAGATGAAGAAGACATGGACTATAAAGTGAGCTGAAAATGACAATCACCTGGCAGATGGTTCCATCGCGTTCCCGGCAGATCTTATAGATGGCTACGACTGGAATCCAGATGACCGAGGACAGGGCGATCATCCAACCCATTCCGTCGGCCCAGTCTGGGTACGAGTAGCTGCCATAGCTTGCCGGTGTATAGTCCGCCCAAGTGAAGATCAGGATAAACTAAACGATCAACGGTTTTCATTTGTTATGCTGCAGTCGAAATACACCTATTAAATACATGCCTATGGACTTTACTCAGACGCGTTTTATCGCAGCCTTAAAACCGTCCGTTCAGCAGAGTTTGAGTCGGGAGCGCTCCTGAGTAGAAATCTTCAGTGGGCGCTATATATATATATATATATATGTACACCTTATATACATGTATGCCTTGACTTTGCCCAGATGCGTTTCATCGCAGCCCTAACGCCGTTCTTTTCAGCCGAGGTTGGGTCGGGAGCGCCTCTGTGTAGTCTATACCTTGAAGGGGGGCGCTATATACATTTAAATAATTCTCCATAATGAATTAATAATAAGTTGTAAATTCATGAGGAGAAGGAGATCATGCTAGAGATGAATATTAAGGTTTCAATGAGGTACATAAAAATTATACTGTACAGTATAGCCTAATCTCGCAAGTTGGCTTGTTGTAATTAGCAATATAATTAGCATCGTTCATAGTCATTCCGACAGGAAGAGCACATGTACGTTTGTGCATGTTTAAACATGCATGTATGAATGTAAGAATGAACATGTGTGTGTGTGTTTGTATGTATGTATGCATGCATGTATTAATGCTTGCAGTATCATAGTAGAACAGCTAATTCGTGTGATCATATCCACACAATATCATGCCATTCATACGTATATATAAAAATACATAGGGGGGGGGGCAGATTGAGAGAAAAAAAATCAGTGAGAGGTGAGAGTGTGGAGCAGAGACGGTGATTGAAAGACTGACCAAGATGAGAGCCGGAGTGATAAACTGCCAACAAATTCTCCACCATAGACTCTGCTTCTTTCCAAGCATCACCCGAATGTCCTCCATGAAACGCGCGCATCCTACAAAACAATTTAAGCAGAATTCATTATTTATTTCCATTGTTCTCCGTAAAGCATCCATTATTGAGCATGCCTATTATACTGCGTATGGTTATTTTGTGTGTGTGTGTGTGTGCGTGTGTGTGAGCATAAAAAAGGAATGGTTAATGCAATGCATTATATATTCATAGCTCTTAGACCTACTAGGCTACACAAACACAAACACAAACGCCCTGCACGTTTCTGATCCCATGTATGCACATATTTATTTATTGGCTTTGATTCAAGCCTTGATGGTCAATGCTTTTACATATGGAATAGAGAAGTGAGAAAGGGGCGGCCCCACCATGGCTGACAATGCTGTTCCTTTTGGGTCAAACCCGGGGCGACCCCGCCAGCATAACAATACTGTTTCTTTTGGGTCAAACCCGTTGACCCGCATCAACAACCATAGCAAATTCGAACGGTTGTTTTTGGGATCAACATAAAGTATTCACCTGAGCTTGTGACATGCAAAGTATATTGTCAATCTTAAAGATATATATATATATATATATATATATATATATATATATATATATATATACATGTATATACATTTACGACCTATTT
>OX457042.1:23732874-23917874 GCA_949752735.1 Lumbricus terrestris
TCCGTTGTCCCACCGGCAGAGCGGCCTCGCCGTGCGCCACCCGTCGCGCCTTCGGTCCTTGTCTTCTTGCCCTGTTCGTCTTTACTCTTGCGCACCATGCTGCACTTGGCGGCCACTGAGCCCTCGCCACCAACGGGGACTACTGAGCGCATGCCCTGTCCCGTCGCCCACAGTGACTGAAACCATGACCATTCCAGCGGCCCGAGGCCGAGGATGCGCCACGACCGTGCTCCCATCCTGGTAACAGTGAATTCCACGGAGAGACGGCTCACGCTGCGTCCACGCTACCGGGCAGAGTCGAGCTGAAGCCCGGCAGCGATCGAGACCGGCAGCGGCCGAACTCCCAACTTTACCACTTAGCCTGTCCACGGAACACGCGCCGCCGCTGTGTACAAAGTACGCGGCGCGCTTCCCGAGTGCTCGCCTCACCCGTCCACCAGCCAACGGCAACAGCCGCCTTTACCGAGACTTGGCCTTCTCGGGCGCTCGGAAGAGCGTCGTGGTGGTTGCTGGTCTGTTATGGGAAAACCGAGGTAAAAATAAAAGACCTGGCGGTCTTGGGGGAACAGGTATCGGGTAGCCCCGTCTCCGAAGAGACTTATTTATTGTCGCTATATTCTACTGGCGCCGTTCGCCCTAACTCAGCAGTTACGGACCTCAGGTAAAAACCCTCAATAACACTTGGTCTTTACTCTCAAAATTTACTCTGCTTCCCACGCTCCTAGTTTGCCAAAGCTACAAACTATCCTCTACCCGAGGGGAGCAACAACTCTCTACTGTACCACTTTAACTCTGATCAAAACCCCAAAACTTGGTGCCCCTGCTTTACTAAATCGAGCGTATATCACCGAGGCGTCGGCTTCATGCGCACCCGTGGAGTCACCACTCTCCACCACAGAAAAACCCGTAACCTTCACGTTACGCTCCAAGGACTCTCAACGATCGCTAAGACAGCAAGATCGTGAATGCAACACGTAGATTCCCTGGCAGGAAGGAGCCCAACCCAAGTCCTGCAGAATCACCAACACGTGTAGCCAAACAGTAACCGGATACTTCACCAGGGGATTTCACCCTATACAATGTAACCTTCCGCAGACCAACGGAGCTGCGGCGTCTCCGGCCTTGTAACCGTACCCCTGAAACAGAAGATTGAACCCCGAGAGATCGATGACAGAGTTACGAACAATGACAGATCATCTACCTGAGCTCTCACAACCGCGTATATCAGGATCGCCCAATCATGTTCAAATGGCTACAGCCAATCCTGTGAGACAGTAGAACACAACCGATTTAACTATGAACGAATTCACGAACACAGTACGTATGGAGTAGTCGGCAACTACTCCACGTTATAAGCAACGCACCGTGTGGCAGGCTTTATTCCACCGGCAACACGCTATGCTTTGGCTTAAACGTGGACATCGGTCTTCCGTATACAATGACCGAAACCTAAATTTTAACGAAACCGGTTTCAGTTTCTTTTCTACTAAGCCAAATGGCTACCTAACGAGAGTCAGGGTTACTCCCGCTATTTACCCACAAGTTATATTTTACGTGTACTTGTCTTGTGGCCTGTCCGCCACACTCTCCCCACCTTTCTTTGATGCGGAGCATCGTTAGGAAACATGGACAGTATTTATCAGGACCCTCCCATTTTTATGGGCCCGTCCTCTAACCTACCTACTTAGGTTCTTGGGAGACAGCACTACCCCCTCTGTCTCCCGATCAACAAAAATGAGTCGCACATTCAGAGCACACACACACACACCAGATATGCTCTTTATTATTTCATTCGCACCAGTCATACTCAACCACCATCATCACAGTGTCAAAGATTCTCTGTCTGAATCTCGTTGTCACGAACACGACGTCCAGCAGCGTCGTACGTTGGCCAGCTTCCAACCAACTCTGAAAATAACAACTAACACAAATACATAGGCACATCGGAGTAGACTTTGCAGTCAAGGATCGACCCTACGACAGCAAATCGAACCTCCGCAACTAGCTGGTGCTAGTAACGACAGAATAGAACAGACATTTTATCGTAATAACCAAAAATCGGAAGTTTGCACTCCGGCAAAAATCCAAGAATCCGCCGCAGATTCACGAACAGTCTTTCCTTTATCCAGCATATACTTCACGTACCGTTCATCGATGTAAACATCGGCTGCAAGATCAGGGAAACATAACCGTAACAGGAACATCTCCAACCCGAGCTTGATTAGAGTGCGAGGAACCGTTAACCACTACGGTAATAGAGTGACTTACTTCACAATACTAACAAGGAACTTCGGCTTACATAAGAACCCCGCCCATCGCTAACTCGTAGCGATAGCTCGATCAGGTGCGATTTCATTCCTCCAGGAACCCCGTCTCCTCTCTACAACATCACACCACGATCGCCTACACGGCAGGATCGCAAAGATGCACAGGACTTCGACTTAAAGGAACCCCGCCCATCGCTAACTCGTAGCGATAGCTAGAACAGGTGCGACTAGCGTCCTCCCGGAGACCTCGACTTGGTTACCCCGCCCGAACGTTAACATGTAGCGTCAGCCTGCCAGGTGCGAGTCTGTTCCACCAACATTTAAACCTCGGCTTAATCACCCCGCCCACCGCTAACTGGTAGCGATAGCTCGAGCAGGTGCGAGTATCTCAATCACGCATCACTCTACCCGTATCTCGTACCACTTGCGATACCACCATCCTCATAGGCACTCTGTCTCTTACCCGAGCTCCACTCAACCCGAAAGCCAAGGGACCTTAAGGAGAGAAAAGTTACCAACTCTGTCCACTGTCCTGGGAATATCCGTTGTTCCCACACATCACCGTCTGATAGTGATTCTACTCAACAAGGGTTATTCGTGAATTGCGTGGACAGTCCCACCGCAATGAAACGGTCAGCAAATCAAATGAAATTCAAAGGAACTTGACCAGTATCAAGGAACAATCGCCATCACGCGAGTACAAGAAAACGCAGGGCGCGTTCTCAATACGATCAGGTACCACTTTAACCCGTAACTGAAAAAGGCTACATCAAAAGGACAACAAGCACCAAGTCCACTGGCAATATATAAAACCCACCACATTGAAGCGGTGTCGAGACCCAGCTCAAGTCTCGCAACCCACAAGTACCACTGTGGCGTTCAACAAAAGGAAACCAGCAAATGTAAACAGAAATCTTTCTCGACCCCATCCAGAAACACATCGCCATTACGCGATGAATCTGGCTAGTCATCCATTGGGGATTGACTACCACTTCGTCGACTGGGACTTTCGACGGTATTGTCCCTCATGGACATAGGTAAACCTCCGAGGTGTTCACGTATTGACGGAAACCTCCGACACACCCTCTCAAGATCAAGGTCGAGAGAAGAGTCACTGTCGTCCTCTTCATCTTTCAGCCAGCTGTCACTGGTCAGCACAGGCCAGATCCTGTCCTTAGCCTGCTGCTTCCTCTCACACTTGTCTTTTTCCAAAGCGCTCCAGCTGTTACCGTTTTCCTCCGGCCGTACCGTGGGTCCAACCACGTCTTTTTCCAAAGCGTTCCAGGTGTTAACGTTTTCCTCCGGCAGTACCGTGGGTCCAACCACGACTTTTTCCAAAGCGTTCCAGGTGTTAACGTTTTCCTCCGGCAGTACCGTGGGTTGACGTGTCGTTCCTATCCTTGACGGGATCTGTCGACCGTACTCGGCCTTCTGTGTCATCGGATTCTTAGTGACTTGTAATACTGTCACTCGTTCCAACAGGCATTCAGTACTTTGCCTCACCGTGGTGTCCTCGTTTCCCACGTTCACCATCCTGACCCAGACCACTGACTCTTTTCCAGGGATCAGGGTTCGCCCAACTACCAATCCTTTGGATAATTCCTTAGGGGTAGTGACCCAGTCCTCTGTATCCTCTCGCAGATGCGGATACACCACCGAAACCAGTACATCCATTTCACATCTGGCCGGTATTACTGTGTCGTGTCGGATCATAATTTTCCTGCACCTGAGTTCTGCAGATGTAGTTTTCAGCGGTACGTTCAGTTCACCCAGGCGAACACAATGACCAGCGAAGTTCCAGCTCGCCTGATTGGCTTCGAGCCACGACAGCCCCAAGATGACTTCCGTCACTTGGTCCGTCACCAGACAAGGCAGCGGGAAGGATTTCCTGCCAATGTGAATGGTCAACATGGCTTCACCCTCCACTCGGATCTCGCTCCCGTTCGCGGCTAGCAGTCGTTGCTCTGACGGTACCACTTTACTCCCTGGCACGAAGCATTTCGGCACCAGCGACATCTCGCTGCCTGAGTCAAGAAGACATTGACGTCTTACTCCATTCAAGCGTGTGACGATGTACGCCATACTGCTTCCTTTCACCAGTCGACTTTGTGACGGTTCTGGGAAAGGTTCAGTGCTTACCGGATCTTCAGCAGCTTCTGTCCTCAGCTGCGGACATTTCCAACGGATATGTCCCCTTTTGTGGCACAGGAAACATTCGCGGTTGTCGGGCTTCCACCAACCACCTGGTTGAAATCCTTGTCTCTGAAACGGTCCATTGTTTGTCCGGTCCGAACGATTCCATCGCTCGTAGGGTTTATTTGCCACAAACCCCGACTCTGACTTCGGTTTGAGCTGACCGAGTTCCTTGGTCAGAGTCTCAAGTTGACGTTCCAGGTCGACCATTCGCTGATCTTGTGGATCCCCGACTATCGGAGTCGTTTTATCGAACTTGGTAGCTTTCACTCTACCATGTCTCTGCTCCACGTTACCACCAGACGTTGACTGACGACCGTATGCTTCCAACCGGACAGCATGTTTGTACGCGGTCTCAAGATCAACCGGTTCTCTTTCGCGTACTTTTTGAGCCAAGTCTTGATTCGTCAAGGCATCAATGAAGGCATCACAAGCGATCGACTCGACCACATCGTTGGTCGGTCCAGGATATGCGAGGACCATCAATCGCCTGATCTCCTGCACAACATTGCTCAGCGTCTCAGACTGCCCTTGTCGGTATGTCCGTAACTTGGTTCGGAAGAGATTCGTTTGATTCTCTGAACCATACCTCGCCTTTAACTTTTCCACCAGACCCTGCCAAGACACGTTCTGCTGGGCACCCATGTCCCACAACAATTGTGACGCCGGCCCTGTGAGAGCACACATGAGCTGGTCAGATTTTTCCCTGTCGCTCCAATTGTTACATCTGGCGCAGACTTCAAACTTGGCTAGAAAAGCAGCGATCGCTGTCTTCCCGTCATACTTTTCAAGTTTAATCCGGATCCCACGGTCTACTGGAACTCTGGTTCTCGTCTGGCTGGCAGAACGTTGACGTGTTCTGTCATCAGCGGAACTCCGTCGAGGTGAATCGCTATCATCGCTCGATTCATCCTCTGCCCCGATCCGTGATCCGACTCGTTGCTTCACACGAGTGTTAACCTGTTCTCTGCCCACTCCTCTGTCCCTGTGTCCTCTGGCCTTTACGGGAGACCGGATACTTTCACCCGACGAATTGCTATCGTCGTCTGGCACTACTGCCACACGTCGTTGTCCTTGGTCTTTCTTCTTTAGAATAGACCGACTTGACGACGGTTCAGTACGTTGTGTCGGCACCGTGATTTTCACTTTACGTTTTGCCCGACGCCTATGACTTTCATCATTCGTCCTTGTTCCTCTCTCATCCCGGTCCGTCTGTGTGGATGCATCGTCAGATGACACCACTTTTCCTTTCACCCTGACTTCCGGCGGCACCAAACGTCTGACTGTCCGAGGCTCACCATGACCTGACGTTGACACTTTCAGCTCCGGTATTTCATGCAGTCTTTTCGTGTCTTTACTGACTTTGTTTTGTTTTGCTTTTTCAGGAAGTCTTACCATCGGCTGTGGCGACGACTCCTGCCTCCGTTCACGAGAAGCTGACAAGGCCTGCACTTGCTGAGTGAGCAGAGTCAAACATTCCCGGAGAACTGACAGTTCATTCTTCACGTCGACATCCACACCATTCCCTGAGACGCTCTCAATCGTCTCCAGTCGAGGAACATGCCTGCGAGATGCACCAGCAGTCCTACTCGACCTTTCTTTCACGGAGAGTACCTCCACACATCGCTCAGGTAACCGGTACACATCCCTGTCAGGACAAGACGGGACTACACGTTCAGAAAACATGGGTCTGCTGTCCCGAACAGCTTCCGAAACTCGTGGAACAGAACGCAACCAGTTTTCAACACCAGCTACAGAAGAAGAAGTCTTAAAACGGTCGCGAACCAATTCAGCTTCAACTTCTAGATCAACAAACTCCCTTGAGTCACCAGTAGCGAGATCAAAAGGCACAGCTACATCAGATTGAGCAAAACCACCAGCTACGTTCAAATCAGGCCAACAAATTTTTGGACGAGCGCCAAAGTACTCACAATCAGGTCGAGAAACATCCATGGAAAGATTCCCGGTTGAAAAATCAACATTCAAAGGCGGAAAAGGGACAGTGCGTACCTCAGAAGTTTTGACCCCACTTCTGGTACCACTTTGTGGCGTCCGACCCTCACCAGACAACGCCTGCGCCACTTCTCTCTTGCCCTCGGCCGCAAGCGCCTCTGTGTGACCGGGTCGGTCCTTCTCGGTGGCCCCTGCACCATCAAGAGTCTCTGACTGCCCAAGACCCGAGAGACCCGCGCTCTTACCAGGATTGCCTGGATCTCCCGAGTCGCTGTCAGCGGCGTGAGCGCCGTCATCACTTTCACTGACGGTCGAAGAAGCACCTGATACCGACGCCTGCGACCGGGTGGGCAGCGCCGTATCGTCGGAACCGCTCTCTGCCGAGCCCGCGGTCGCCGAGTAGGCGACGTCCTGAGATGGAGGATGGCCGACTCCCAACACAGGGTCCGTTGTCCCACCGGCAGAGCGGCCTCGCCGTGCGCCACCCGTCGCGCCTTCGGTCCTTGTCTTCTTGCCCTGTTCGTCTTTACTCTTGCGCACCATGCTGCACTTGGCGGCCACTGAGCCCTCGCCACCAACGGGGACTACTGAGCGCATGCCCTGTCCCGTCGCCCACAGTGACTGAAACCATGACCATTCCAGCGGCCCGAGGCCGAGGATGCGCCACGACCGTGCTCCCATCCTGGTAACAGTGAATTCCACGGAGAGACGGCTCACGCTGCGTCCACGCTACCGGGCAGAGTCGAGCTGAAGCCCGGCAGCGATCGAGACCGGCAGCGGCCGAACTCCCAACTTTACCACTTAGCCTGTCCACGGAACACGCGCCGCCGCTGTGTACAAAGTACGCGGCGCGCTTCCCGAGTGCTCGCCTCACCCGTCCACCAGCCAACGGCAACAGCCGCCTTTACCGAGACTTGGCCTTCTCGGGCGCTCGGAAGAGCGTCGTGGTGGTTGCTGGTCTGTTATGGGAAAACCGAGGTAAAAATAAAAGACCTGGCGGTCTTGGGGGAACAGGTATCGGGTAGCCCCGTCTCCGAAGAGACTTATTTATTGTCGCTATATTCTACTGGCGCCGTTCGCCCTAACTCAGCAGTTACGGACCTCAGGTAAAAACCCTCAATAACACTTGGTCTTTACTCTCAAAATTTACTCTGCTTCCCACGCTCCTAGTTTGCCAAAGCTACAAACTATCCTCTACCCGAGGGGAGCAACAACTCTCTACTGTACCACTTTAACTCTGATCAAAACCCCAAAACTTGGTGCCCCTGCTTTACTAAATCGAGCGTATATCACCGAGGCGTCGGCTTCATGCGCACCCGTGGAGTCACCACTCTCCACCACAGAAAAACCCGTAACCTTCACGTTACGCTCCAAGGACTCTCAACGATCGCTAAGACAGCAAGATCGTGAATGCAACACGTAGATTCCCTGGCAGGAAGGAGCCCAACCCAAGTCCTGCAGAATCACCAACACGTGTAGCCAAACAGTAACCGGATACTTCACCAGGGGATTTCACCCTATACAATGTAACCTTCCGCAGACCAACGGAGCTGCGGCGTCTCCGGCCTTGTAACCGTACCCCTGAAACAGAAGATTGAACCCCGAGAGATCGATGACAGAGTTACGAACAATGACAGATCATCTACCTGAGCTCTCACAACCGCGTATATCAGGATCGCCCAATCATGTTCAAATGGCTACAGCCAATCCTGTGAGACAGTAGAACACAACCGATTTAACTATGAACGAATTCACGAACACAGTACGTATGGAGTAGTCGGCAACTACTCCACGTTATAAGCAACGCACCGTGTGGCAGGCTTTATTCCACCGGCAACACGCTATGCTTTGGCTTAAACGTGGACATCGGTCTTCCGTATACAATGACCGAAACCTAAATTTTAACGAAACCGGTTTCAGTTTCTTTTCTACTAAGCCAAATGGCTACCTAACGAGAGTCAGGGTTACTCCCGCTATTTACCCACAAGTTATATTTTACGTGTACTTGTCTTGTGGCCTGTCCGCCACATATGTATGTGTGTATGTATGTATGTATGTATGTATGTTTGTATGTATGTATGTATGTATGTGTGTGTATGTATGTATGTATGTATGTATGTATTGTATGTATGTATGTATGTATGTATGTATGTAAGTATGTATGTAAGCATGTATGTATGTATGTACGTATGTACGTATGTATGTATGTACGTATGTACGTATGTATGTATGTATGTATGTATGTATGTATGTATGTAATGTATGTATGTATGTATGTATGTATGTATGTATGTATGTATGTATGTATGTATGTATGTATGTATGTATGAATGTATGTATGTATGTATGTATGTATGTATGTATGTATGTATGTATGTATGTATGTATGTATGTATGTATGTATGTATGTATGTATGCATGCATGCATGCATGCATGCATGCCTGCATGTATGTATGCAAGTAAGTATGTGTGCATGCATGTATGAGTGGTTGTCGACAATTTATACGTCTTCGCACAAGTTCTTCTTGCAACCGTTGGAGCTTATCAAGAAAGGCAATTCAATAAATTTCGTCAAGTGTACCATCTGTGTGACTGTCTGTCTGCCTTCTTATCTTTCAACGTGTACATGTCTTCCTTCAGTTTCGTTTGCCTATGTATGCGGGCCATTATGTACTTTTCATTTAGTATAATGTCACGCGTATTTTTCAGTCAGATCAATACACGGAGGATAGAAACGCACCCAACGTATTTCTACCTGAAAAAACTGATGAATACCATACCTAACACCGTTCATTTGTTTGCCCATAGCAGTATTTTTATTGTTTCACTACTCGTCTCTTCTGTCCAACCTGTGTAAGGTGTGATAGCGTCGTTAATCGCCTTTGCTTTTAACACGGCGCCATTGAACGCACGAATACCAATAACCAAAGCCATTATGCATGTGTGTGTGTGTGTGTGTGTGTGTGTGTGTGTGTGTGTGTATGTATGTGTGTGTGTGTGTTTATCTTGTCTGTTGACTCTTCTCTTTGATTTAGCTACATAGTATGTGTGTCTATCTGCTATATATATCTAGCACTTTTGCTCTTCCTAGGTGTGTGCCTGACTCTGTTGGTCCAATCTTGCACTCGACTACCTGTGTGTATGTGCGTGTGTCGGTGTATGTACATGTATTCATCGGTGTGTGCGCGTTTGTGTGTCTATCTATCTATCTATCTATCTATCTATCTATCTATCTATCTATCTATCTATCTATCTATCTATCTATCTATCTATCTATCTATCTATCTATCTATCTATCTATCTCATCAGTCTGTAAACAAACGCGCCGCAGTCTTCATGCAATTCGTTAAGGGGTTGCTTTCTGCTTCTTATTCAATCTTATTGACGCCTCTATTTTGTGGCGCGGTGGTGTAGAGTCATGTCTGGTGCATTAGAACCGGAAGGTTGCGGGTTAGAATCCACCTCAAGCCGCCTCGTAGGGACCCTGAGCAAGCCCTTCACTCGCAATTGCTCATGCGCATCGACGTGAAACTCTGATTCAGTGTCCGTGCTGTAGTCGAGAGCGCCTCCGAATAAAAATCTGGAAGGGGCGCTATAACAATTAAGTGCTCGTTCATACATACCTGGCTGTCGAGACCGAGTGTCAACAGCATGAGGAAGAATAGAATGGACCAGAGCGGAGAGACGGGCATCCGGGTAACTGCGTCCGGATAGACGATGAACGCCAGACCAGGACCTAATGGAAGAAAAGACGGGAACACAGCATGAACAGTTGTTGAACACGCAATCCACACCAGTGATATTTTACTTCAGCAAATAATTTTCGTTTTACTTCTATTTCAGTTCGGACGTCCTCAATTTCAGTTCTAGTTCAATTACAGTTCTTCAAAAAATTTCAGTTATACTTCAATTTCAGTTTTTACAATAATTTCCGTTCTCAATTCAGTTCTTGCATAGAAATAATTTCAGTTTTACTTCTTTATAGGCCTAGAACTTGCCTCAAATTAAACCAAGTTCAAGCATTTTCATTATCGATATGCTTCTTAATTTTAAAGAACCTCCTATTTTCAGGGACATTATAGCTGACAGTTTCTTCTCCCACCTATTAGAAGTCTTCACACAGAAAAAATATTTGTTTCTTCTATAAGTCTGAAAAGCCAGAGCTTCAACATCTTCCGCAAGTGGGGCATTGCTGCCGGATTCCACACTATGTAAGGTATCGTAATGTAAAGTAAGTGAGGGTATAGCGTACGCCGTACGGTATGGCAGGGCATGGTAAGGAAATAGAAGGGTGGAATAGGGTAGAATAAAGTTATATGTGATATGATAAAGGAAGAAAAGTTCAAGTATAATGTAAGATATGATATGACAGAGCAAGAAAACGCTATAAGGCAAGATCAGATATAGCAAAGTATAGTATGATGCCTTCAAATTGCGTAATTATGAACAATAAACAAAATTATTGGGATATGTATGGCGCAAGAGGGCTGAATGTGGCAATGTATCGGTAAGGCAATTGGTACGGTACGATACGACAGATATGGTGTGGTAAGATGTGGAAGGTGTATTAAGATGGAGTGAGGTAAGTTCTGGTAAACGTTTAAATGCGGTCAGTTAGAGCAAGGTAAGTTAAAACACGGCAATTGTAAGGAAAGGCAATAAATATAGCATTAGAAAGTATAGCAAAGTATAGTAAAGTATAGTATAAAGTAGAGATAAGGCAAAGAATACAATACAATAAAGTGTATGCAAGGTAGCAGCGAGTGAGGATTGTGTGTTCTTTGGAATCGAGACAATGTCTTACCGCTGTCAACGACGTTGTCGACGGCGGTTCCCATGGTTCCCGCCATGAATCCAAGGAAGCTGAAGATGACGAACCCGGCAAAGATGCCAGTTGCAAAGTTGGCTATCGTTACAATTATCGTATCCCTGCGTAACACAATGTTACATGTTCAAAGAACATTATAAGCAGATCAAAAGCACTGAGGAGGTATATCTGTAGTCCATGGTCTAGTGTCTATAGACTGATTTATTCTGGACTTATCTAATATTGCCTAACTAAAGACATTTTTATAAGCGTTAGTTTGAAATGATTTAATACATATACACAAAAACGATATAATGTTATTTATTCTCGAGCTTGTGTAGCGCTATAATCTCATCATACTAAGAGATGGTCGCTTGGACGTGAACCAACAAATAACACAGTCACAACCCATGGGGTTAGATCTATAATTATAGCTGTGAGGCGCACAGAGGATTTGGGGTTTTAGTCAATAATGGACATGTCTGTGTTTAGCTGTCTTGTAACATATGCAATTTGGGAGATGGGATTATCCCTGGAATAAATGGATTAACCCCAATTTCGAATTCAGAAAGGCATATATAATTATCTGTTGGCAGGTAGCGAATAACACGTATTAGGTTGCCCTTCTAGATCCCTGTAGGTACGCATGTTTTTGCAATCTGAACTGCTTAAAAACGTTGGACTTCTTTCTACGTTTGTGTATTGACTTTCGCCAATTTTACTCAGGTTGATATGCATATCTATTGAATTTTGAATCTGTTCAGTTTGCCTTTCTTCACAAGCTTAAAATGCATTGCGCCAATCAATCAAAATTAGAAAACATTAGCATGTATCGTTGCAGGCAATGAGAGCAATAGTTTGATTGATAATAATATAGCATGATATCAGAATAGTCCCAGGGTATGCATTAATATTCATAAATGCGCATAATAATGTAGTCTATATTATTTATATTCATGTACAATTACATTTGAAGGAGAATTTGAAGCAGAAGATATAACTAAAAGGCAACTATATATATATAGGTCTATTATTATAGGATCATTCGGTCACATAAACAGAACGAATAAGGATCGGAAGTGTTAGGACGGATGGGTGGGTGGTCCAAACAAGAGGGGACGTTACCATAAAGCATGGGTGGACCGTTGGAGAAAATAGTTGAGCGGTGCAGAACATCACTCCATCCAGGAGTTGAGCCACATCGCTCTGGACAGACAACGGTGGAAGAACTTAGTGAAAATGGTGTCGGACACCTACGGGCGATGAGTCCATGGTTGATTATGAACATATGTTGAAAGCTGTTGAAAGCTGTTGACGGGATTCCGTTGGATGATTCTACGTGTCTGCGAGGGATCGCCACTGATGACTGTTTCCGGCTCACTGTGACTTATTTTGCTAATTTATGAAATTTTCTTGTTGTTATGACACTTAACATCATTTCGGCTAGTTAGCGCAGAGAACGCCTCTGAGTAGGTTTCTTGAAGAGGCGCTATATAAATACTTGAAATAAATAAATAAAAAAAATATGTATGTATGTATGTATGTATGTATGTATGTATGTATGTATGTATGTATGTATGTATGTATGTATGTATGTATGTATTAGTGTGGTCCTTAGCTCCATGTAAAAATATTTTTGGGAGAATTTTAAACGAGGCACCCTCCTAACTTATACCTTTAGGTTAAAAAATATTAACACCGAAAATTTTGGCAGATTTTTTGGAGTTTTAGGGGTCGCTACCGGACGTAACATATATCAATGTAAAGACACAGGTGAAACATGGAAAATCGTATATTGCATACTATTACTAGTGTACATGATTGTATTGTTGAATGCACAAATTGAAATAAATTCTGGTGGGCAATGGACCGTGCTGGAGGTGGACTAGTGGCCTGTGGACTGGTTTACTATTTTGGTCAAAACACATAAGCGGACATAAAAATGTTTTTTCCAGTTAATGTTTCCATTATTGCATCAGTCTTTTGCAACGATAGGTATATATTTCTTCACAATCAATATAGAAGACTCTGCATCTGAGCCTCGTTATTTGATTGAAGCTTGTTATACTTGTTCATGAGTGTCACTCAACGCTTTGTAATGTCATTCACAACTTTCACTGAGCTCGCAGTTGCCTAATCTAACTTGAAGTTCTCGTCGTTTGACCATGTATATCAACGTGTTGTTGGAGAAAACTTGAAAAATCTCGTGTTTTCCATGACAAAATCTTCCAGTTGCATTGAGCTTATTACAGCAGGTTCCAAGGTTCTTCTTTGCAGTGGATGTTCGATCCAAGTTTTGTCCAGAGTAGTAACCATTTGGCGCTTGGTATAAATGGAAGCCCCATAGGGCCCATAAATCAAAGAACGCAAAAGCCACCAATTCCTCTGAAAGATTCCAAAGGTCACCCAAACATTTCTTCATTGCAACGTCTGCAACTGCACTATTTATTTCCCTGTATTTTGTCAATGTCCTTAAAGATCTACACTCTACAGGTCAAGTCGAGGAATATAATGGATGGTGCATACGGTGCTTGAAATCAGACTTTGACGTATAGCAGGCAGATGTCAGCTATACCCTATATTCTCTTCTTGTTGACTTGAATTATTTCTTGAACATCCATATCTTAACACAGTAAATGCTCTTGCCGATCAACCTCGCTCTGTGCAGCCCAGCTGAAATATCATTATGTCCTTACCCTTCGGTGAACCAAGAGAAAACATAACCATTGCCTCCAACTTAATTTAGGCATATCTGATAGCGGCATGCACTCTACAACAAATCCTTGTCCAGATTCTGTTCCAACAGGATGCAGGCACCATTTCTAAGTCCACTGTTCACTGATGTGGTGTCAAAGCACATAGATTTGATTTGATCAGTAGTGCCCCAAGTCAAAACCGCTTCATACACTGCAGACACTGAAGATTTCCTTGTCCCGATGATAACTTCTGTAAATCTGGTCAACACCAACTCTAGAAACGAGGACATGAAGACGGTGTACTATTTCTTTGCTGCAGTCTGCATATATCTTCCAACAACTTCCCATCCCAGTGAATTATTAGAGGATCTCCTGGTTGGCATTCAGCTTTAAAGTTTTCAGAAATTTTTTGCCGATTCTTTATTCACTGCTTAAGCATTAAAAAAACAATAGAGATTGAACTCTGCGGGATCATTGCCAAGACATTGTAGTGCGAAAGAAAGTAGACCTACAAGTGTTGCATTTCTGTTACTCACTTTTGCCGTGGCATTGTCAAGACTTAGGCCTATTGCCAACTTTGTGTTCTCTTTGACAATAGAGAAATTATGCAATATGCACGAAAAAACCAAAATGAAGCGAAATTGCCACCAAAAGATGCAATGGCTGTGAATGCGTTATAGAAAAATGTCAATAAAATAAGTAAGTAGGTGGCAATCATGATGTCGGAGGTGTTAATAAATATGCGAGTAGTTGTCTATCAAATTCTATCATAGCGATTAACATGGCTGGAAAGCATATTAATGGAAATTGCGCATAGTGGACCACAAAGCCCAAATTAATCCTAACCTTAAACTTTAACCTCTGGTAGCGACCTCTAAATGTCCTCAGATTCTCTCAAAACTTTTTCTCAATTTTTTTCTCATCGATAGAAACCAACTTAGAGGGTGCCCCGTTATAAAATCAAACTTTTTAAAATAAGGACCACCCTAGTATGTATGTATGTATGTATGTATGTATGTATGTATGTATGTATGTATGTATGTATGTATGTATGGTGTATGTATTTATGTATGTATCATATGTGCCACATGTATGTATGTATCATATGTGCCACATATATGTATGTATCATATGTGCCATATGTATGCATGTATCATATGTATTTACATATATATGCACACGTGTGAACATGCATATGAATATTAACTTATATATGTATATAATCACGTAAATATGCATGTATATAATTGTGTGTGTTTACATGATTGTTGATATGCATAACTGCATACTTACCCATGAATATGCTTATAGTTTGCGTATGTGGGATAATCTGATATAATGCTATGACATAGGATTGTTTAATACCTGAGGCAATTTGCATGGAATCGATTGTAACTAGCCAAAGCTATTACGCCACCCCAACAGTTTGATATTGAATAGAACATTTGAATGGCCGCATCGTTCCAGACCTAAAGAAAAAAAGAGAAGAAATTTCGATGCTCGACGATTTGCCTGCAGCGTAAAGAAAAGCACCCTTATCTGTAATGTATGGACCAAGGCCGTAGCCAGGATTTTATGGGGGGAGTGTGTCTACTCGACCGTGAACAAGTCTACAACAGCAACGGAATCAATTGACATAATGTGTTTGGAGAGACGCCATGGGTTCTCATGGCGGGGTTTGGATGGTTAATCACATTGCACACTGTAGTTTTGACATCATGTGTTAGTAAATGCATTATTTCTTTTTACATTATTTCATTGGGGGGATGCTCAAACACCCAAAACACCCCCCCCCTTCTAAGCTACGGTCTTGGTATGGACCAAAGTTTGTCAGTCTGTCGTACGCTTGTCATTTAGATGGCACCGACCATGCATGGACGTGTATATTGAGACAGTTTCCAGTGTTCTGTAGTCTTAAATTAACATGCTGACTTCAAAGACTATAGAGAATCTGCAGGGGCCGGTCTGGCAAAATATCCCTCCTTGGGAAATCCTCCGTTGCATCATACTGCTTCCTTCTTTGTCTCCCTGCTTATCCCCTCCTCTCAATCTCACCTAACGCTTCTCTCTCTCTCTCTGTCTGTCTGTCTGCATGCCTGTCTGCCTGTCTGTCTGTCGCTTCCCCTTTCTCCCCTCTCTCCCCTCTCTTTCTCTCTCTGCCTCCCTCTGTGTCTGTCTGTCTCTTTTCATCCATCTAGCTCTTACTCTCTCCTCCCATCTTTGCACTCTCACTCGTCCTTCTCTCTCTTCTCCCATTCTCTTCCTCGGTCCATTCCTCTGCCTTCTTCTTCGATCCTACCAAGGATCAATGAAGCAACTGTCAAAAATGTTTTTCATGTCATTCACCAGACGTCGCCACTGAAAAATCGTCGCACACGGACTTACATGCAATAAGACAATAAAAATATTTCTCTTTAAACCGTCCAGACATTTCTACATAGGCCTGATCTGCACGCCTAGACACAATAACCGTCCAACACGAGCAGTCATTGAAGTGAGCTGAGCCAGCTGACCAGAAGAAAGTTCAGTTGTACTCAAACATCGACAAAAAGCTCATTTGAAAGACATGGCTAACTCATATTGAACATTTTCCGTTTCCATCTCCACCAAAGTTTCTGACGACCTTTTTTTAATAGTCCGGTCCAAAATTGTGAAAATATTTCAGTTTACCATGTAAAAAACCCGGATGGCCTTTTTTAGGGGGGCTTAGCCTTTGATAGGGGGCTTAGCCCCTTATCCCTCCTAGCGCCACCTCTGGCTATCTTCTCTAATGTATTGAAATTTGTATTACGAACGTCGATCGTTTTAATATTTCATACATACAATTTCACTTTAAACCGTCTATGTGATCATATTTAGTAAACATTGCAAAAACTGTCTTCTTTTCTACAATTCTGCTTATTGTTTAATGCCGACCTCTCAAGAAAGTGAGACTTAGGCCTATAAGTTACGGTAGCCTGCAGCTATAGGCTACCGATCAACGGAAGTCAAGCCAATCTAACCAAAGTGGCGGTTTGTTTTCTTTTCTTACTGCTTTTCTCTCTGTCTTGTTTTCTACCGCACATTCGTTATATTTCTTTTTACTTCTCTACAGTCATAATATTATGTTTTCGCCGGTGCACAAGTGCCACACGCGGGGCAAATTTCCCCTATGTCTTCCCTTTGGTATGTCACAGGGTATGCGCCTGTTTGGAAATTAGGCTATATTATCAGAAAGTTAATCCATAATAGCTGTCAATGGGTACAGATGTGATTCTTGCGTTGTTTCACCTTTGCAAATTCTACTTGTACGGTTTTCACTAAACTAACACCCGATTCTAATGCGTTTTTAGTTTCCCTAATATATAGAAACTGTTGGAGTTACTCGTTGAACCATTGCAAAAAAGGAATGAACTGCTGGTAGGAAAACTTTGGAGCGAATTTTAGTATAAAAATCCATACTTAATGAAGCTACAGGGTCATTCATCCATTAGGCCTAATGGACGGAAAAGACTCAAAAGAGAACTAACGAGTCGGTGCGCGGGGAGCTCGGAATAGAGAGGGAGGAGACACTGCAGCAAACAGCAACTAGGAGGAAATTGAGCTACTTCGGCCATGTGATGAGATCTAACGGTTTGGAAAAGGAGCTGATGACGGCATGCGGTGAGGGAAGGAGAAGACGCGGAAGACCAAGAAAGAGATGGATGAATGAGGTACAGGAAAAATCTGGCATGAGCCCGGAGGAGCTAAGAGAGGCGACAAGAGAGAGGAGACACTGGAGAGGATACATCATGACTGTCGCCAGAGCTCCAAGAACTGACGGCGCCAGGTGACCGGGTGACAGGGTCATTCTAATTTACCAGCCAGGTTCATTTTGATCATGTAGTTTTATTTTGAGCACCAAGTAAGCCAACAATGTGCACCAAGTTGATATTTTTGGCACCAACTCCCTCATACATCAAATAAATATATGAAAACATATACATACAAACGTTACAGTGCATGCAAATATGTTACAACGGTCCATTCTAACCCACTTTAAACGGTTAGCCTGATATGTTTGGGCGTAGGCCCTAAACGTAAACAGCTCGACTCAATGAGCTATGCACGCAGCTATAGGCATATGCATATATGTAGCCTACCCAGCTATATTCAGAACATAGATCTATAGGACGAAAACTCAACAGAGCGAGAGCAGTAGTCAAAAAGAACGCATCGCCCCCTTATATTAATTAGACCTACTATACAATGCAAAATATAATAATTATAAGGCAATACAACACAATGCATATAGACACGTTTAGCACCTTTTCTGTGCTCTACAGCAGCTCTTAGCCTTAGGTCTATAGTCTATACTCGGTTAACACTTGAGCCTAACACACAAAATTATTAAGCTTGATTGGACACACCACATGCAGTGAATGGTAGCCTAAATGATATCCAAGGAACCACAGACGTAAAAAACGTTGGAAACGGAATAAAAAAACGGAAAAACCGACGTCGTTTTATTGCAAAAAATTAAAAACGGAAAACCGACAAAAACCGAAACGGAAAATAATTTGACTTCGCAACATCTTGATTTGTATTTTAAACTTAGAGACTTTGTTTATGCAATTTTATCTTAATCGGCAAATAACATAACTTTATCAGAAGGCCAACAATTACTAATAAGTGCCCTTAATCTGCAGCAGTTATTGTTTTCTTGTAACTTGGTTTAATAAGAAATTGAAAAAGTGAAGGTATTGAAATCTGTTCAAATTTAAATTGCAAACATAAATCTGCATAAGTTCATATTGATCGACATAACGCAATTAAAATCTAATCAGACGTAAAGTCTATAGGTGTGTAGCCTACTAGATTATATTCTGTACTTAAAATTGTAACTTAGGCTATATAGGCCTAGGAAGTTCATATCAAAATAAATCTTATAAGTTTCATTGCTTGTTACAGTAGGGACCTACTACAATCATGTAAGCTTATCTCACAAACGATGACGTTAAACAATTAAATAATGCCATTAGTTAACTGAATCATTGAGAGTGCGGTGAAAACGTAAAGAATATCAGGGGAAAATAAATTTAAAGAAAATAATAACAGACAGTTAATAAATGAATAAAGTTACATAAAAAATTTAAAAAAGAAATAAAACGATAAAAATTTAAAAACAAAAAACCACGTTTTTAATATAAAAAATGGAAAAGCAAAACAAAAGTTTTCAGTAACTATGCAATAAACCTTAAGACCTATCTTTTAAACCAGATAGAAATCATTAATCTTTCATAATAAAATACGAAAGCCTGCAGCTCTTGATAGCGTTGCGAAAAGCTATACGATGGGACTTTGGAGGGAATTCTTATTATCATCCAACCCTTTTTTATTATACTGAATGAAATCAGTACCATCATGCACACGTGCAGGTTCAACATCTATCTGCAAGATTGGTAGTGTGCTGTATTATACCTGTAGCAGGGAGCGTGGAAACGGTTGTAGCTGGCCAGAGTAATAATACCTCCGTAGCCGTTATTCATTGAAAAGAAAGTCTGCATGGCAGCATCGTTCCACACCTGTGTTTAAGAAGACAGAATTAACCACCTCACTGTAGCTGTGTAGCTCGTCTTTCTACTGCATGCGCTACCCTCTTAAATGGTTAACCACTCCAATTGTTTAGCTACCCTCTGAACGAGTTAACTAACCCTTAACACTGCAATTGTTTTAGCTACCCTCTGAACGAGTTAACTAACCCTTAACACTGTAATTATTTTAGTTACCTTATGAACGAGTTAACTAACCCTTAACACTGCAATTGTTTTAGCTACCCTCTGAACGAGTTAACTAACCCTTAACACTGCAATTGTTTTAGCTACCCTCTGAACGAGTTAACTAACCCTTAACACTGCAATTGTTTTAGCTACCCTCTGAACGAGTTAACTAGCCCTTAACACTGCAATTGTTTTAGCTACCCTCTGAACGATTTAACTAACCCTTAACGCTGCAATTGTTTTAGCTACCCTCTGAACGAGTTAACTAACCCTTAACACTGCAATTGTTTTAGCTACCCTCTGAAAATGGTTAACTAACCCTTGCCACTGTAATTATTTTAGCTACCTTCTGAACGAGCTAACTAACCCTTACCACTGTAATTATTTTAGTTACCTTATGAGCGAGTTAACTAACCCTTGCAGCTCTAATTTAGTTAAGTCTTACTTAGATAAATAGAAGAATTTTAAGCGCTAACCCTTGTAGCTATAATTTAGTTAAGTCTTACTTAGGTAAATCGAAGAATTTTAAGCCCAAAGACATTTATTACTTGTAAAACTAACGTTCTACCTCCCATTAACAATTTCAACATGCACTTTGAACTCACTTAAGCGCTTAACTGGATTTTCTTCTTCCATGCCTGTATTTCAGCTACACAGCAGTCTTATTGACAGATGCTACAGTCCCCATTGATTCTATTTCCGCAGCAGTAGGTTATCTCCGTTTCTTCATCGAAATCGAGATTGGTTTTAAACGGAAGCGAGTAGTTTAAACCTGTTCCAGTTTCTGCTTAAAACCCCCGCCGTCAGAAAAATAGTTCCATTTAACGATTGCCTTGGAAGACATAGAAACATTTAAGTTTAAATTTTGTTGCCGGAAAAACACTTATAGAAAATACTTAGGCATAAAACAGCAGCTGCATCTTCAGAATGCCACTTGCGTTTTTAAAAGCAGTGCAAAATTACGATGATAGTTTCAATTACAGGTACGATTTTAAAAAATCTGAGTTATTTGCGAAAACGATAAAAAAAAAACACTTTTATCCAAGCAACGCAATCCGCTGAAGCGCCATGCATCGATCACGGTGTTATATGTGAATAATTAATTAATATGCAAATAATTAATTAATGTGTAAATAATTAATTAATTTGTAAATAATTAATTAATTTGATTAAATAGCATCACAATCATGTTAGGTCTACTATTTCGATTACAATTTCGTCATATAATTATGCGATGATGATTAGGCACGACTACAATTACAATCACGATTACAATTACAATCACGATTACAATTACAATCACGATTACAATTATAATCACGATTACAATTACAATCACGATTACAATTACAATCACGATTACAATTACAATCACGATTACAATAACGATCACAAATACAATTACGAGTCACAATTACGAGTCACTACTTAGGACAATCTCGACTAGGGACAATCACGACTACAATTACGATTACAATTACGAGCCACGACTTAGGACGATCTTGGCTAAGGACAATCACGACTAAGGACAATCACGACTAAGGACAATCACGACTACAATTACAGTTACGATTACCATTACAATAACGAGCCACGATTTAGAGCGATCTTGACTAAGGAAAATCACGATTAAGAACAATCACGATCAAGGACAAAATCACGATTAAGGACAATCACGACTAAGGACAATCACGACTAAGGACAAAATCACGATTAAGGACAAAATCACGATTAAGGACAATCACGATCAAGGACAAAATCACGCGAAGGACAATCACAACTAAAGACGACAATCGCGACTACAATAACGATATAGACTGAAGTTTCCGACCTTGGCATCTTTGAGTCGGCTGAAGTCTGGGTAGAGGAAGAAGTAGATTCCATCGACGGCTTTGGGTAAGGTCACCCCTCGGAAGAAGAGGATGAAGAGAACCAGATAGGGAAAGAGGGCAGTGAAGTAAACGACCTGAAATAGCATGTAAAAATGTATTCAATGTCTCTAACAATCATATGACCTCGACCAGTGTTTAATGCTTAATCCAGGCGTCTTTAATAATAATAATAATAATAATAATAATAATAATAATAATAATAATAATAATAATAATAATAATAATAATAATAATAATAACAACAACAACAACAACAACAACCGTTCCATAATGTTTTTTTATTTAAAAAAATAAAATAGAATAAATTATAATAATAATAATGATAATGATAATAATAATAATAATATTAATAATAATTATAATTACGACAATTTATATGGCACAGTAACACGGCCATGCCGTTACAAGGGCGCCTGGGGAAAGTTCCCCGGAAATGAACCCCAGGAAGAATCACGAGGCTCTGTATACATGCAGATGCGACCCCCCAGAAAAGGTGAATGTGCAACAACTTACCCACTCCCCGGAAAACCGACCGGCCTTTGCACTTGCATACATGGACCGTGGTGGTAGAATTTGATAAAACAGAAAGAAGGCCTGAAAAAGGTCTTCAGGAAATTTTCTGAAGAGAACGTGTTGCGGGTGACTCAGCCCTCCGCCCCAAAATAACTTTTTATCGTCTCCCCTCCATCAGAAACTCAACTTTCTCCAAAGCCGAGGCACTAGATTAAATACTGGACCCTCCCCAGCGTTTTAGCTGCATGGGTTATAGATAGGGTTTGGGTTCGCACCATTCTTGTTTTCTACCCCCTCAGCCATAGGTGCAATCACGTCCTAAAAGTTGGGGGGACCATAATGAATCATGTCCTAAAAGTTGGGGGACCATAATAATAAAGTTATGGGACCACTCAAAAGTTGGGAGGGACGCGTCCCGTGGGTCCCATAAGGTGGTTGCGCCTATGCCCTCAGCTACGTAACTGAAAAGATGTCGTGGTCAAGAAGATAAAATATCTCACAAGAAACGTCTTTATTTTATTTAGCGTGGAACATCGTAACGACAATAGATTTTGACATTCGTTAATTTTTCATATTCCGGACCTCTTTAGTAAAATGGCTGGTAGGCCTATGGCGGATAATGGTGGTGGTTATATTTATTAAAAGCATATTGTGTTGACAACAAAGTTTGTTGCTAACACAACATGTTTTCCTTCCCACGTACCATGGTATACTCTGATAACATCAGCTTCATTGTGTTACTGCTGTATAGGCCTACGCGTTTTAGAACTTTTAAAAATGGCACTCAGCCGATTGACCTACATAACAATGCGGGTCCCACAAACACGCGCATAGCTTGCAGCACATTCACCTTAGAATTGTTCTCGCCGACACAGACTTCGTGTCCGTGTTTAATGCCAAAACATATTATACACGCATACCTACAGTCCTACATTATATACAATATGCGCAATGCGCATGCGTACGTACACGCATATAAAACACATGGGCATATACATGCATACACTACACAAGCAAACAAACATAAATACAAACAAACATGCATACATACATAAATGCATACATACATACATATATAAATACATACATGCATACACACATACATACATACATACATACATACATACATACATACATACACACACACACACATACATACATTCAATCAATCATTCATGCATACACTTGACACATGTCTTAATTTTGCATTAATACATACATACATACACACACACATACAAAGACATACACATATGAATACACGCATACGTGCATAGACTAGCATATACGCAAATACATGTAGATACGCGCAAAAATGCACATAATTATAAGTACGTGTACACGTGCATGTATATCACGTGTGTAATTAATACGTGTCGTCGTATACCTTTCCCGTCGTTTTGATGCCCTTGATCATGCAGAGGAAGGAGATGACCCAAGCGAGCATCAGCGACAGAGCGAGGTCCCACTCGACCGGTCCGATGATATCGATGCCAGAACTCAACCTCAGGACCCGGTGGCTTCAACGCACAGCAGACAACTCATAATGATGTGATGGCGATGACGATGACGATGACGATGATGATGATGATGATGATGATGATGATGATGATGATGATGATGATGATGATGATGATGCCGATGATGATGATGATGATGACGATAATGATGACGATAATGATGACGATGATGATGATGATGATGATGATGACGATGATGATGACGATGATGATGATGATCCAATGATGCATGAGAAGGAGGAGGAGGAGTAGTAGAAGGGGAGGAGTAGGGAGATCATGATGATAACGACGACGACCAGGTGAGTGGCAGGCCCTTCGAAGTGGCGTGGTTATGAAAACAATTGTGATGACTAGAAGTCTTTGTCATTATTGCTAGATTACCCCTCCCCACCTCTCTTCTAACCCAAATGTATTCTCAGCGGATTTGAATAAATCGTGTGTGTCATATTTTTCAGAGTGGAGTGGTTCAGACCACCCCACACCAAACCGTGGCAACGCCACTGAAGAGAACGACGACGACGACGACGATGATGATGACCATCATCATCGTTGTCGTGAATTTCTATAGCGCCACATCAATGAAACTCCTCAGAAGCACTCCCATCAAGCCACGATCGAAGAGAATGGTTTTCAAATGCATGCAAAATAGGTACAGAAAGAACAAGGAGTTCGTTATGAATTAAAGAAGGTTGCTATAGCTAACCCAAAATATTCACCTCATCATATCGATCGGACGATTTGATTCGAGCAGCTTATCAGTTGAGTAAGATAGTGTTTAAGTAAGTAAGTAAGTAACCAAGATAGTAAGTGAGTAAGTAACCAAGATAGTAAGTGAGTAAGTAAGTAAGTAAGCAAGATAGTAAGTAGGTAAGTAAGTAAGTAAGTAAGAAAGATAGTAAGTAAGTAAGCGTATTCTACCAATTTTATATCCGCACCTTGCCTCCGTATAATTATACGTACTTGTAGTACTCTTCGCTGGCCATAGTCCGTTTCTTGTCGGTGTAATTTTCGAAGCGCTCGGCGTCCCATAGTCCGACCATCTGACTTCCGTTATAGCAACTTCCGTTCCAGTACTGAATGAGCTGCGACTCGTTGCAAGGCATGTCGGGCAGGCGATAGTAACAGTCTGCATGATAAGAACACATTGCAAGTGCTATTAAGTACATTGTATATATACTATAGCTCAGTGGTTCCCAACCTTTTTTGACTGTCGGGCCACTTTTTCTAAGTTGGAGACAAGAGGGCCACTTTTTCTTAGTGGAAGGACATTAGGGGGCCACAACGTTAAAATTTAATTTACTAAAGGCGTATAAAATTGTTATAATTGAATCAAAATAGAATGTTATTTTATTCGGACGTCGATAAATCGCATCAAACATTCTATTTTGATGCGATTTATTAACGTCCAAATAAAATAATTTGTAATAGAAAAGAATTATATATTCTATCATGTCGAAATTGTCAATTTTTACAATATATTTTTCTTAATTCATTGATATGCTGCGGGCCATTTTTGTAGACTAGGCGGGCCACTTTTGGCCCGCGGGCCACGGGTTGGGAACCTCTGCTATAGCTATACTAGCACTTTATTCTATTGTTTTTTAGCACACGGTTTTTTTGTTGAACCGAGTTTGAACATGCATTGATATAATCATTCTTCAAGAGGCCATGGATGAATAATGAATAGCAGCGTACTGTAGTGGCAATAATTCTATAGCGGCTAATCGACAATTACACCGGTGTAGAGGTGTAAGTGTTGCATAAACACCTAACGCATCTGTGTCATTAAAAAAATCCGCCACTGTTTGCACTCTGACGATGCCAGTCCCAAGCCTAGATAGATGAGGAGGGCGACACTAGAATAATCTTTATACTATGACATAGTGTAGTTAAATAGCAACAAGCGTTTGTCGTTAAGAACTCATCCACTGTTTGCACTGACAGTGCCAGTCCCAAGCCTGGATAATGGAGGAGGGTGTCGTTAATGATCTGTGCTACCACACAACGTCTTTAAACTGAAACAACTTCTATCTGCTACTGCTGGTCATCAAGCAACTCTGTCCAACTGATGATGGCTTAGCAGGCGCTATAGAAATTTCGGTAACGTTACTTTACAGTTTACGCGTCTGTTGCATTGACTGTGTGAATGTCTCGGCGGATGTCATAGTTTCTTGTTAAGTTCTTGGCTTCATCTTACATTTGCCTTCTTTGCCGCCAGGTGACCGTCCGGCGTTGCAGCTCGTCGGGTACTCGACTAGGCCTACCAGGCATCACCGTGCTTTTCCAGCTGTAGACTTTTTCATCAGGAATTACCTATAGCACCTGAGATCCATTCTTTACTTTAGGTCCAGGGGTTTGAAAAATCGTTAAGTTTTTTTCTTTAGACGTGGCTGGACTGGGAGCGCTCTTGAGTAGTTTTTGAGGGGACAATATAAATGTTATGAATAAAGGAATGGAGGAAGGAAGGAAGGAAGGAAGGAGGAAGGAAGGAAGGAAGGAAGGAAGGAAGGAAGGAAGGAAGGAAGGAAGGAAGGAAGGAAGGAAGGAAGGAAGGAAGGAAGGAAGGAAGGAAGGAAGGAAGGAAGGTATGAAGGAAGGAAGGAAGGAAGGAAGGAAGGAAGGAAGGAAGGAAGGAAGGAAGGAAGGAAGGAAGGAAGGAAGGAAGGAAGGAAGGAAGGAAGGAAGGAAGGAAGGAAGGAAGGAAGGAAGGAAGGAAGGAAGGAAGGAAGGAAGGAAGGAAGGAAGGAAGGAAGGAAGGAAGGTATTAAGGAAGGAAGGAAGGAAGGAAGGAAGGAAGGAAGGAAGGAAGGAAGGAAGGAAGGAAGGAAGGAAGGAAGGAAGGAAGGAAGGAAGCAAGCAAGCAAGCAAGCAAGCAAGGAAGCAAGGAAGCAAGGAAGCAAGGAAGGAAGGAAGGAAGGAAGGAAGGAAGCAATGATAGTGCAATGCACATTGTATAAAAATTGGCCTGAAATATTACAGTGCACAAACAACAGCCCAAGCGGAACAAGAACAGCTTTACCGCAGCTGCAATAATTCGCAGCTAAGACGAAGTCTAACGGCGTTTTGAAAGTCAATGCAAAGGGGATTATAGTGTTGTCCCACCCATAACCTAAACCCAAACCCAGGTGCATTGCAACAAAGGAATCATGTTGAATCATGCCTATGTTGGTCGGTTGAGGTGAAAAGAACGGAAAATTTCCATGCTCCGGTATATACATACAGAGTAGCCTCCTGGGTCAAGAGGTTAACTTGGTATTGTGTACCACAACAAGGGCTGTTGTGTACATAGCAGGGGGTAAATAAGCTATTTATGCACTGAATGTATAGGCCTACAAAAAGTACATGTCACGTATATATTCATCTACATGTATGTGCATATGATGCAGTAAGACTAATGCATTATTGTCATAGTGCATTGCATTATGATAATAATACACATATATAGAATTATAATTATAGGCTGCTTTTATATATTATATTAAACAGGCTTTCTCTACAAATTTGTTGAACTATTTTACGTCACTGCGTGTTGCACTGTTTTGAGATTTCAATCTGCATAATTTTAGGCATCATGTTGCCTTCTATTGCTTTTGTGGTATATTACTGTATTTCTCAGGCAACACATTGAAGAAACATTTTAACGAACTATAAGTTTATAGCCTCTCTGTAATGAGAATGTCTCGGAAAAAGTAGGTCGAAGAAGAGAGAGAAAGACAGACAGACAGACAGAAAGAACAAGACAAGCATACAGAGATAGACAGACGGAGAAAGAGAGAAAGAGAGTGACAAACAGACAGTCAGAGAGAGATTGAAAGAGAGACAAATAGACATACAGATAGTCAGACAAACAGACAAAGAAACAGACAAACAGACAGCCAGACAGACATACAGAGAGGTCTTACATTCCGTGTTCCACTCGTTGTCGCAGGTCGCCCATGGCAGATCGGTGATATGGATGAAAGAAGCGAATAGGTAGAACAGCGACCATCCAATAATCATGTTGTAATAGATGGCCACCTCAGTTGACACGATTGCCTGCGCTATACCCACCCCTACAGCAGCAGCAGGACAAACAACAACCACTTGATTACTGCAATAATGACAACAACAGCAACAATAATGATGATAATAATAACAACAACAACAGAAGCACTAATAATAATAATAATGATGATAATAATAATAATAATAATAATAATAATAATAATAGCAATAGTACTACTACTGCTACTACTGCTAATAATAATAACAATAATAATAATTAATAGGCTCTAGCAATATATAAGAACAGAACCCATTGTAATAATAACAGAGCATAATAAAACAATTTGTATAGCGCCGTAGCTCAGCCGACGTCGAAGGATTAGAAAAGGAAACGGAGCTCATTAAGCTAATTAGATCCACGCACAATAACTACACATTGATTGTTTAAAAATGTAAATCTTAAACTGTGATTTAAATGTCACCGAATATCGTTCGTTCGTGCGCTTAGGCTGTCTATAAGTAAGTAGATACGTTGGTAAGTAAGTAAGTAAGTAAGAAAAATATATCCTTTAAAAAACCAAATTGCAAGTTGCATTTTGGTGCACGATCATCACAGCCGCAATGCATTAGATTTCGACACAATGCATTCCACTACAATGCATGCAGAGCACATCGAGTCATATAATTATGATGTGCTGGGATGATAATAGGGACGAAAAGATACAGTGTGGTGTTATATATATAGTCATTTTATAGTGGTTTAGTATTAACAATATATTAAAACGTAAAGTATTGTCATGGTCTTCTGTAGGCCTTGATCAAGTCTATAAAAGAATCGTGGTAAAATCATGGAAAAATCCCGTGGAAAGGTTGTAGCAACGGTTGGAAACAGTTGTTTAGCGTTACGCACAGTGGCTTCCACGCTTCAATGACGTTGATCATATATTTAATGACAAATATGCTTTAATAGTCTAGCTTACTAGATTTCTAAGGTTACTGGACCAGAGAACGATAGATCTAGTTGTGACTGTTGGCTGTTTTGCACTGGATAACCGTTGAGTCATCATCAATATCATCGAATCCAGTTTAGGATATCCTGCCTCTTAGTTTACAAAGTACACACAAAACCCCACGCGCACAAACTTACAAACAAGCACTCACGACCAAACACAAACACACGCACAAGCACTCACAAAAAAACACTGAAAAACACTCACACACCAAAGCGCGCACGTGCATGCACTGACGCATGCACGCTCACCCATGCATCTACTCACACACACACACACACACACACACACACACACACACACACACACACACACACACACACACACACACACACACACACACACACACACACACACACACACACACACACACACACACACACATAAGTACTTTGCGTAAATCCCTCTCCGTGTTACGTTTGCGGAGTGTATGTATGTATTTCTGTATTATGTAGGTTTGCACTCAATTAATTAAGTGTCCGTTGTTTGTATGCTTGTGTGTGCACTTGTTATAGCGCCCGTTTGCGGAGTGACGTTCAATAGTCGAGTCTGCAACAATAATAACACATGCAAGCAGGGCAGTTGCCAGCAAAACCTAAAAGGATGCGGTTTAAAGCACCTCAGACCAGGTTCTTACCTTTGAAGAGCGGCGCAAACTCCCAGCAGGTCATCGGTCCAGAGCTGGAGAACTGACCAATGACGATCTCCATGTAGAAGAGAGGCATTCCAGCGAAGACGAGCATGATGGCGTAGGGAATCAAGAAAGCCCCTCCTCCATTTCGGTAGCAGAGATAGGGAAAACGCCAGACATTGCCGAGGCCGACTGCATACCTGCTCACAGGTAGCACACGACAGGAATAAAGCACTCATCAGAAGTATCATCTAATCTATTCTGGTAACTCCAATATCACGATGATGCGTCGTTCCGTTTGATTGTGTTTTACAAACTATACCTCTAAACCGTTGAAGTCCTATTATAGCCTACAATCCGATGGGTCTGATAGAGGAACCATAGTCGCAGGCAAGAAATAGATAGCACCTAAGATACTGGTCACATATAAGATGCTGATCCACAGCTAAGATTGCTCTGTTGGTGTTTGATCGAGTGGCATTGTTATATAATGGCTGGACTTATAAACTTCGATTTTTTTTTTTTTTTTTAAATACGCTTTACCGTTATGTCTAGTGGCTCTGGACACCAGTAAGGTTAAGAGGTATACATAGCCCTGCAGCCAGACTATTGATTCGTGATTGAGAGAGTAGGCCTAACTACACTCGCTTCTATACGTCTGATGTCTTTGGGCCACACTAGGATAATTTATATTCACTGCATTTGCAGGCCACATAAAGAGAATAGTCTATGACATATAGACCATTAGGCCAAATATCCACTCGGTGCGAGATTTAACCCGATTTTTCCAGAGAGCCTTGGCGCCAACTATCGAGTTGGAAAGAAGATTTTTACGCAGACTTGCTTACAACCGTCTCAGGAACACGGCTGCATGACGCATGGAGCTCGTAAAAGACAAGAAGAGGCTGGGGCATAATTTTAAAGAAGTGGACAGAAAGACAGAAACACCGACGACCAGACAGAAGTATACAAAGATAGATAGAGCTCACCGAGGAAGAGTCAGAGAAGAGAGATAGACAGACAATAGACAGACCGACAAACAGACAGACAGACAGACAGACAGTATATCTTAATCTACCATTGTCATAATCGCAGATGCTGATGGCAATTAGACCTCTATAGTCTATACAAAATCAAGTAAGCTAAATGATACTGAGACATTATTCTGACAGAACCGGTGGCCAGTCCTCTCCCTTGCCGTCAGCAGACACATTGTCGCCGAGCTGCTTAGAGGTGCACGCCTTGTCGTCTGGGGGGAGGGAGAGGAGACCCAGCAGCCTCTCTGTTTACAGTCCAACACACTATAACCACCGAACTATATACACTGAGATAGAAACTTATACACAGACAGAGGAACGCACATGCAAACGCACACAAACAAGGTGAGAGAAGATGGGGAAATCTTGTCTCTTAATAACCAAAGAGAGGACGAGAAGTGAGAGACATAATTTTATATGAAAACGACATCAATAGCTGCAGCCAAAGACAGAGAAAGGATCGCACATATATAGGACTGACCCAAGTAACGAGAGCAGAAAGTCCAATTTTCCGGACCAGTTCCCTCGTTCTTCGTTTTCATCGCCTTTGTGTTCAACCTTCGACTTGTCCGCTTCAACTGTATCAATTGTGTCCTGTGAAGAGATCCAGAGAAGGAAATCATTGAAATCATTGACATCATCATTATTATTATGTTCTTAAATAACATTTTCGTGCTCTCAATCATAATTGCCCATCATGTGTGTGGCGAAAAGATAGAAAAGAACGGATGGATGGATGGATAGATATAGATAGATAAGTAGGTAAGTAAGCATGCAGGATGGCAGGTAGGTAGGTATAGGTAGGTAGGATGGCGGGTAGGTAGGTGGGTCGGTGTGAATGTAGGTAGATAGGTACGTAAGTAGGTAGACAGGTACGTAGGTAGGTAGGCACGTAAGTAGATAAACATATTGGTGGGTACTGGGTAGGTAGGTAGGTAAGTAGGTAGGTAGGTAGTTAGATGGGTAGATAGATAGGTAGATAGGTAGGTAGGTAGGTAGGTAGGTAGGTAGGTACGCATGCAAGTAGGTAGATGGTTGGTAGGTAGGTAGGTAGGTAGGTAGGTAGGTGGGTAGGTAGGTAGATAGGTAGGTATAGGTAGGTAGGTAGGTAGGTAGGTAGGTAGGCAGGCAGGCAGGCAGGTAGGTAGGTAGGTAGGTCGGTCGGTAGGTAGGTAGGTAGGTAGGTAGGTAGGTAGGTAGGTAGGTAGGTAGGTAGGTAGGTAGGTAGGTAGGTAGGTAGGTAGGTCGATAGATAGGTACTCCTTACGGTCCTCATACTGTAGTGAGCTGTTTCTGAAATTTAAGTCACCAAAAAATCGAACAAATTAGGACGGCGTGCACAGATGGGTGAATTTATTATTACCAGTACTTTATAGACAAGTCTTCTTCTGTGCCTCCGGTGTTCATTCCTACTCTACAAGAAATTCAAATGTTTATCGCTCATATAAACATTCGGTTGTTCTCCATCAGAACTGCATGATCTACTGTTTGAAACAGTAAACATTTATCTGTTCATTGAAAAAAAAATTGGCCACCCCCCTTCAAAAATCTCTGCATCCGCGCTTGTTCATATACTCCAACAAATTACTTAAATGCTTACTTTCTATATTCAATGAGTTTGTTAGTTTAGTGTTAATCAAGTTCCCTCTGATTATCTTTGTGTTCCTCTAATTGTATGAACTGGATGTCATGGCGTTTGTCATGCGCTATTGTACTTATTTTTTGCTTGGTAACTGGGTGACCATATTATACATGTATATCGAGATTGTTCATCATTTCTTTCCCTTGCATCTCCTTGAAAACCACAAACAATGGGTTCGCTGTCATTATTGCATAAAAAATTGAATTGAATACATAGAGAGACAGACAGACATACAGACGGCAGTGGCGGATTTAGTCCAGGCCCGGGGGGTCTGGTCGCCCCCCCGTGCCCCTGTTGGGTAAAAAATGGCGCCCCCTCGGGCCCGGTCCGTACTTATTACTTAAACCTTAAATGTCCTTCATGGAAACTAAATTCTCATACTTTTACCAGTGACTTTATGCAATCACACCTTGAATTTAACACTCATTACAGAATTAATTTTATTTCTATGGCGGTCATTACTTATTTTTATTTATTCATATGGCGGCCATTAGGCCAACCTATTCTTATTTCAATCAATCAATCGTAATTTATATAGCGCCCCTTCAAGGTACTACTCAGAGGCGCTCCCGGCCGAGATCAAGCGAAAAAACAGTCTTCACAACAGTTTGTGAAATTGAGAAGAGCTTGGGAGGTGTCGCATAGTCAAGGGAAGTCCATTCCAGGTTGTTGAACCAACCACAGAGAATAAACGCCTCTGCAATGTTACAGAGCGAGTGAAAGGAATTATTAAGTCACCATGGACAGCAGAGCGCAGTGCCCGGCGGCCAATGCAAGTGGAAAGAGGGAGACAAAGCTCACACAGATAAGAGGGTGCCCATCCTGATAAGCATCGCCACACCAAAGATGCAATCCTAAATGAGATGCGCTGCGGGAAAGGAAGCCAGTGCAAGACCTCACGCATTTATAGGGATACAATCCCAGCAAACCACCACACGGCGGGCCTACGTCGTAAACACGTAGGACTCGTTGGCTACACGGCCTTGGTCAAAATCTCGCTTTAAGTCGATTAGTTGCCGACGAGTGGCAACGACTCGTCTTTAATTCCACTAGTTCCCGACGAGTTTTAGCCCATCGGCAACTCGTAGCTGCAGATCGTCAGCCTGTGACGCATCTGCTAGCGGGAAATTAGGTCACGTGGCGAGCGATAGCCAATGAACTGCGGGCAATGTTTGGCCGTTTTTTCGAATCGATATCGAATGAGGTAGGCAACGTGTATATGATTCTCGCCAAATTAGAAGCTGGATTGATCAAAATGCAATGCTGCAACGAGCGAATAATTCACGACGCTAAAATACACGTTTAGACCTGGATCAATATCCTAGAAATAGCATTAATAAATATCTATTTGTTACATATAAGCATAAATTTCTGTAACTCAAGTAAGTAGTCAAGCGCACAAGTTTAAAAAAGTTTCTGTTTTAGATTCTTGATTCTGTTTTATGTATTCGGCTAAATCGGTTGAATTATAACTAATTTACTGCTTTTAACTATGTAAGTAGGCCTACAGGCGCCCTCTTGAAATTCTCCTCGCCCCCCCCCCCCCCCGTGCAATAAAACCTAAATCCGCCACTGACAGACGGACAAGACAGACAGACATACCGACCAACCGACAAACATATAGATGGATGAATGGATGGATGAATGTATGGATGGATGGGTGGGTGCTGGGTGGTGGATGCATGGACAGACAGACAGACAGACAGACAGACAGACAGACAGACAGATAGATAGATAGATAGATAGATAGATAGATAGATAGATAGACAGATAGACAGACAGACAGACAGACAGACAGACAGACAGACAGACAGACAGACAGACAGACAGATAGATAGATAGATAGATAGATAGATAGATAGATAGATAGATAGATAGATAGATAGATAGATAGATAGATAGATAGATAGATCAATTATAGAATCTGTCGTTCAACTGACTTGCAAAGTGTATGATTTCGTCATTCTGCTCTCATCTCATGCGAATCTTCTTATTGCAGTTGAACTGCTTGACTCCAAGTTAAACAGGAAGAACAACAGTTCGGCAGTAAGTTGAAAGAGTTCAGCTTTGTCGATCGACCTAAACACAAAATAAGATCGATTGCAAGATCAGTACAGCAGTAACACTCACAGCCCTTAGGTGGTATTTTAACCGGTGTTATTTGGTGCTCAGAAACCAATCAGGTTCACAAGGTTCAGTAGGATACGATGAATTTATAGCCCCACTGCCAAGGACCTATAGTATCACACAACACAGTGTAACAGGGCACGCACAGTGCAACGCAATGCGCTTGCCTACATTACAATGCAACTACAACTGCGAAAATGGTAGGCTAAATGGTTATTGCAAATTTCATCATCATCATCATCATTCACCATGAGCCATATGCTCGTAGGTGTCCAATGTCAACTTCGTCCTCTTCTTCCAACCGCCTCTGTCCTGGGCCAGGTGGAACAGCTTTTGTAATGAGTCATCACACCAGTCCTCAACGTCCTCCTTCCATTCCCGATGTGGTCTGCCTCTCCTATTATTTCCGTCCATTATTCCGAAAACAAGAGTCTTAAGTTTTCTGTCGTCCGTCATTCTGGCGATATGGCCGAAAAGCCCTAATTTGCGTCTCATAGCCTTTTGTAAGATTGTTTCTGCCCTGTCCACTCGCTGAAATATCTCTTCGTTGGTTATTTTTTGCGTCCATTTTATTCTCAGGATCTTTCTGTAGCATTTGTTCTCAAATGCTAGGATCCTTCTTTTTATCGAGGCGGTGTAGGGTCCTACACCCATGTCTCGCAGCCATAAAGCGCTGTGCTGAAGATTGTGGTATTGAGGACCTTCATCTTTGTTGTCATCTTGATGGTACTGCTCCTCCATATTTTTTCCAGCGATTTGAGGGCTGTGTATGCTCTTGCTAGGCGGGTCCTGACTTCTGTTTCGCCATCCAAATCGAATGTGAAGTTGCTGCCTAGGTAGGTGAAGTTTCCAACGTTTTCTATTTCGACGTCTTCTACTTTTACAAATTTACATAGCGCTAATTCACGAGATGCTCGTCAATACAATGCAATTTAATGCGCTGATAATGCATTGAAATGCATAAGTGCGATTAACACAAAAGAATGGAATGCACTCAAATGCAATAAATATAATTGAACTTGCAATTGAAAATATTATGGGAAACATACTCAGTGGGGGGGGGGGGTGCGAATCAAGCCTAACTCTTAGTCCCTCGCTCGCAGACTCCTATAGGCTTAATGAAGCGGCGCTCCATCTCAGTGTGTGAAATAGGTATTATGGTTCTAAAATCTAGAATGCGTTCAGTGTTGCGCTCGACCTGGTGCCTATAGGCTAGAGGTCTCACCACAACGTTCCTTTCAAATTTAAAATCTGCCGTATTTAACCGTGATTGAACTAGCTGGTAGGGCTTCTGAGTAGGCCTGGAACTCGGTAGATTATTTCTATGGCGCGCTTTAAAAAATTGAGTGAGAATAATACCGAGGATAATAATTATGACGTCACAATAAGATATTGTTATTCCCTATAGCCTCGAGACTAAACAAAATCTGATATTGTTCATTATCACCATGACAACTGTGTAATGTTAGCCTACAATTAATGCGTATAATCCAATGGTCGGCCACTGTTCTCAGGACTTGTAATAAAAGCCTGATGCCGTCTTTAGCTCGACACTTTATTCAACTGCAGGTAGCAGCAGTGGTGTCTTTCAAAAGAGTTATTTTCGAATGCGGAGGTTTAAAAGCCTGTTATTTGCGCTACGGAGCAAATCGACTGAATGGAGGTTGTATACCATTTCGCGAGAATCGTGTCTGCTACCACACATCTCGTCAGCGAGTTCCGATTAACATTCGACCCTGTCGTATATCAAAAACAACATAGTAGGTTAATCTGGCTAATAGTAGAACGAGAGATCCGGTTGAGCAGCAGTTGCATTTTTTGAGCGTATTTTGAGCATGCAAAATCTCAAGGAGCAGTTAAAAGTCCTCAATCCAGCGGTGTTTGTTTGCAGCAGGATCAACTTTGCTGAGGCTGTTCATACGTTATGACCCCGTAAGAGCAAATGTTGGTCAGAAACGTGGTCCACACTGACTTGTCTTGTCGCCCAAGTTGACAGTTGGTACTAGTAACACCTTGCATTTCTTTTATTACAAACCTACTCTGCCCATCTGTTGAAATCTGTCTTTAAAAGAAGAAGAAAAAGAGTAGAGCAGGCAGTCCCCCTTAAGCTACTAAAGTCTCTCTGAGGCAGCCGTTTCCTCGGCCTCGGCATATATTGGAGGTTGGCCAGCTCTCTTCTTCTCTTCTCTTCTCTTCTCTTCTCTTCTCTTCTCTTCTCCTCTCTCTGCCTCTCTCTTTATCTCTTCGTCTATCTTGCTGGATTATCTTTCCAACATAAAAACATGGTTATCGTATTGCAGTAGCCTATGTCGCGAATGGACCGCCCGGTAGAGTAATGGATAAGTTGATAACACGCTGGCGTAGAGACTGAGAGATAGCGAGTTCGAACCCCCGTTGGGCGGACATGCTTTGTAGGCGCCGTGTATTGCAGGCTGTCTGTTCAGTTAATAGGCCTAGTTAAGTTTGATGTTAATTAAGATCACTGCACAACTTGTACATGTAAAGCGCAGTGCGTTTGCAAGATCAGTGTTGAATTAAGGATTTTTTTAATTTTAAATTTGATCGGGTGAGATCCTTCACCACCGCTCGCCCGTTTGAATGGACGCCATGCCATTTATGTCCCCGTGAACGGACCGTGCTAGCCTGAGATTTTGAATCTCTGAAATAGCCACCTTCGGGAAGCGCACCGCGGCCCACACGTTCTCTTTCACAGAGTCGCGTGTACAGACGCGCGGCCAGCGCTGTTACCGATGTAGCTAACTGGGTCAGTTGTAAAAGGGATTTCCATCCACAGCTGACAGATAACCTATATTGCCAAATGCAATGCTGCAGTGATCAATGTAATTTCAATGGCAAATTTATATAGCGCCCATTTAAGAGACTCATCCGAGGTATAGATTATGTAGTGCGGCCCACTTTGAGGCAAGTACTGAATGAGAAAGATTCATATTAATAACAGAACGTACCAGTAGCCTAGGCCTACTGACAATAGACCTTACCGGAATTAACAAAGGACCTCACTTGTATTAACAATAGACCTTACCTGAATTAACAAAGGACCTCACTTGTATTGACAATAGACCTTACCTGAATTAACAAAGGACCTCACTTGTATTGACAATAGACCTTACCTGAATTAACAAAGGACCTCACTTGTATTAACAATAGACCTTGCATGTATCGTGTCGTATCGAAAGTGAGAATTTATAAAGCGCCTATTGCAGTGCAAAAGCTATTCAGAGGCGCTCTCAGCGTGACATCCCTGAGGATAGGCTATATAAGAAAGTCTTCAAACAGCGAAGGGCTGAAGATGACACCCAGCAAGATCTTACTACGGAGGAGGTCATTCCACATAGAAGGGCCCACAAAGGCAAAGGCGCGGGGTTGGGCATTGCATGGTATGTATTGACAATAGACATCACCGGTATCAACAATAGATCTAATATCTATGAACAATGGACCTTACCTGTGTTAACAATATACCTTACCTGTATTAACAATTGACCTAACATGTATTAACACTATTACCTTACCTGCATTAACAATATATCTAGCATGTATTAGCAATATACCTCAGTAACCTCACCTGCATTAACAAAACATGTAGCATGCATCAGCAATACCTCACTTGCATTAACAATAGACCTAACATGTATTAACAATATATTTTACCTGCATTAACAGTATACCTAGCATGTATTAGCAATATACCTTATCTGCATTAACAATAGACCTTACCTGTATAAACAATAGACCTTACCTGTATAAACAATAGACCTTACCTGTGCTAACAATAGACCTCACCTGCAGTGCAGCTTCTCGTATTGGTTGATTGTCGAGCTCAATTCAGAAGAAGAGAGTAGCAACTACACTCAACAGGTGCTCCAACCTTTTTTATAATCTCCAACCCTGGTTCAGATAATTTCCACTACCGGCACAACAGGGGCCGCTCTAGCCAGTCACATGGATCACAGGTCGGCTTAGTCATAGGTTACAGGTGAATCTAAAAGGGTCCTCCCCCATACACTGCTGCCGGATGCCACCGCCAAAGCCGCCACCGCCTGAAATTCATATTCAGACGGTTGAGAAGCCATTCAAGTGAGAAGAGAAGGAGGTATGTTTAGCTCAGGCCAACCAACCACGAGATTCTGTCGACAGGGGGCGGGTGGGGAATTACAATAACCTGCGGATACACTGCTACATATGTATAGGCCGATGGTAGGTCTGTCTGCACAATAGGTCTAGCTAAAAACAGGTAGGCCTATAATACGGTAAGAAACGTCGGCGAGCGTTAATTTTCATGCAGCGACCTGTTTGATTTTCAGAGCGTTAGCTGCAACGAATGAAGCAGATTTTACCTCGGTGAATGAAAAAAATCAGCACAAACTTAAGTAGGCCTACAGAACGGTATAGGCATACAGCAGGAAACAGCACAATACAATGTAATACAATGTAATACAATGCAATACAATGTAATACAACGTAATACAATGTAATGCAATGTAGTGCAGTGTAATACAATGTAATACAATGCAATATAATGTAATACAGTGTAATACAGTGTAATACAATGTTATACAATGTAATACAACGTAATACGATGTAACACAATGTAATGCAATGCAATACTATGTAATGCAATGTAATACAACGTAATACGATGTAACACAATGTAATGCAATGCAATACAATGTTATACAATGTAATACAACGTAATACGATGTAACACAATGTAATGCAATGCAATACTATGTAATGCAATGTAATACAACGTAATACGATGTAACACAATGTAATGCAATGCAATACAATGTTATACAATGTAATACAACGTAATACGATGTAACACAATGTAATGCAATGCAATACAATGTTATACAATGTAATACAACGTAATACAATGTAATACAATGTAATGCAATGTAATACAATGCAATACTATGTAATACAATGTATACACAATGCATCGCGCTTACGCTGCCGAAGACTTCGCAATGCAAAGCATAATGAAATCACTTCTGCGGATGAAAGTTATCAGCATTTCATCTAATAACGACATCTACCCTGACTTTAAAAGACCGCTATGACGCCTAACCTGACCCCAATTGACCATCACGACACACAGCCTGACCCAACTGCAATGAGTTGAACTGACCCTCACAACGCCTGACCTGACCTGACCCAATTCACCCTCACGACGCCTCACCGGATCCTAACTTATACTCTCACGGCGCTTAATTTACGCCAATTATTGACAGACAATAACGACTGGCTGACGATCTATTGCCATTTTAAATGATGCGCATGCGCCGAAGGTTGACAAAACGCAAGGGTTTTCCGTCACGAAGCTATGTCCAAAATATAATTCTGCATCGGAAGAATCCGACACTGAATATTTATCCTAACGTAACACAATAAACGTGCGTTTTTGTTGCATCGGCGCCAATATAACGATTACTGATTGCTTATACTTATGTCCGTATACTGCCATCGTCGTCATTGTCATCATCATCATCATCATCATCGTCATTGTCATCATCATCATCATCATAATCACCATCATCATCGTCGTCACAGTCGTCGTCGTCTTCATCGTCATCGCGATCATCATCATCATCATCATCATCATCATCATCATCATCATCATCATCATCATCATCATCATCATCATTGTCATCATCATCATCAGCATTATTATCATCATCATCTTCGTCGTCGTCGTCTTCATCGTCATCATCGTCATCATAATCATCATCATCTCGTCGTCGTCGTCAGCATCATCATCATCATCATCATCATCATCGTCGTCGTCATCATCAGCATCATCGTCGTCATCATCATCATCATAATCACCATCATCATCGTCGTCACCGTCGTCGTCGTCTTCATCGTCATCGCGATCATCATCATCATCATCACCATCACCATCACCATCACCATCACCATCACCATCATTCATGACCTGCCAATTTCACTCTTGATCTGACTTATGACCTGCCCATGGGCGGAGACCTAGGGGTCAGAGGGACGCCCCCTCCCAATTGAGGTGTGGGGGGCGGCCCATGCATTTGTCCCCCCCCCCCCCAATCGCTGAGCGTCAAGACTAAAAAAAAGTCATCAGCTTTTTTTGGCGGCGAAAATAGAAATTTTTTGGCGACACTCAGCCATTCGTCCGTCAAAAAATCTCGCGTCTTTCCGTCCCCCCAAGTCTCCGCCCAGGTCTCCACTCATGGTGCATTGCTAAGAGATTTATGCATTTTGGGCAGCTATAAGAAATTTCGGATATTTACATTACATCGAGAATGCAAAGACTGAACTTGCATTGTACTTTTTCCTGTAAAAGTGAGGCTCAACAACAGATTTTTTGATCTTCTGTTTACGATATATTAAGCAGGTGCACAGTCCTGACTTTAGAGCGGGACTTTCGGCCCCTTTTGAGTCTTCTGCGTAAAATGCATTCAACTTGGACAACAGGATGTAGTATAACAATCTGCACGAATGATGCTGGTTTACTGAATAAATATGTTATGTCATCATGTTATGTTGTTGTTGTGACGGTTCTTTGCTGATTTCTAATTTCCACTTAACGTAAGACAAGTCTACGTCGGTTTTTCATTCTGAACATAACCTGAAACAACTGGATTCCGATTTCGATGATGACTGATGAGTCTCGAATGGAAAGTTTCGACTGCACGCAGCCTCACTCGATGCAATGTTGCGTGACGTAAAAGAATAATTATGACAACGGAGTCATGTACTCTGTGCCAAGTACATAATATAGGCGTAGGAAGTTGGGGTCCAGAGGGGCAAATGCCCCCAGGCCCCAACCCCAATATTCGGGCGTTTCTGTTTTTCGAACAAGCAGTCCTGGGATAAGAGTAATAAAATTAGCAAAACGACTAAAAATGGTCGTCAGATTGTTTTTCGGGCAAAGTAGAATTTTTGCCCCACAACAGATATCTTCCCCAGACTATGGCCATGTAGGCCTACTCTGGAGCCTTGGAGTTCTGTGTACTAAATGATTGCGTGGATGAACTCGGCATCAAATAGACCGAAGAAAGGTTCCAAACTATACTCCTGACAATCAGAGAAGGAAAATGTTATTTTCTTGCTGTCGAGAGTAGCTCCCTTCTTCAGTGTTTCCTTTTTTTACTTCGATAATAATCAGTTGGATTACGTGCACATGTGACACTATCTCATTTAACGAGGAATTGTCACATGTGCCGTTGTGCACATAATCCAACTGATCGTTATCGAAGTAGGGGCCTAAACATAAAGCACAGCGCAACGCACCGTTTGACATCATCGCTTCCAACAACTTAATTGCCAGACAGAAATCAATTGTCTAAAAAATCGATGAAAGAAACAACTATTATTTGTAAAGACGACAAAGGCCATTAGTCATAAGATGTCGTTGTACTTTTCATTTAATAATAGCGAGCCATGATAGAGTTTAGCCTACTTTCGGCAAGATAAGATCAAATTAGGGCGATGATCTGAACGTCGTCTAAGGACGTCGTTTTTAACTGTTACACATGATATGCCTTTGATTTGATTGAGCGCCTTTGCATAAGCTGGTTCCCGCGACTTAGCTTTTGTGGCGCGTGGGCACTGTAAAAACAGAGTTCATTATTCTAGGCCTCCCTGACCAAATCAAGAAAATCCCTGACCCTTCAATACACCTATCGACTAACTCTTCAACTCTCACCTTTACTTCCGATGCTCCTGTTCGCAATCTTGGTGTAATGTTTGACTCGCATCTCTCCTTCTCTAACCACATCTCTAACCTATCGCGCTCCTGTTTCATGCACATCCGGTACCTCCGCCGCATCCGACCTATGCTCGATTTCAAAACTGCTTCTACCATTGCGACGTCAATCGTCCACTCAAAGCTTGACTACTGCAACTCCCTTTTCTTAAATCTTGATTACACACAACTTAAGCGCCTTCAACTCATTCAAAATTCTCTAGCTAGAGTCGTCACCAGAACACCCAGACATCATCACATCACCCCTGTCCTCAAGTCACTTCACTGGCTGAAAATCCCAGAGCGAATCCACTTCAAAGATCTCTTCTTAACTTCCAACTCTTTACAATGGTCTCAGCCAAGTTATCTTCGCGAACTCTTCACCATCCAGCCTATATACCCGTTCTACCCGATCATCCGCCTGCCTTACACTTTCTCGACCGCCGGTCACAAATTAAGTCATCTCAAGTTCTCCAACCGAGCCATATCCATCTCAGCACCACGCCTTTGGAATGATCTGCCTCCTGAATTCCGATCCTTTTCAGTCCCTCCATTATGCATCGTTACTAATCACACACCACAACCTTCCTCAGGCTCCTCTATCCATCACACCTCGGGCTTTTCATACGAAACTTAAGACACTCCTTTTCACGATCTCTTACCCTATCTCATCTGATCTTCCAACCTCCAATTCCAGGCCCAGACGACACCCGCCCGCCTTAGTAGCTGATCCGCCCCTCTGATTCTATGGCAACTCGACCCGGACCACCACGGACTACTCTCACGGACAACCCTTCTAATGTAATACAATGTAATACAATGTAATGTAATACAATGTAATACAATGTGAGACAACGTAATACAATGTAAGACAATGTAATACAATGCAATTCAATGTAATACAATGCATTTGATCCTGATCCTATGGTAACTCAAACCGGACCACCACGGACTACTCTCACGGACAACTCTTCTAACGCAACGCAGCGCTCGTGAATAAGCTGGTGCCCCGCGCTTGGTTTTCTAGTGGCGCTTTAGAAATTTTGAGTTTACGATTACTGTAGAAGTTCCGAGTTTACGATTACGATGAAAGCTATGTCCCCTTGCTTTTGAAGATGAGTCGTTCGATTCATCCTCTAATAATTATGGTCGCCCGAGGACAACTCTGCTGACTGTGACCAGTGTTTGTCAAAAATACAGACCGCTCCAACTTCCAACTCATCTAGCCCACGGCTTAATGCTTCTCTACGGTTTCTGGTCACTACTGCACTTCGGCCTGAAATAAAATTATTATTGACTGACAACTTAACTGTAAAGTTCATAACGTACATGTATGCTCCCCCACATCCAGAGCCTATAAGTTTCTGAGCCATTACCATGGAAAAACCCTGGCAAGGTGTTAGATATGTGGATATGGAAGATAATAGAACACGTGCAACGTCGTGCATAGCACAAAGGTTTCAACGAATCAATGAGATTAATCATAAAAGTAAGCTTTCACGCATATAATAATAATACCGGTACCTTACTATAATAAAGGTTATTGTTATTCGGCCAGAAAACTGCTTTTCTATTTCTATTGCATGGCTGCTTCACTCTGGATTGTTGTTGAATGGTCGTCGTCATCGTCACCGTCCTCCTCCTCCTCCTCCTCATCGTCGTAGTCGTCGTCATCATCATCATCATCATCATCATTGTCGTCGTCGTCGTCGTCACCATGACCATCATCCTAATTAACATCACAGAACAGACAGCCTGCAATACAACAGCTCTAATAGCGGCCTATATGCAAAGCATGTCTATCCTACAGGGCTTACTTCGGGAATCGAGCTCAACTGTGTGTCATCGACTGCGCCACCGACCCCTTCCCCCAATTGTATCAGATTGTATCCTGCGAATTAAGTGGCAATGGCATCACCAGTTTCACCATCTAAATTCTAAAACTTCCCACGCGTCACATGAAATGTTAAGCGGTGTCAATAGTTTCACATGCAAACTGTTTTGTAGATTTCGTTTTCACCCATTGCTTTGCAAGATTCAGATAGCGGATGAACAGCTTAAACAGCGCGTTGCCTAGCTGCTTGTGTGCTATGACTCCTACAGTACATGAATATCACATATATCTGTGACGTCACAATACAGAACTATACGGGTTAATTAACTATACGGCATGTAGAAATCAGGCTGATCTGTGACGTCACAAAACAGAACTATTCGGGTTAATTATCTATACGGCATGTGGTTGATCTGTGACGTCACAATACAGAACTATTCGGGTTAATTAACCAGCTCATCTGAAAATCAGGTTGAACTGTGACGTCACAATACAGAAATATTCGGGTTAATTAACTATACCGCATGTGAAAATCAGGTTGATCTGTGACGTCACAATACAGAAATATTCGGGTTAATTAACTATACCGCATGTGAAAATCAGGTTGATCTGTGACGTCACAATACAGAACTATTCGGTTAATTAACTAGCGCATGTGAAATCAGGTTCATCTGTGACGTCACAATACAGAACTATTCGGGTTAATTAACTACCGCATGTGAAAATCAAGTTGATCTGTGACGTCACAATACAGAACTATTCGGGTTAAAATATTAGCTAGCGCGTGTGAAAATCAGGTTAATCTGTGACGTCACAATACAGAAGTATTCGGGTTAATTAACTATACCGCATGTGAAAATCAGGTTGATCTGTGACGTCACAATACAGAACTAGAAATAATCGGGTTAATTAATTACCGGCCGTTATATATTACCCCCACGTGAAAATCACATTGATCTGTGATATCATGATGCTTGTATGACGTCACCAAAGACTGTGATTTTCACACTCTGTTGTAAGGAAGTCAATTATTTTGCCTATGTTACCCTACGCTGCGTTTCTCGCTAGTTATTTGTCAACACCCATCCCCTATTATTCGAGTAGCCTAATTAATTTCCGCATAACGTATATTATCAGGGACCGATGTATAGGCACGTGTCGTTTAAGCATGGGCGGAGACCTAGGGGGGACAGACGGGACGGTCCCCCCAATGAAAGTGTTGGGGGGACGGCCCATGCATTTGTCCCCCCCCCCCCCAATCGTTGAGCGTTAAGACTAAAAAAGGAAAAACGGTCATCAACTCTTTTTTGGCGGCGAAAATAGAAAATTTCGTCGAGATTTGACCGGATGACGAAAAAAAAGGTCATCAACTTTTTGGGCGGCGAAAATATTTTTTTTTTCCAGATTTCGCTAGTCGTCAGAAATTTTTCGGAAAATCTCGCGTCTTTCCGTCCCCCAATTCTCGGCCCAGGTATCCGCCTATGCGTTTAAGGGCAGGTTAGGCATCGTGTGAGTCGGTTAGGGTCAAGTCAGACGTCGTAAGAGTCGGTTGATCTATGACGTCACAATACGTCGTGAGTCTGTTAGGCGTCGTAAGAGTCGGTTAGGCATCGTGAGAGTCAGCTATAGGGTTAAGTTTATAGTTAGTGCAGTCATTCGATCGGACCGGATACTATAGTTTTGCGAACTTTTGCCTCTAATTACCTGGAACACAGATCGAGAATTCCGAAAACGTCGCATGCAGAATTGACTTGAGTATTAGGCCTATGCACAAAACATGACGCATCAAACAGTCTACCTACCGCCACCAGCATCGAGTTAGAGGCACTGACTTCTTCCCTCTCCGTCCCCGTGTACACTCTGGGCTCTCGACACAGGGACCGGAGACGTGGGTGTATTAAATCCAGCTTCTATTTATGAACAGGTGTTCTCATCAATTCCTCTTTATTTACGCAAAGATTTATTTCTGTCAATCGAACTTCTATTCAAAGAGAATTCTATAGTAGAGTCTATGTTTCTAATCTAGATAGTATTCCAACTTAGATTTACACAATGTTTCTTCCTTCAGTAGAAAAGCTGATGAGATGACTTAATAAAATTTTGCGGTGAATTGAAAAGCAAGTAGCGAACAACGATTTTTCATTGCATGCAGCAAACATGTTCTAATAAATCCCAATATTCAGTGTATAGCTGATACAAGTAACACGGATACGGACAGAGAGTACAATGGAATAAAAAGTCATATTTACACGACAAAGAATATGATCAGCAATCAACATATTTCCCTGCCAGTATACCCTAAACATTTACTGCAGCCCATGCTAGAATCCATACACAAATGTCATGTGGTGATATGGGTAAATATAGGCAAGGATACTTTGACCATTCAGGGACCCATAAGGTCATAATTATGCTGTAATTATTACACAGCAATTGAAATTAATCCACGTCAGTTCTTTGCATGAGACAAAATGGACAAAAAAAGAATGAATTACTTGACTGTCCATCACAAATCCTCACTCTCCAAAAATAAATCGCAGAATTTAAATTGCAGAAGCCAGTATTGATTACCTTCACAGAGAAACACAACAAAGGCAACACACTGGATTACAGGTCTCTTTGCAAACATCTGAGTAGTGTAAAGGAAAGGCAGCAATCAAGTATACTCTTACTTACTTCAACAAAACAAAACTCATCAACAGACCTCTTCTCAAAGTGATCCAAGACATGTCACTTTAAACCTGAACCTATGATGACACTCATTGAGTGCACCAAGGACGAACAATTCTCTGTGCAAGATGGATTGGCATTCATAGACAGCCACCCATCTCAGTACTAAACTGAGGCTGTTCATGTGTTGTGTTTATCGTGTGCACACACCAGTGCGTTAGCTCCGCATTTTCGGGGTTGAACGCACTGGGAGCGCTTCTGAAAGGCTGTTGCTACGAGAAGCGCTTTATAAATGGTCAGATACAATACAATAAACCAAACCAGGCAGAGCCACAAGACGGTGCTTACACCTCCTGCATTGCTACGAAACACTATAAAATATTGCACGAGGATTTCTAACATCTCAATCAAGCTGCAATCAGGTCCTCACCCAGAAGATCAGTCCACGGCTTACCATTAATGGAAGCTGTGTTAAGCCAAAGGAATGGCGAAAACTGTTCAAACTTGTATGCCAACATGAACAGCCTTTATTATTATTATTATTAAGTTTTATGTAGGGCACCTTCAAGGTAATCTACTCAGAAGTGCTCCCAGTCCAATCCCGGCTAAATAAGGCAGATTTAAGTTCAAAAGGAAGAAAGTGCTGTGACCTCTAGGCACGAGGCAGAGCACAACAGGGAAATGATTCAAGATTCTAGGGCCAGCCACCGAGAAAAAGTGTCGTTGTAAGATTAAGTTAAGCTGTGGAAAAAATCAAATCCAAAACAGTGCTTTCAATATCAAGACTGTACCTCCTTATCTCAATTTAATATAGTTTCTGAAACGTGCAATTCAAGATCATAACGCATTGTACAATCCTTCTGAAACTATCTTCCGTTGCAAGTACGTACTGTTGTTCACTTTGATTTTGTGTGGCATACATTTGCAAACTGTCTCAAAAGTTATTTTGATCAATTAAATGGCCATGCACGCAGCGTGTTTGTTAGCACATGTACGTAAGTTGCATTACATTAATTAAGTGTCTACATGCATACATATTTACCAGGTACTTCAATTCAGTGTTGACGCCTACAGCGCGGACACTGAATCGAAGTTTCACGCCGAAGAGTTGAGTAATTGCAGGTGAAGGACTTGCCCAAGGTCCCTACGCAGCAGCTTGAGGTGGATTCAAACCTGCAACACTCCGGCTGCAAGGCAATGAGCATACCCACTACACCACCGTGCCCCACATATATATATATATGTTATGTTCCACACACACATATACTTAATAGCATATTATATACACTGTGTCCGAGAAAAAGAGACCAATTTCGCAAATACATAAATAAATATTCATCGATTTTTAAAAGTTAAGCACCGTTTTTAATCCTAACATACTTATCAACAAAATTTAATTCACGAAAGTTCCTCAATTAAAAATGACGTGAGGACTACGCTGCTAAAATAATATTTTAAAAACATTTCCAGACAAATGTTGGACGACGCTAGGTGGTCAAAAGAAGCTCTACGAAAAATTGATATAACTGTATCATTATTATTGTATGACTGCAACTTTTTATATTTTCACCAGTACCCTGGTATTAGATAAATGTTATGAAAATCAATGAATATTTACTATTTATTTTCATATTTACAAAATGGATCTATTTTTTCCAGATACAGTGTATATATTATTACAGATTCATAGCTGATTATATTAATATATACACACACAGTACACACACACACACACAAACACACATGATAGATACATACAGACTTTGTCTCAATCAAAACTGCAAAGTTCAATAGATAAAGATCAAACATGATGCTAAACACAAGACAAGGATAAAAATACAAACAGATTGAAGTACAAAGATTATAATATATTCTTATACAGTTAATCCAGGAACACTGAAAACCAGTTTATAAAGCACATCAGGTTAATAGGAAACCTACAAAACACAAATCATCCCAGACTAATATGGGCTTAAATTGCAAGCTCTTTTTATTCATGCAACTCTGCTACAACACAGTATACACTGCGATTGCAAAACGTACGCTCTTAAGAAATTATCTTTTATTCAAATGTCTTTGTAATATTGGTTTTAACACACGGAAAAAAGCAGTGTACACAATTGACCGTCGATGCAATTTCAATGTAATTTCTAACACCAGGTTACAAACAGTATGACAAAAAAATTAACTTAAATCGATTTTAAAATGCAATTATTCATCTTTCTGCGGTCTGCAAAACTATAATCAAAACCAGTATTTGACTCTCATAAAGTAATTAATACGTCTTCTGCTAAATTTCCATTATATATTAATATTGGCTCCAGCAAAATTACACAGCTATGTACACACAAGTGTTAAGGAGTAGCCTCACATAACCATGTGCTCCACAAAACCCAGATACTGTACATACATACATACATGCATACATAAAAGCTCTTTACCAAACTCCATGCGTCTTTTTCTTGGGTGACTAGTGCAGTTGCTCATGCAATCTAAAAGTAGGTGTATGATAAGTCTAACATTTAACGGACAGAATGAATTCTACCAACCAGGACTGTATCGAACATTCATTTAGTATTCGCCTCGGGGCCAAATAGCGGGCCAGATAGTTATTCGTATTCAGCCAAATAGTATTGGTCAGATTGAACACGAATAGTGGTCATGTGACAGACATCTGTTTCTGCAGACGGGGCTGCGATAGCAAGTGTACACAGACTGGATGTAAAAATTACATGTAGTCAACTGTTTACTTATTAATATTCAGCCGAATAATGATAACCACCTATTTGGTAGTACTGCCCTATTACCAACCACGGCAGTCCACAAGCATGGTCATAAAAGGAGCACTGATTGGACACAAATGACATAATACACAAAAGCCATTGTCTGCATCATCATCATCTCACTCAATGCGTTCCGCTGATCGTCTCGATCCTTTTGTTCCCACGACTAGGACTGCTCTCTTGCCCAACAGCGGGTGTCTGCATCTGCTGTAGTTCGTCCCTCCATTTGGAATGACCTTCCTCCTGCCTTAAGAGCTAAACTAATGACTTTTCCTCATCACTCCTTAAAGGCATTTCTTTTCCCTGGCATTTTTGCGCTGAGAGCACCTCTGAATAGTCATTCTGCAAGGGTGCTTTATAAATCTAAAGATACAATACAATGTCCATCCATCTAGACTACTGTAACATCTTGTCTTTCACTACAAAAACCAATTTCCAGGCTGTGATTATTAGCTTTGACAAATCAAAATTGCAACATACAATTCTAAATCAATCTGCTAAATGCCAAATAGTCTTACACAAAATATAACACATGCACATGGAACAATCTTCATCTGAGTACGTGAACTTCGTTGACGAACTGCTCAAAAACAGCATTTTACCGTCATTGTGATTCAGAACCTCCAAATTAAAAATTTTCAGCTAAATTGAATCTTGAATCAGAGGTAAAAGTTCGAACTGCGGGTACCAGCTTGATATTCATATTGTTTTCATGGTAGCAATGGCAAATAAAAAGTAAAAGCTATCACTATAGGCCAACTAATTTTTCCACGGTTTAAAATCAATTAAGCAAAAAAACTAAGCTAATTATCGTAACTAAAACGACACAAATAATTTAAACAAATTAAAAATCAAAGGCCAATCATTTTTTAATTACGTCAGTTTTTAAACGAATCAAATATTGCCACCCGATTCATTTTCAAACATCGAAGCCTTGTAGGTCCCTAATCACAATATTCTAAAAAGGCACTATTATAGGAAATGGATAGAGAGGCAGACTTGCAAAGAGAAATTTTAAAGTTCTTTCAATTTAAAGACTACTTTGAATTGACCTTGGATCATCAGCCATTTAAATACTGGACTTTGATTTTGCATTGAATCAATGTTCTACCTGAAGCACATGTACATCTAGGATGATCAGCTCACCACACTGTGCAATGCATGCACTGCACTTCTGACCATCTTCTAGAACAATCTACCGTTAAAATACGAAGTTCAACCAGACAGTTCAAAAACACTTTTTCACATACTTAGCTCTACTCGGCATAAGTTAGAGTCTCTTAGATGCCCAAAAAGATAAAGATAGATAGATACATACATATATACTTTGCATACTTATACTTATTACAGTATTTATATCGTTCCAACTTCCAGCGTACAGCATACAATTTTCACTCTCATACATGCTGCTCAAATCAAGATCAGTGAAATCAATTGTCTAATTTCATTTTGGTGTCTTGAAGACAGAGAATAACAATACAATGCAATTCAGACACATTCGGTCTGAATTGTAGAAAACTACATGCCTCCGTGAACAATAGGATTAAAGTGCATGTTTGCAACTACTAAAGGAAATGGAAAATTCAAACCAGGCCAAGAACAGATAGAGGACCGAGACAGCCCCCAAATCGGCCTGTCTTGGTCAGAAAGGATTGAGAATAGAGCAGGGAAAGATTGCGTCGTGGAGATCTGCAAACTACAAAACCCTCTTACAATGTTCAATGATGAATTTTAAGCATCGCCAACCTACAATCTTTACGACTCCTGACGCGATATAATATATTATTACACATGAAAATCCAGTGGAAATTAAACAGAACAAAGCTAATAGAGTGGATATGTAAAAGAGCAGTAAACTACAACAGACACATCTACAATAGTAGGATGCTGGAACTAGACAATAGCAGACAAGAACAATAGGTAAGGGAAGGAAGTACAAATCGTCAAAATCATCAAATGAAAACAGACACTGAATGGCACCAATTACAATAGCTTGGGCTGGACTCTTGGATGTCCAAAGTCCTGCTTTTGCAGAAGATGCCACAATAACAGCCACAGAACACCGCACTAACCATTAATTCCGCAATTTTGTTGTAAAGCAACTTTCGCACACTGACAGAAATCAATGACAAAACAGAGATTTTGAATACACAACCTGCTAAGCAAAAAGGAAGAGAATTTAAATTTCAAAACCAGCTGCCTTTGAAACTGGCCGTTGCATTAATGATCTGCACGCATCACGAGCGTCACAATTTCACGCATAAACAGTCTGCACAAGCATTACGCAACATAACTTCATGCCGAGCCAATTCGAGTCAAACACGCAAAAAGACACCCGCTATAAAAATCGCCATGGACACAGCGAATAATCACACTCTGCATCTCCCGATTGAGAAACGTAAATCGAAACAAACACGAGCAGTAAGTAACGTCATCCGCGTACTGAACGTCAGTCTGTGTGCAAGCAGGACACAACCAAAGTTCCGAGTCCTTGATAAACTTTGTGCCTGGCTTGTACGGCCATCGCTAGCATGTCACTAGTATGTCGCTAGCATGTCACTCTGTCGTCGAAGACATTCGACAAATGGCGCCAAACACCTCACGGCGTCGGCGGCGTTTCAGTCACTCTCTTCGTCGTCCTTGTCTTTGTTATCATTGTCTTCGACAAACATTCCAATGTACTTTTGGTTCGAATGCTCGATGTTGTTCACCTCGATCATCTGAATAACTTCCTCAGCGCTTTCGTCCGCTCTGCTCTTCTCTTCCGATTCTTCATCGTTGCTTTGAGAGTTGTTGTCAGGCTGACGGAAAACAACAACACAACAACTGTACAAGTATTGTCATTGAAGCTATTATAATATTTATTGAGTTTTTATTCATCCAAGAATTTATATCGATATTTATATAAATACTTTCTTGTGCTACTTATATAGTGCACCTTCAAGATAATCTACTCAGAAGCGCTCCCAGTCCAACCCCAGCTAAATAAGGCAGTTTCTGAAGGAACACACTTTGACAAAGTATCCCTTTTCAAGAAAATTTCCAATTCACATCTGTTTTTCCTTCTCTTGCATCAGTCTCACCCAAATGAACTAAATATGATACTTATCCCTAACGACATAATCCATACAGATTTCAGTATCAGTTAATTGTGCAACCATGCAACCATGTGAAAATGGGGTGCGATGAGCCAGAAGGTAGTGGTTTCAAAACCACCTCAAGACGCCGGGCAGGGAACCTGAGCAAGTCCTTCGCTTGCAATTGCTCGTGCGCTTCAGCGTGAAACTCTGATTCAGTGTCCGCGCCTCTGAGTAAAACTCTTGAGGGGCCGCTATAACAAGTGTCCATACATACACACATAGTACAAAATGGAGAACATCAGTATTGAAGGTACCTAATACTGTAACGACGAGTTACATTGATTTCCCGCTCAATTCTAGTTCACACTCGACGTTAATATGTGCCATAATAAGAATCCGCATCCATGCACAACCCAACCTCGCGTGACTTTATAGTTGCTATTTTAAAAATGCTACCTGTAACAGAATATGATTCTCTTACCTGCCGAAGAACATCGTCAACTGAATGGCCAAGATCTGCCAGGTATTGCGTTAATCTGTCTATCAATGCGTCCTGCATAAGGAAATAAGAGAGTAGTTTGTAACTGACAACCACGAAAAACTTTCTTAAATCTTGTTTGTAACAAAGCTACTGCAATTATCTGAGCAGGCATAACCATCATCAAAAATCCCTCTCATGACTCTTCACACCGAACATCGCACCCATCATGGTTTTGTCACCAGCACGGATGCCACTCCAAATTTTTAAAAAAGGTCAGATCGGGGGAAAAAAGGCTAGAAAAGGCTAGATTGACAACACTTTTTCTGGCTTGAAATTCTGACAACCTTTTTTTAGTCACATCCGATGACCAAAATTTGCTCTCTTTTATTTCCCCATAAAATAGCTGATGACCTTATTTTTAGTCCTTCACTCCAAAATTTACAATTTTTGGTCCCAAAAACATTTATCCTTTTTCACGTCTTTGGTGCATTTTCAACGTAAATTTTTCTTTTTAGGTTTAAAAAAGTCAGAAAAACCGCCGTGAGAAAAAAGCTAAATTCTAACAAAAAACCTACAAACTTAGACAAGACCGAAAAACCTAGATCTAGGTGGAAAAAGCTATGAGTGGCATCCGTGGTCACCAGGTTGTGTCTCATATATTTCAGTGGGTAGACATCCACCTTTGCCACTCAAACACATGTGCAGTGTGCTCCCTGGTTGTCCAACAGCTCCTGTTCCTTGAGAAATTGAAAAATCATGTAATGGAGTGACCTGGAATAGTCTTGACTGCCACACACCACACAGACAGACATGTAATACATAGTAATCGCCATAGCTAAAACTCACGAGACTGAGTGGCGGTAAATCTATTAAATCAAAAAATTTTCATCTGCAAGTAAACAAGCGCACGTAACAGGTACACCTGGTACAGTCATCATATTCTGTCACTCTTTGATCAATTATGGCACTGATGCTGCCTCTTTCTATTAAACATAATTATGAAATCTTCTTAACTATGAACAGGGAGGCAGTGACTGCTGATGGTGTCGTGGATCTGTCAATGAAGTTCTTTAAACAACACGAACACAACGGCAGACTGCATTCTGCATGTGTTGCTCAACTCTGTGTCTAGGCCTAGTACCTGAATGCATAGAATTAGAGGACCAGTACCTGAATTATACAGTTAGAGAACCAGTACCTGAACGCATAGAACTAGAGGACCAGTACCTGAATGCATACAGTTAGAGAACCAGTACCTGAACGCATAGAGTAAGAGACCAGTACCTGAATGCACAGGGCTAGAGGACCAGTACCTGAATGCATACAGTTAGAGAACCTGAACGCATAGAGTACCTGAACGCATAGAGTAAGAGACCAGTACCTGAATGCATAAACAAAGAGGACCAGTACCTGAATGCATAGAGTAAGAGGAAAAGTACCTGAATGCAAAAAGAAAGAGGACCAGTACCTGAATGAATAAAAGATGAGGACCAATACCTGAATGCTGCGAGGAAGAGGACCAGTACCTAAATGCATAGAGCTAGAGACCAGAACCTGAATGCTGCACATACATGTAGCATCATCATAATCAGCATCATCTACAGCACAGTGCACAATCTCTTTCATCCATTCTCAGACCATAAATTACACGAAATTTAGTGAGCACAGAACTTTACACATCTCCTATGCCCAATATTTTTGGCCCATCAAAATTAACAGCAAAACTTAGCTGCACGCAAAAACATAAACATACCTTTTTGACGCATTCTCTTTTCATCCTCAGATATTCAGTTTTGTAAGACTGTTCACCATGTGGCTGCAAAAATTTACATGTTTGACCTAATTAAACATTTTAATTCAATTTTTGTCCAAGGATATTTATTCCATTGCAACAACTTGCTCATAATTATCGATCACAGCTGAGAAACACTCATGATCGCAAACTGACTCAGATACACATTACATAAACTGACATTTTCTAATTGTCAGATCAAACCTTTTCAGTCCTTTAGTCTAAAAATATACGCATTTACGGCAATTTGATGCACAAATATTAATTTTTCACAAATGAGTTTCAGAATTAAACATATGTCTTCAATAACAGAGCTACATGCAAGAGTTTTCACTGTCTAGCCAACATAATTATGTCATGCAATTAGAGTCCAGATAGGAGTTCCCGCTGAACAATAAGCACAGGTTTAAATATAAAACGTTAGATAGAGAAAAGGAACATGGAAATGCAGACACTCACAAGAGGATTAACCCTTGGACGACCTCTTGGTCTTTTCTGAGATGGATCCTGGTCAAAATACTGCTCAGAATTACATCCTTTATAAATTCAATCTTAAGCGCATTTAATCAATGTCAGTGAGTATATGTTTATTATGATGCATGCAAGTGTGTGTATGACTGTATATATAAAGTTTTATAAATTATACATGTTATTGTGTATATCAGTCTGACATATATACATATATATATAATATATATATATGTATATATGTCAGACTGATATATGAACTCAGAAGTTCTTCACTATCATTGGCATTCAGAAGTTCTTCACTATCATTGGCATTTTGTTTGGTGGTCCCGATAAGCACAACTGCAGTCCTTAATGGTCAGCTGTTTGTTCCCCAAACCCTGTTAGCACTAATAAAACTTGTTCATTTTCTTTTGATCAATAAACAACTCAAATTGAAGTCTATGCTTTTTTAGAAGAAGAAGAAGAAGAAGGTCAAGTCTGAGGCTGCAGCCATTCGGCATGAAGTGCAAGCGACTCCATTTATCTTAGGTAGTCTGTCTCAGTGTACAGTCAGTGTACTCATCCAAATGAATTTACCAGACGGCACATGTGGAGCCGAAATGTCCACACAAATTTCTGTCCTGGCCGAGATTTGAACCTCTGACCTGTTGCTTGACAGTCCAGCATGCGAACCACAAGACAACTGTGCACCGCTTTTAAGGGACTCTCAAAAGCACCTTATGCAAAACTCTGCCACTGGTTGCACTCTGCCAGTGCCAGTCCCAAGTCTGGATAAAGGAGGAGGTGTCACTAATGGTCTTTGTTACCACACAGTGACGTTAAACTGCAACTGCTACTACTTTATGCAAAATTAGACACCTAAAATACAAACTTTTCAAAAGATGTGTTAAAGCTGTTTGTTCCTGGTAAACTGAATTGAAACAGTGAGAAACTACTAACAGGCCTTAGTACAAAGTTTATAATAGCAGAACTGCAAAAAAAACCAAGAGAATCAGTACTGACTATATAAAACAAGAGCATCTTACTTTTGGTGGATGTATGCGAGGGCGACCACGGGTCTTCTTGCCGGAATCCTATCACAAAATAAATTTATTTATCAAATTTCGCTTACATAAAAACCGTCTAAATTATAATACTCAACAAGATACAGTACTAGAAATGCACTTATTGAATTGTAGAACTGCAGCACTGGTAAAATATCCTCTGAATATCCAGCAAATCCATAGGCAAATAAAGCTTTATCACAAACATTGGTACTCACTGTTTTAACTGCTTGCTGAACCAGAGGAAATGGAGACTCCTCCTAAAAATTGAACAAAATAAAATTTTACCATAGCATTACACAAAATTTAATTTTAGGCTGTATAGTGTTGGCAAGCAACGAGACAAGCAGTAATGTCACAAAAGCCTCCCCTAAGTCTGCATCCAAAAACTTGTTGCACCTCTCAACAATAAATGTTTTTGGTAAAAAATATCTAAATATCGACAGATACCAAATGAATGAATAAACGAACGAGTCTCGTTATACTCACTATTTACATCGTATGCTCTATTCTCGGATGCCTTTCAGTCTAAATTTAAGCCTAACCAGTTTCAATTTGCTTACCCACTTTAATCTGACGTCTGATTCTGCCGACTTGTTTCATCAAGTTGCTTTAATGAATCATGATTCTTCGCTATGGCTTTACTTGCAAACAGACGTCAATTGATTCCTTAAGCATCATTGTAATTAGCACAACACTGAATTAGATTTTCTATGATATAATATTCAACATCAATGGTGCATTAAACTAGTGACAGAATGAAATGAAAATGAGGCTGTAGACAAGAAACTTAATGCCAATGCGGCAAATGAGAAATTCAACTTACGCTGGGTGAAGAAGCTGCAATTTTTCTTATTTTTGACTTTGGCCCAATGTTAATCTGCCAAAGAAAACCAGCAGTAGCATAATTAGACACAGATTCTCAACAGCCAGCCAAACAGACCAACTTAAGACTAAAAAACATGAACTAAATAATCACATTCATAAATTTCAGAATGAAACAAGTACCGGTACTGGGTAGCAACAACAAGACTCTGATTTACCGCATTAATAAAAAAATCACAGATATAAGACAGATTAAGGGAAACATACCAACCACTTTCAAAGCAGAAAACAAATCAACCACTTATTGAATGAGCAACAATGAAAATCTTACAGGCAAACACACTCATCAACAATCTAGAAATTACAAAGGCTAGTTAGTCAACAAGACTCACTACTGTAAAGGATCAACAAATCTGCTAGAGCAGGACTATCCACTGCCGTCAATACAATTAGAGATTTTTAAACTCTTTATGATAAATTCATTAACAGATTAATTGCTCGCAAAACATAAAAAACAAGAATCTTGTCAACAAACTTACACGAAGTAAACTTTTCTGTCGATTGTTCTGCAGAGCAAAGAAGCAAATAGATGGTTACAAAAAAAATATCTGAATTCATAACAATTAAGATTTATTACCACAAATTAGGGCTGTACCAAACATTCGCATCGTATTCGCTTCGAGGCTGAATAGCGGACCAAATAGCTATTTGGTATTTGGCCAAATAGAAAGGGTCAAACCAAATACGAATAATGGTCACATGACATCTGTTTCTGCGTATGTGGCTGCTACAGTGAGTGGACTGAAGTAAGTCTCTCATTAACATAATGTATGCTGTGTAGTTGCAGCCAGGTTTTGTCCACTCATTGCAATACAGTGATCTTAACTGGCAAGTAGAGCATTCAACTTTCAAAATTCTACCTTTTCACTTTCAGCCTTTCGTGGTCTGCCCCTCTTCTTTGGAGTCGGGGTAGGGGTCGCCTGAGCACCATCAAAAGATCCAGGAGTGCCGTTGCTTCCCTTGCTCTCGATCGTGCTAGCACCATGGTACAACGCGCTCAGCCTGGCCTCTGTCACTGCTTTCAGCGGCCGACCACGCTTCTTCGGAATTTTCGTCGGAACTATGACAATGGGTTCTGGGAAGGATGGAGCGACGACAGTGGAAGTGTTTTGAAGACCATCGCTCTCTTCACTTCTGTAATCACCCTCGCTTGCGCTGCCTCCCTGTTTTAAAAAAAATGCAAGAACATTGTAGCATTCAATTAATTCATCTATTTTACTTAATACAAAAACTAAAATATATATTTTGCCAAACATGTCAAAGAAACGTAAACGCATTAAATGCAAAACTGCCATACTACATCCATCTGAAAGTGCTGCATTGTGTAAAGCATCGTCTAGGACAATAGCAACTTCACTTAACACTGAAACAGCATTCTACATGTGCATTTTTATGCTTCACGTCAAAACAGAAATCTTTTGACAAAGTTTATGCTTTTCATCACAAATAAACAAACGATCAGTCAATTCCAATACCCATAATTACTTAATTAATTCCGAACACTGACCTCATCTGAATCTTCATCGATTAGATTCACGTAGATATGCGACATTTTCAGCAGCCAGAATGACTGTGTGTCTACAAAATAAAATACGAATTTTCTGACTTGACATACCAACACAACTATTCTGAAGTTAACAACAAGGCTAACGTGTGGTTTAGTGTCACAAATTAATTGCATTGAATGGGTTTCAGCGATGGTTCAATACAAGTTGGATTGACGAATAGAATTCTTGCTAAATAGAATCTGGATTGATGAAAACAATTTTTGCTTACACAGAAGGGGTCCTGATAAAAATAATCTAGTTCACCTAGATGTTGGATGGATTAAAACAATTCCTAATTAAACAGGAGTTGTATTCATAAAAATAATTCCTAATTAAATAGAAGCTAGATTGCTTTGCAAAGAACAATGTGGACTGATGAATAATAATGATGCTACAATGGACAAATATTTTTCGATGCTAAACTATACGTTTACCAAAAATAATATTCTTAAATTCGTTCTCCACATATAAATCCTTCCAATTATATTATATCTATTGTCCACTTTAATCTAATTACTTCTCATTATTTTCACTACATTAAGAGACATGACATAGTAGGCGTCGTGCAGCCTATTACATTTTGCATACTTTAAAACACAGCAATCAGCGCTAAATAAAACAAAGGTAATAATCACATCATTTTACACAGTCCTCAAAAATAGCATAAAACATCGACGTATATTCGTAAAAAAACTCCAGTCCCTTTGGTTGTTAGCTCAACCCATGCGAGACAAGTAGTATTAAAATCAAAACAAATACAAAAAATAGCCCAGCCAATGTCACTAACTCTGCGAGCAAATTTGTCCGAATTTTTTTATGTACCTGAATTTTGCCGATTAAAAAAACGGAAGCCCGTCAAATCTAAAAAATCTTAAATGCGCTTTTTCTACAAGAATAAAATCTTTTATTGCCTCAAAAAGAGGTCGCTTGCCGTTTCTAGTCGCTGAAAAGCGTCTCGCCCGATTGATCAATTCGCCCAAAAATAGTCAACATATTCGACACTGAAACAATTTAGCACAAATAATAATAAATTATTATTTACGATAATTCCAAATATTTTAAATTTAAAGTAGTCGCCTCTTAAATACCTGATTATAATAATTGCGAAATTATGCTAAAATGGTTTGAAGTAAGAGTTTTAATTGCTACCCATTTTGTATTGTAATGTAAGGGCTCGTGTTGTGAAGTTCAAGCTCAATAGGCATGTAATGCCATACATATGCATATACTAGGCCACAGTATAGATAACATATAGGTCTAACATATAGCATAGATAACATATAAATGTTATCTATACTGTGGCCTTGGCTATTATAATAATAGACATAATATACAGCGTGGTTCAAAACGTAAGCCAAACTGTTTTTCATAGGCCTATATATATATTTTCTTTCTTTCATATATACCTCCAATATTTAGAGAATTAAACCAAGAATATGATTCCTCACCCCAGGGCCGCAACAAGAACATTTTGTTTGAGTGCGCTGAGCCTTCATTCAGAAAGTAGGGTCGCAAGAATCAACGACCCACATATCTTCAAAAGTTGTTGGACTGCAAATAATAATGGAAAATAATAATTCATTCGATAGGCAGCGCAAGCTAATAATGAATAATAATTCATTCGATAGGCGGCGCAAGCTACTATCGCATAGAATAGATAAGTCCACTAAAGATTCCAATCGGCAGATGGCGTTAGTAAAATGGGGCCCTAACTATTAGCATACTGTGCTATTAGTCTATTATATTATATAAAACTATTATTTTAATCTAATCTCTTACAGAAAGTCGAAAAATGAAGAGATCATTCGAAATAGGACATGAGAAACGAAAGAAATTGTCTCGACAAACATGGGCGGAGTTTGGTTGCCGATCTTGGGGGGGCTAAAAAAATTTTCTCGGCCCAAAGCAGTTGATGGCCTATTATGGTCATCGATTTGAAAACCTCATAAAAACATACCATTTTTCCGGACAGTGACAGTTCTTTTAAAAAGTCCATTGTTTTGAAATGTTCATAATTGCAAATATAATATTTAAAAAAGGTGTGCAATTGCAAATATGTGCTAAAACTGAAAAGTCCATTCTTTTTAAAATGTTCATAATTGCAATTATGGTAAAAAAGGTGTGCAATTGCAAATGTGTGCCAACACTTTAAAAAGGTGTGCAATTCCAAATGTGAGCTAAAACCAAAAAGTCAATTGTTTTGAAATGTTCATAATTGCAATTATAATATTTAAAAACGGTGTGCAATTGCAAATGTGTGCTAAAACTGAAAAGTCCATTCTTTTTAAAATGTTCATAATTGCAATTATGGTAAAAAAGGTGTGCAATTGCAAATGTGTGCCAAAACTTTAAAAAGGTGTGCAATTCCAAATGTGTGCTAAAACTGAAATGTAAATTGTTTTGAAATGTCCATAATTGCAATAATAATAAAAAAGGTGTGCAATTGCAAATTTTTACCAAAACTAAAAAAGGTGTGCAATTGCAAATGTGTGCTAAAACTGAAAAGTCTATTGTTTTGAAATGTCCATAATTGCAATTATAATAAAAAGGTGTGCAAATGCAAATGTGTGCTAAAACTGAAAAGTAAATTGTTTTGAAATGTCCATAATTGCAATTTTAATAAAAAAAAACGGTGTGCAATATTATTGCAATTGTATGCCCAAACTAAAAAATGGTGTGCAATTGCAAATGTGTGCTAAAACTAAAAGTCCATTGTTTTGAAATGTCCATAATTGCAATTATAATTTTTAAAAGGTGTGCAATTGCAAATGTGTGCCAAAACTAAAAATTTCAGTTTTCTCAAAAACCTGGCGTGCTGCAAGAACAACAAAACACCACTCCATTCAGCAGACCATTATCTACTATAAGAAACAGCTGAAGTTTTACCAGTAGCAAAAAACGTTCAAATTTGTTGGCCAGTGTTACTGGAGTAATGCTGTGCAAACCAGCTTCGCAATTACCGAGGCAGCTGAGATCTGTGTCTCGCTCTCTCGCACAAGACGTGACACGCCATCTGGTGCAAAGTTTGATCCTGAGCCGAATTGATACATGCAATGTTGCCTTTGCCAGCTTGCCACAGCGCAATATCATTCGGCTTCAGGCGGTCATCAATGCTACTGCTCGCCTAGTCCTGCGATTAAATAAGTTCGACCCTATTTCTACCGCGAACCGAGACCAGCTTCAGTGGCTTGGAATGGTTCTAGGACGATTGTCGTAATTACCCAAGTAAAGAGAAACATCGTCGGTTTATGTTAATTCTTAGATATACACAAAAGGGAGGAGTGAAAATGGCAAAAAAAATTGAATTTCAATTAGCTAGATATGTCAAAAGGTGCCAATAGATCAATAGAACACTGTGAAAAAATTACAAGATTTTGGATTAATATTTTGATCGCCATTCGCAACTTTTTATTTTGCAATGCTAAGCGACTTCAGAACGATATAGGTAGATTAGTGTCTACACTCTACACAGAGTCTACAGTCTACAGTCTACACTACACTACAGTCTACACTAGAGTCCACACTCCGAGTCCACAGTCCACACTCCACACTAGTCCACAGTCTAGTTAAGGTAGTCAGCTAGTCAATAGTCATCTTAATCATGCAATCAGATGCCTTGATTATTACAGTATCTTTGATTTTAAAGTCACAAACAGTTACAAGGTGAAGTGAGAGAAGTCACGTTTTGACTCGAGCGTCGGCATTAGCTGTCGAGAAGCGACGCGTGCACGGATGAAGCCATCTCGCGATTTCTGTCCACAAACAGCTATCGCCATGATGCACAAAATGTCTGAACAACCGCGCACAACCGTATACCTCGTGGACAGCATCTGATCGCTGGCAGACGATCCTAGTAGGTCACGTCTGCGGTCGTCCAAGACCGCCGACGTATCCGACCATGCAACCAAAACTAAAGCCGGCGATCGTGCCTTTCGGGTATATAGCCCATGCATGCGCTTGGAACTGTCTTCCAGCATCAGTTCAAGAAATAAAAACTCAATCTGCTTTTAGAAAACAGTTGACGCTGCACCTGCTTCCGGGCTGTTTGCATTTATGCTAAACTTTGACAATAATATAATTAGGTTATGTTTGTAAAGCATCCTAGAAGTAGCTTTCTACCGACGATGCTATATAAATTGTCTTGATTACAATGGCAAAAAAAACGAATCTTCGCCTTCTTGGGGGGGCTTAGCCCCCCCTAGCCCCTGATAAACTCCGCCCATGTCGACAAAAGGAAGCTGCTTCAGCAAGCCAAACAAATTCAAATTTCGTTGCACATCCTGATAAGAGCATTAGGCTCAGCCAGACTGAAGATCTTCGAGAAATAAATTAATCACAAATAGAAAGTAAGCCTACCTCCAAGAGATTTCGATGACTGTAACAAATGTGACTGACAGAGATTGGAGTTTTGAACCAAGAAAATGTGAAATTATTGTACAGCATTTAACAATTGTCAATGAATCAGATAATTCAAAAAAATTCTTTTAAAATCCTTCAAACATTATGATTTATGAGACATGTCACAGTATAAATAATCATTATCTATACTGTGGACATGTTGACACTGGAGCAGGATCTCATAGCAATCCAGAATTTCGACGTAGATTCTTAAGTGAGAAGCCTTTGAAAATTAGTTGTGGCCCTGGGCCTCCAAATCCTGTCATAGGCCCTGCCTATATGATATTTTATAGGTCCGTGTAATAATCGTTTGCAGCCGTGTAGTAACTGCGCTATAAAATTTTGAAGATAGGATTGGCACCATTGGCACAGAACGACGAACCGAGCTGGCCAGTCAGCTGCGTTTGTTTAGTTTTCGGTGGGAGTGGCGCAAAAAAGAAAAGGAGCGACGAATAACAACAGTCTGGGCTTTAAATTTAAGTTTAGTCGCAATACGGACGCCGAAGAAGTCTTGCTTTGTTGGAAAGATGTTCGCTCACGGAGCAGGAGACGTCTGAATTCTACCTGGGACTAATATAGAAGATTCTACCTACTCCTTAATTTTGCCGGGACGGTGTTCGCTCACGGAGCAAGAGACGACGAAATTCTAACCTACTCCTTCTGCCGAGACGGTGAATTCGAAATTCGTAATATTTTAGGTTAAGCAATAAGTAAAAAATAACGCCTATCATATTGCGTATAGGATATTGGAATAATGTATTCAGGGGTAGCCTATCTGTCAGTGTTTAATCTAGTCCCCCCTCCTCTGGGGGGTGGGAAATTGAGGTTTCTGGGGGGAGACAATCGAAGGACGCTCGTGATGCGCGTAGCACCAGACTGGGAGGGGTAGGGGTATGGGGAGGGGATGTGCCCCTCCAATTAGAAACTTTTTGAATTTCCACATTGCAATGGCAGCATTTTAAGGTGTCATCTTAACAAAATAGCTACTTTTTCAGTGGCCCATTAGAAACTTTTTGAATTTCCACATTGCAATTGCAGCATTTTAAGGTGTCGTCTTAACAAATTAGCTGTACTTTTTGATTAGCCCATTAGAAAATTTTTGAACTTCCACATTGCAATGGCAGCATTTTAAGACGTCATCTTAACAAAATAGCTGCACTTTTTAGTGGCCCATTAGAAACTTTTTGAATTTCCACATTGCAATGGCAGCATTTTAAGGTGTCGTCTTAACAAAATAGCTGTACTTTTTCATTAGCACATTAGAAACTTTTTGAATTTCCATATTGTAACGGCAGCATTTTAAAGTGTCAGCTTAACAAAATAGCTGTACTTTTTCAGTGACCCATTAGAAAATTTTTGAATTTACACATTGCAATGGCAGCATTTTAAGGTGTCATCTTAACAAAATAGCTGTACTATTTCAGTGACCCATTGGAAATTTTTTTAATTTCCACATTACAATGGCTGCATTTTAAGGTGTCGTCTTAACATGATAGTATCATATATTATAGTAGTAAATAATGTCCTTATAATCATATAATAATAAATAATATCATGGTATATTATAACACTTCTTGTAAAACAATGATGAAAACAGTAACTAAAAACCAACATCATTTCGTCAAATTTTTCTGGGGGGGCAAATGTCAATCCTGGGGGGGGGAACTTCTCCCCCAGAGACGTCTAGATTAAACACTGCCTATCTGTAATCTAGCCTCTGTTTGTTGGCTAATTGGTGGCATTCGCGTTAAAGCTAATTCTATTTTAATTTGTCCAGAAACCGACCTTTGTAGTTCTATAGGCTTGTGTGCTCATTTGACCTTGGCACCGTGTAGAGATGAAATATTGTCATTTCCCTGTCAAGACACGAAGTCACGTGTCCTAATAAACTCTGTCATAATCTCGTCCGCTTTTAGCTTAGTCTATAAGGAGTTGACCGTGCAATGGACAATATTATCGTCCCACCAACAGTTCCTATAGATTATCATCGACTCGAAACTACAACTGCACTATACGACTCGTTTCATGAACGGTCCATAGTCGTAATTTAATTCTGACTGCATTGCATAAATTGTATGTACAGTCCTTGGGCATATTACTGCACATCTCACAGTTAAACTATAGATTTCTCTCCGATGCTATCAACAGTTTAATTCCGAAAATATTTCAGTTGGATACGACCTCCACTATCCACCAACGTTCATCTGGTGGTATTGGCAATGATTTTCCAAACTTTTATACTATTTGTCGGCCAGGGATAAGGTGCATTGCTTAGAGGGCATAATATTATATTCGAAATTCATCATGCAGTGAATGTCTCTCTGTTTCCCCTGTATGTTTTGTTGTATTCGTTCTCTGTGCTTGTAGACATTATCTAAAACTATAAAACACAGTTTGTAATGTGAGCTTGATAAAAAATCTCCTCATCCACGCGACCGATTTTTCCAAATAATTACAAAACAACTTCTAACCGCCCCATGACAACACTATCGGGATTCGCGATCCAAAAATATTACCTTTTGCCGAGCTTGAAAATTTATTTTTTCTAACCGAATCCTAGCACTGTTAAAACGCCATTAAATTTTGCTTTCAACCATCATCTTCAGCAAACATTGAGACCATCGATGATATATTGGTGATTGAACCAAGTACATTAATGACGTCATGGCCGATTTTAAAATTAGCCTATAGCGCGTTATTCCGTTAATTAATATCTAGATATCGTGTCGTATGTATCAGTAGCCTATTTAAGACGCAATAATTTTCGCCGATCGATTTTCAACGAAAAAATAGATTTTTAACCTCACTTTTCGCCGAGGTCAGATCTTTTGGCACGCGGTTTGGCAAAAATGCTGACTATAGCGTAAACATGGACGAGTGGAAGTTGGGTTGAACCGAAAACCTAAATTTCACGGGCAACGCCGGGCACCAAAGGTGGTTAGACTGGGCTGGGGCCGATGGAAGAAGGCGAGGTGAGATTGGCGGCGTGGGAGTGGGGTCAGGCGTGGCGGGGGACGAAAACAGAAATTTCCCGGGCGTGGGAGCGGCCTGACTGGGAAGTGGGAACTAAAAACCGAAATTTCCCGGGCAACGCCGGGTAATTCAGCTAGTTTCCTATATATTTAAGCAGCCTAATGCTGGTTGCGTGTTGGTTACTTGTTCATGAGTCTTGCACGTAAATAAAAGTATTTAAACAGTTAGTATCTTAATTAGGTAATAGCTTATGCAACTTTTCATTAAATATAATTCGTCGAAATATTTAGCATAAGCTTTCATAACTGATTATTCCTATGTACTCGCTATCTAAATTCAATTTTTTTATCCTGTATATCAATTTCACCTGTATCTCTCCTACGTTTGCCCTATATATACTGTCTGCCCATCTTAACTGTCCTTTTATTTACCCTACCAATGCTAAGTCGCAAGTATCCTACTGTTTGCCGGTCGTTAGTTTATGCATCCATTAAATGTAAAGGGAAAAATGGGAAAAGGGAAAAGGGAAAAAAGGGAAAAATGGGTAAAAGGGAAAAATGGGGAAAAGGGAAAAATGGGGAAAAGGGAAAATGGGGAAAAGGGGAAAATGGGAAAAAGGGAAAAATGGGAAAAAGGGAAAAATGGGGAAAAGGAAAAAATGGGGAAAAGGGAAAAATGGGGAAATGGGGAAAAGGGAAAAATGGGGAAAAGGGAAAAATGGGAAAAAGGGAAAAATGGGGAAAAGGAAAAAATGGGGAAAAGGGAAAAATGGGGAAATGGGGAAAAGGGAAAAATGGGGAAAAGGGAAAAATGGGAAAAAGGGAAAAAGGAAAAAAGGGGGAAAAGGAAAAATGGGAAAAATGGGAAAAATGGAAAAATGGGGAAAATGGGGAAAATGGGGAAAAGGGAAAAATGGGGAAAAGGGTATAAAATGAAAACTAGGATTGAAATGGCCAATGGTAAAATGGGACTGAAAGTAAAAGGGAACACAGGTAAACAAAATGAAAGTGAAAAAATTTAAAGTAAAACAGAATTAAAGTAAGCAAAATGAAAGCTGTCCTTTCCATCCGACCATCCGTGGCGTGTTTATTTCTCCATACCAGTGCATTGAGATTTCTTTAGTCTCAATCACTGCTTAGCATTCACTATGACTACCCGGTACTTCATTGGATAACTTCATTGGATAACTTCATAATCTTATTGTGTTGATGGCCATTAGAATTCATTCTCTTCACTTTTACTATTAATCCTGCCGTGGGTGCTATTGCTATTCAATTATTATATAGGCCTACAAATAAAATAAATAGCAACTAAAAAGTAGATAATGGATTGCAATTTAAAAATTAGAACATAGATGGTAATTGCATGTGGAGCCGGTATGTAAATTGTACATTGTATGCATGTTGACCTTGTATTAACGAAAAACAGGGAGCCAGAGTCTGCTTAAAATTATTTAATGATATAACGATAAATAGTGATGCGACCTATGTGGCCGATAACTTCTATAAAACTTTGTCGAAATCATTGCCTTAAGAAGACCAGACGAACGTTGTTCGTTAGCGGAGTAGGACAACTCCATCCGAAATAATTTTCGGAATTCAATGGCTGATAGCAACGCAGTGCAATCCATGGTCTCATTGAGCGATGATCAGTAATGCGACTAAGTACTGTACATGTAATAAAGCATGCAGTAAGTATATATAATTACGACTATTGACCGTCCATGGGATTGATTTTTATAGTCCAGTCCTAATTGTAGTTTCGAGTCGATGATAATGCATGGACTCTTGTTGGGACGATATTGTCCATTGCACGGTGAAGTCTTTAGAGACTGAGCTACCCGTCAACAAGACTATGATGGAGTTTGGCATTAAGACAAGTGACGTCTTACACGTCTTGACGAGAGAATGACGAATTTCATCACTGCACGATGGCAAGGTCGAGTGCTAATGCAAGTCTGCAGAAGTAAAACAGTAGGTTGTCTAGGCGAATAAAAATCGAATTAATTAACGCCGATGCAGGATAGGTAGGATTTTAATGAAGTACTGTAGGTCCTTGCATATTAATTGGGGTGCTTTCTGTATTTCGTCTTTCTGATCTAAATATTTGTATCCACTGTGTAGAAACTTTTGTAGCTGGTATTTCATGATATAATTATAATGCGACGATTGCACTTTAGTTCAGCTATAAAGGATTAGACTGCAGCCTGTAAGAACCATAAAATAGATATAAAAATAAAATAGCATATCTGATGTAATGCATCAAGTAAGGAGATTTTGACAATGCCTTTGGATTCTTGTAGTGCTCAGGTACTGCTTAAGTTCTTGTTCTTTCAGATCTCTGAAGAGCTGATCATGGACTGGGAAACCGTCAAAGATGCGTGGAATCTCCAACAATGATCGCCTGGATCCGTGATCGTTTTGGCGTCATGAGGTCTGCTGGGTCTTGGACAACAGCGGGTGATGTATCTCGAACCTCTTGTGATCTCGATAGGATTGACTAGCAACACTAACATGCATGGGCGCCCGCACATAGGGGCAAGGGCGGCACTGCCCCCCCCCCAGGAAAATTGAAACCTATGTTTTTTAACTGCTACTTTTGGGTTTTTAACAAATTTCTTTGCATTAATGCACCATTGATACAAATGATAAAAGTCAGAAATCCACATTTAGTCATCTCTATAGAAATATAACTTTCTGCCTTGCATGTTCAAGCTCTTTCAAAAAACTGCAACAATGACCATTGGATTTCAACCTTCCTGTGGACGCCCATGCAAACAGCAGACCTATCGATTATGGCCTACTTAAGTGGAATCCAGCTGTAATGCAATTAATCACAACTGCAATTTAAATTAAATACTAACGCAAAAAGTTGAAAATTTCTCTAAGTACACTGAAATTTCATCAGGGAGATCTGCTCATTCACCAGCATTGTAATTATATAAACCAAGTCCGTTATAAGCCAGGCTCCATTTTGTCCATTTACCAAGCTGCCAGTACAGAATCCAGGGAGGTCAAACTGTAGATAAACTTGGCTCTGGTTATCACGCCTCATGATTTACACCCAAAACTGACAAAGAAATCTGTTAAAAAGAATTGATACCCACACTCATCTGATCCTCAGATCCTCCACCTTCCTAAACGACACCCGCATTAACAGTTACTCTGGCCCTCTGGCTACCAGACTCGGACCTCTTTCTCACTACTCTTGGGAATAGGCTTCTGACTCGATGCAGAACATGTGAAACTGCTGGTGCCCTGCGATTGTCTTTCGAGTGTCGCTTTAGAAGCAGCTAAAGGAGCAATTGCCCCTTGCAAATGAACACCTTTTTTCGTTCATTTAGATATTCGTTCATTCTATGGAATTATATAGCGCACCTTTAGGAAACTACTTTTTAACATAGATCTGCTATTTGATTTGTAAAAAATTTCTAAGGAAACTATTCATATTAAAAATTATGCACAAAATGAAACTGAGAAATTTGCATAAGAAACCTCTTCGAAAAATACCCGTATTCCTAATTTCCATGCAGCATTGCATTTTCATGCTCTTGCTACTACAAAATTTAATCGTGCCCCCCCTGCGAAAATTTCTGCGGGCGCCCATGCTAACATGCACCATGTTCTTGTTCTTTCAGGTTCTGTTCTAGTGGCCTGGAACAAAAAAGTGTATGGAGTGCGACCTCTGGATCCTGAAGACGGCGACGGACTGGGAGATGGCGGAAAACATGTCAAGAATCCGACACCCATTGTCATCGTAGGTCGCGAGGTCAGATGGGTCATGGTTGGTTATACTGCCGTCTTGTGATCTTCTAGTGGTAGAAATGGTGGCCATACAGACGGCGATAGAATTAGCCACTAATTTACAATGTTCTTGTTCTTTCAGTTTCTGTTGTAGTGATCCAGAGCATAAACAGGAAAAGTCGGAAGCACACAAGACCTGCTGATCATCTGGCTGGCCTTGCCCCCTTCCCCCAACCAAGTCCATATGAACGTCCAACCAATAAAAAATTTTAAAATAAAAACAAAAGTAAAATGTTAAAAAACGCAAAAAAGTAAATAAGCAAAACCAAAAATGTGAAAAGCAAAAATGTAAAAAAATGGAAAAGTAAAATTGAAAATGAAAGTGAAAATGATTAAAATGAAAAAGAGGTAATCTTTAAAAAAAGTCACATGTAAAAAGTAAAATGTTAAATTGAATATTGTGATAACTAAAAATTATTTCTAAAACAATAATATTAAAAATGAACAAAAGACCAAAACAAAAATCGCGTTCATTTGCACTTTGACCCCATTCATTTTTTGTCCCCATTCATTTTTCCGGTTTTTTTTCAGGTTCTTTTATTGTCAACGTTGATTGCATTCTTACTGTTTCTGATTCTTTTATTGCTTACAAAGATTGTGTTGTTTTAGGTTCTTTTACTGTTAATGTAACTCTTCTTTTTTATGATTCTTTTTTGTTAACGTAATTGTGTTCTTGTAGATTTAGGTTCTTTTATTGTAAACAATGATTGCATTATAATTTTTTTAAATTTTTTATGCTTGCATAGATTGTGTTGTTGTAGGTTCTTTTACTGTTCATATAACTTCTTGTTTTTTAAGGTTCCTTTGTTGTTAACGTAATTGTGTTTTTATTGATTTTAGGTTCTTTTATTGTAAGCAATGATTCCATTCTAATTGTTTCTGATTCTTTTATTATTAAGGTTGATTGCATTCTTATTGTATCCGATATTGATTCTGATTCTTTTGTTGTTAGGGTAGTTGTGTTCTTGTTGATTTAGGTTCTTTTATTGTAAACAATGATTGCATTCTAATTGTTTTTAATTCTTTTATTGTTAACATTGATTGCATTCTCATTAACGAAATTCTTGCTGATTTAGGTTCTTTTATTGTAAACAATGAATTCTTTTATTAACGCAATTCTTGTTGATTTTGGTTCTTTTATTGTAGATAATTAATTCCTTTATTGTTAGCGTAATTCTGTTCTTGCTGATTTAGGTTCTTTTATTGTAAACAATGACTGCATTCTAATTGTTTCTGATTATTTTTATTGCTTACCTTGATTGTGTTGTTGTTTTAGGTTCTTTTACTGTTCATGTAACTGTCCTTGTTTTTTAGGTTCCTTTATAGTTAATGTAATTGTGTTCTTGCTGATTTAGGTCTCTTTATTGTAAACAATGAATTCCTTTATTGTTAACGAAATTCTTGCTGATTTAGGTTCTTTTATTGTATACAATGAATTCTTTTATTAACGCAATTCTTGTTGATTTAGGTTCTTTTATTGTAAACAAATAAATTCTTTATTGTTAACGTAGTTCTTGCTTATTTTGGTTCTTTTATTGTAGACAATTCCTATATTCTTAGCGTAATTCTGTTCTTGCTGATTTAGGTTCTTTTTTTGTAAACAATGACTGCATTCTAATTGTTTCTGATTCTTTTATTGCTTACATTGATTGTGTTGCTGTTTTAGGTTCTTTTACTGTTAATGTAACTGTGTCCTTGTTTTTTAGGTTCCTTTATTGTTAACGTAATTGTGTTCTTGCTGATTTAGGTTCTTTTAGTGTGAACAATGAATTCCTTTATTGTTAACCAAATTCTTGCTGAATTAGGTTCTTTTATTGTAAACAATGAATTCTTTTATTAACGCAATTCTTGTTGATTTAGGTTCTTTTATTGTAAACAATTAATTTCTTTATTGTTAAAGTAATTCTTGCTTATTTAGGTTCTTTTATTGTAGACAATTAATTCCTTTATTGTTAGCGTAATTCTGTTCTTGCTGATTTATGCTCTTTTATTGTAAACAATGACTGCATTCTAATTGTTTCTGATTCTTTTATTGCTTACATTGATTGTGTTGCTGTTTTAGGTTCTTTTACTCTTAATGTAACTGTGTCCTTGTTTTTTAGGTTCCTTTATTGTTAACGTAATTGTGTTCTTGCTGATTTAGGTTCTTTTATTGTAGACAGTGAATTCCTTTTTTGTTAACGTAATTCTTGCTGATTTAGGTTCTTTTATTGTAAACAATGAATTCCTTTATTCTTAAATAGCGTAATTGTGTTCTTGCTGACTTAGGTGCTTTTATTGTAAAAAATGATTGCATTCTAATTGTTTCTGATTATCTTATTGCTTACCTGGATTGTGTTGTTTTAGGTTCTTTTACTGTTGATGTAACTATGTTTTTATTTTTTAGGTTCTTTTATTGTTAACGTAATTGTGTTCCTGCTCAATTATTTTCTTTTTCTTGCAAACAATAATTGCATTCTTGCTGTTTCTGATTCTTTTTTTGCTTACTAGATTGTGTTGTTGTTTTAGGTTCTTTTACTGTTGGTGTAACTGTGTTCTTGTTTTTTAGGTTCCTTTATTGTTAACGTAATTGTTTTCTTGCTGATTTACGTTCTCTTATTGTAAAGAAAGAATTTCTTTATTGTTAACGTAATTCTTGCTGATTTAGGTTCTTTTATAGTAAACAATGAATACCTTTATTGTTAACGTAATTGTGTTCTTGCTGATTTAGATTCTTTTATTGTAAACAATTCCTTTATTGTTAACGAAATTCTTGCTGATTTAGGTTCTTTTATTGTAAACAATGAATTCTTTTATTAACGCAATTCTTGTTGATTTAGGTTCTTTTATTGTAGACAATTAATTTCTTTATTGTTAAAGTAAATCTTGCTTATTTAGGTTCTTTTATTGTAGACAATTAATTCCTTTATTGTTAAAGTAATTCTGTTCTTGCTGATTTATGTTCTTTTATTGTAAACAATGACTGCATTCTAATTGTTTCTGATTATTTTTATTGCTTACATTGATTGTGTTGTTGTTTTAGGTTCTTTTACTGTTAATGTAACTGTGTTCTTGTTTTTTAGGTTCCTTTATTGTTAATGTAATTGTGTTCTTGCTGATTTATGTTCTTTTATTGTAATCAATGACTGCATTCTAATTGTTTCTGATTCTTTTATTGCTTACATTGATTGTGTTGCTGTTTTAGGTTCTTTTACTGTTAATGTAACTGTGTCCTTGTTTTTTAGGTTCCTTTATTGTTAACGTAATTGTGTTCTTGCTGATTTAGGTTCTTTTAGTGTGAACAATGAATTCCTTTATTGTTAACGAAATTCTTGCTGATTTAGGTTTTTTTATTGTAAACAATGAATTCTTTTATTAACGCAATTCTTCTTGATTTAGGTTCTTTTATTGTAAACTAATAAATTCTTTATTGTTAACGTAGTTCTTGCTTATTTTGGTTCTTTTATTGTAGACAATTCCTATATTGTTAGCGTAATTCTGTTCTTGCTGATTTAGGTTCTTTTCTTGTAAACAATGACTGCATTCTAATTGTTTCTGATTCTTTTATTGCTTACATTGATTGTGTTGCTGTTTTAGGTTCTTTTACTGTTAATGTAACTGTCCTTGTTTTTTAGGTTCCTTTATTGTTAACGTAATTGTGTTCTTGCTGATTTAGGTCCTTTTAGTGTGAACAATGAATTCCTTTATTGTTAACCAAATTCTTGCTGAATTAGGTTCTTTTATTGTAAACAATGAATTCTTTTATTAACGCAATTCTTGTTGATTTAGGTTCTTTTTATTGTAAACAATTAATTTCTTTATTGTTAAAGTAATTCTTGCTTATTTAGGTTCTTTTATTGTAGACAGTTAATTCCTTTATTGTTAGCGTAATTCTGTTCTTGCTGATTTATGTTCTTTTATTGTTAACAATGAATGCATTCTAATTGTTTCTGATTATTTTTATTGCTTACATTGATTGTGTTGTTGTTTTAGGTTCTTTTACTGTTAATGTAACTGTGTCCTTGTTTTTTAGGTTCCTTTATTCTTAACATACTTGTGTTCTTGCTAATTTAGATTCTTTTATTGTAAACAGTGAATTCCTTTATTGTTAACGTAATTCTTGCTGATTTAGGTTCTTTTATTGTAAACAATGAATTCTTTTATTAACGCAATTCTTGTGTATTTAGGTTCTTTTATTGTAGACAATTAATTTCTTTATTGTTAAAGTAATCCTTGCTTATTTAAGTTCGTTTATTGTAGACAATCAATTCCTTTATTGTTAGCGTAATTCTGTTCTTGCTGATTTAGGTTCTTTTATTGTAAACAATGACTGCATTCTAATTGTTTCTGATTATTTTTATTGCTTACATTGATTGTGTTGTTGTTTTAGGTTTTTTTACTGTTAATGTAACTGTCCTTGTTTTTTAGGTTCCTTTATTGTTAATGTAATTGTGTTCTTGCTGATTTAGGTCTCTTTATTGTAAACAATGAATTCCTTTATTGTTAACGAAATTCTTGCTGATTTAGGTTCTTTTATTGTAAACAATGAATTCTTTTATTAACGCAATTCTTGTTGATTTAGGTTCTTTTATTGTAAACAAATAAATTCTTTATTGTTAACGTAGTTCTTGCTTTTTTTGGTTCTTTTATTGTAGACAATTCCTATATTGTTAGCGTAATTTTGTTCTTGCTGATTTAGGTTCTTTTCTTGTAAACAATGACTGCATTCTAATTGTTTCTGATTCTTTTATTGCTTACATTGATTGTGTTGCTGTTTTAGGTTCTTTTACTGTTAATGTAACTGTCCTTGTTTTTTAGGTTCCTTTATTGTTAACGTAATTGTGTTCTTGCTGATTTAGGTTCTTTTAGTGTGAACAATGAATTCCTTTATTGTTAACCAAATTCTTGCTGAATTAGGTTCTTTTATTGTAAACAATGAATTCTTTTATTAACGCAATTCTTGTTGATTTAGGTTCTTTTATTGTAAACAATTAATTTCTTTATTGTTAAAGTAATTCTTGCTTATTTAGGTTCTTTTATTGTAGACAATTAATTCCTTTATTGTTAGCGTAATTCTGTTCTTGCTGATTTATGTTCTTTTATTGTAAACAATGACTGCATTCTAATTGTTTCTGATTATTTTTATTGCTTACATTGATTATGTTGTTGTTTTAGGTTCTTTTACTGTTAATGTAACTGTGTCCTTGTTTTTTAGGTTCCTTTATTGTTAATGTAATTGTGTTCTTGCTAATTTAGATTCTTTTATTGTAAACAGTGAATTCCTTTATTGTTAACGTAATTCTTGCTGATTTAGGTTCTTTTATTGTAAACAATGAATTCTTTTATTAACGCAATTCTTGTTGATTTAGGTTCTTTTATTGTAGACAATTAATTTCTTTATTGTTAAAGTAATTCTTGCTTATTTAAGTTCTTTTATTGTAGACAATTCCTTTATTGTTAGCGTAATTCTGTTCTTGCTGATTTAGGTTCTTTTATTGTAAACAATGACTGCATTCTAATTGTTTCTGATTCTTTTATTGCTTACATTGATTGTGTTGCTGTTTCAGGTTCTTTTACTGTTAATGTAACTGTGTCCTTGTTTTTTAGGTTCTTTTATTGTTAACGTAATTGTGTTCTTGCTGATTTAGGTTCTTCTAGTTTGAACAATGAATTCCTTTATTGTTAACGAAATTCTTGCTGATTTAGGTTCTTTTATTGTAAACAATGAATTCTTTTATTAACGCAATTCTTGTTGATTTAGGTTCTTTTATTGTAAACAAATAAATTCTTTATTGTTAACATAGTTCTTGCTTATTTTGGTTCTTTTATTGTAGACAATTCCTATATTGTTAGCGTTATTCTGTTCTTGCTGATTTATGTTCTTTTATTGTAAACAATGACTGCAGTCTAATTGTTTCTGATTCTTTTATTGCTTACATTGATTGTGTTGCTGTTTTAGGTTCTTTTACTGTTAATGTAACTGTCCTTGTTTTTTAGGTTCCTTTATTGTTAACGTAATTGTGTTCTTGCTGATTTAGGTCTCTTTATTGTAAACAATGAATTCCTTTATTGTTAACGAAATTCTTGCTGATTTAGGTTCTTTTATTGTAAACAATGAATTCTTTTATTAACGCAATTCTTGTTGATTTAGGTTCTTTTATTGTAAACAAATAAATTCTTTATTGTTAACGTAGTTCTTGCTTATTTTGGTTCTTTTATTGTAGACAATTCCTATATTGTTAGCGTAATTTTGTTCTTGCTGATTTAGGTTCTTTTCTTGTAAACAATGACTGCATTCTAATTGTTTCTGATTCTTTTATTGCTTACATTGATTGTGTTGCTGTTTTAGGTTCTTTTACTGTTAATGTAACTGTCCTTGTTTTTTAGGTTCCTTTATTGTTAACGTAATTGTGTTCTTGCTGATTTAGGTTCTTTTAGTGTGAACAATGAATTCCTTTATTGTTTACCAAATTCTTGCTGAATTAGGTTCTTTTATTGTAAACAATGAATTCTTTTATTAACGCAATTCTTGTTGATTTAGGTTCTTTTATTGTAAACAATTAATTTCTTTATTGTTAAAGTAATTCTTGCTTATTTAGGTTCTTTTATTGTAGACAATTAATTCCTTTATTGTTAGCGTAATTCTGTTCTTGCTGATTTATGTTCTTTTATTGTAAACAATGACTGCATTCTAATTGTTTCTGATTATTTTTATTGCTTACATTGATTATGTTGTTGTTTTAGGTTCTTTTACTGTTAATGTAACTGTGTCCTTGTTTTTTAGGTTCCTTTATTGTTAATGTAATTGTGTTCTTGCTAATTTAGATTCTTTTATTGTAAACAGTGAATTCCTTTATTGTTAACGTAATTCTTGCTGATTTAGGTTCTTTTATTGTAAACAATGAATTCTTTTATTAACGCAATTCTTGTTGATTTAGGTTCTTTTATTGTAGACAATTAATTTCTTTATTGTTAAAGTAATTCTTGCTTATTTAAGTTCTTTTATTGTAGACAATTCCTTTATTGTTAGCGTAATTCTGTTCTTGCTGATTTAGGTTCTTTTATTGTAAACAATGACTGCATTCTAATTGTTTCTGATTCTTTTATTGCTTACATTGATTGTGTTGCTGTTTTAGGTTCTTTTACTGTTAATGTAACTGTGTCCTTGTTTTTTAGGTTCTTTTATTGTTAACGTAATTGTGTTCTTGCTGATTTAGGTTCTTTTAGTGTGAACAATGAATTCCTTTATTGTTAACGAAATTCTTGCTGATTTAGGTTCTTTTATTGTAAACAATGAATTCTTTTATTAACGCAATTCTTGTTGATTTAGGTTCTTTTATTGTAAACACTTAATTTCTTTATTGTTAAAGTAATTCTTGCTTATTTAGGTTCTTTTATTGTAGACTGTTAATTCCTTTATTGTTAGCGTAATTCTGTTCTTGCTGATTTATGTTCTTTTATTGTTAACAATGACTGCATTCTTATTGTTTCTGATTATTTTTATTGCTTACATTGATTGTGTTGTTGTTTTAGGTTCTTTTACTGTTAATGTAACTGTGTCCTTGTTTTTTAGGTTCCTTTATTCTTAACATACTTGTGTTCTTGCTAATTTAGATTCTTTTATTGTAAACAGTGAATTCCTTTATTGTTAACGTAATTCTTGCTGATTTAGGTTCTTTTATTGTAAACAATGAATTCTTTTATTAACGCAATTCTTGTTGATTTAGGTTCTTTTATTGTAGACAATTAATTTCTTTATTGTTAAAGTAATTCTTGCTTATTTAAGTTCTTTTATTGTAGACAATCAATTCCTTTATTGTTAGCGTAATTCTGTTCTTGCTGATTTATGTTCTTTTATTGTAAACAATGACTGCAGTCTAATTGTTTCTGATTCTTTTCTTGCTTACATTGATTGTGTTGCTGTTTTAGGTTCTTTTACTGTTAATGTAACTGTCCTTGTTTTTTAGGTTCCTTTGTTGTTAACGTAATTGTGTTCTTGCTGATTTAGGTCCTTTTAGTGTGAACAATGAATTCCTTTATTGTTAACCAAATTCTTGCTGAATTAAGTTCTTTTATTGTAAACAATGAATTCTTTTATTAACGCAATTCTTGTTGATTTAGGTTCTTTTATTGTAAACAATTAATTTCTTTATTGTTAAAGTAATTCTTGCTTATTTAGGTTCTTTTATTGTAGACAGTTAATTCTTTTATTGTTAGCGTAATTCTGTTCTTGCTGATTTATGTTCTTTTATTGTAAACAATGACTGCATTCTAATTGTTTCTGATTATTTTTATTGCTTACATTGATTATGTTGTTGTTTAGGTTCTTTTACTGTTAATGTAACTGTGTCCTTGTTTTTTAGGTTCCTTTATTGTTAACGTAATTGTGTTCTTGCTGATTTAGGTTCTTTTAGTGTGAACAATGAATTCCTTTTTTGTTAACGAAATTCTTGCTGATTTAGGTTCTTTTATTGTAAACAATGAATTCTTTTATTAACGCAATTCTTGTTGATTTTGGTTCTTTTATTGTAAACAAATAAATTCTTTATTGTTAACGTAGTTCTTGCTTATTTTGGTTCTTTTATTGTAGACAATTTCTATATTGTTAGCGTAATTCTGTTCTTGCTGATTTAGGTTCTTTTCTTGTAAACAATGACTGCATTCTAATTGTTTCTGATTCTTTTATTGCTTACATTGATTGTGTTGCTGTTTTAGGTTCTTTTACTGTTAATGTAACTGTCCTTGTTTTTTAGGTTCCTTTATTGTTAACGTAATTGTGTTCTTGGTGATTTAGGTCCTTTTAGTGTGAACAATGAATTCCTTTATTGTTAAACAAATTCTTGCTGAATTAGGTTCTTTTATTGTAAACAATGAATTCTTTTATTAACGCGATTGTTGTTGATTTAGGTTCTTTTATTGTAAACAATTAATTTCTTTATTGTTAAAGTAATTCTTGCTTATTTAGGTTCTTTTATTGTAGACAGTTAATTCCTTTATTGTTAGCGTAATTCTGTTCTTGCTGATTTAGGTTCTTTTATTGTAAACAATGACTGCATTCTAATTGTTTCTGATTATTTTTATTGCTTACATTGATTGTGTTGTTGTTTTAGGTTCTTTTACTGTTAATGTAACTGTGTCCTTGTTTTTTAGGTTCCTTTATTCTTAACATACTTGTGTTCTTGCTAATTTAGATTCTTTTATTGTAAACAGTGAATTCCTTTATTGTTAACGTAATTCTTGCTGATTTAGGTTCTTTTATTGTAAACAATGAATTCTTTTATTAATGCAATTCTTGTTGATTTAGGTTCTTTTATTGTAGACAATTAATTTCTTTATTGTTAAAGTAATTCTTGCTTATTTAAGTTCTTTTATTGTAGACAATCAATTCCTTTATTGTTAGCGTAATTCTGTTCTTGCTGATTTAGGTTCTTTTATTGTAAACAATGACTGCATTCTAATTGTTTCTGATTATTTTTATTGCTTACATTGATTGTGTTGTTGTTTTAGGTTCTTTTACTGTTAATGTAACTGTCCTTGTTTTTTAGGTTCCTTTATTGTTAACGTAATTGTTTTCTTGCTGATTTACGTTCTCTGATTGTATAGAAAGAATTTCTTTATTGTTAACGTAATTCTTGCTGATTTAGGTTCTTTTATAGTAAACAATGAATACCTTTATTGTTAACGTAATTGTGTTCTTGCTCATTTAGATTCTTTTAGTGTAAACAATTTTTTTATTGTTAACGAAATTCTTGCTGATTTAGGTTCTTTTATTGTAAACAATGAATTCTTTTATTAACGCAATTCTTGTTGATTTAGGTTCTTTTATTGTAGATAATTAATGTTTTTATTGTTAAAGTAAATCTTGCTTATTTAGGTTCTTTTATTGTAGACAATTAATTCCTTTATTGTTAGCGTAATTCTGTTCTTGCTGATTTATGTTCTTTTATTGTAAACAATGACTGCATTCTAATTGTTTCTGATTATTTTTATTGCTTACATTGATTATGTTGTTGTTTTAGGTTCTTTTACTGTTAATGTAACTGTGTCCTTGTTTTTTAGGTTCCTTTATTGTTAATGTAATTTTTTTCTTGCTGATTTAGGTCCCTTTATTGTAAACAATGAATTCTTTTATTGTTAACGAAATTCTTGCTGATTTAGGTTCTTTTATTGTAAACAACGAATTCTTTTATTAACGCAATTCTTGCTGATTTAGGTTTCTTTATTGTAAACAAATAAATTCTTTATTGTTAACGTAGTTCTTGCTTATTTTGGTTCTTTTATTGTAGACAATTCCTATATTGTTAGCGTAATTTTGTTCTTGCTGATTTAGGTTCTTTTATTGTAAACAATGACTGCATTCTAATTGTTTCTGATTCTTTTATTTCTTACATTGATTGTGTTGCTGTTTTAGGTTCTTTTACTCTTAATGTAACTGTGTCCTTGTTTTTTAGGTTCCTTTATTGTTAACGTAATTGTGTTCTTGCTGATTTAGGTTCTTTTATTGTGAACAATGAATTCCTTTTTTGTTAACGTAATTCTTGCTGAATTAGGTTCTTTTTTTTTAAACAATGAATTCTTTTATTAACGCAATTCTTGTTGATTTAGGTTCTTTTATTGTAGACAATTAATTTCTTTATTGTTAAAGTAATTCTTGCTTATTTAGGTTCTTTTATTGTAGACAATTCCTTTTTTGTTAGCGTAATTCTGTTCTTGCTGATCTATGTTCTTTTATTGTAAACAATTACTGCATTCTAATTGTTTCTGATTATTTTTATTGCTTACATTGATTGTGTTGTTGTTTTAGGTTCTTTTACTGGTAATGTAACTGTGTCCTTGTTTTTTAGGTTCCTTTCTTGTTGATGTAATTGTGTTCTTGCTGATTTAGGTCCCTTTATTGTAAACAATTAATTCTTTTATTGTTAACGAAATTCTTGCTGATTTAGATTCTTTTCTTGTAAACAATGAATTCTTTTTTAACGCAATTCTTGTTGATTTAGGTTCTTTTATTGTAAACAATTAAATTCTTTATTGTTAACGTAATTCTTGCTTACTTAGGTTCTTTTATTCTTGACAATTCTTTTATTGTTAGCGTAATTCTGTTCATGCTGATTTAGGTTTTTTTATTGTAAACATTGACTGCATTCTTATTGTTTCTGATTCTTTTATTGCTTTCATTAATTGTGTTGTTTTAGGTTATTTTACTCTTGATGTAACCGTGTTCTTGTTTTTTAGGTTCCTTTATTGTTTACGTAATTGTTTTCTTGCTGATTTAGGTTCTCTTATTGTAAAGAATGAATTTCTTTTTTGTTAACGTAATTCTTGCTGATTTAGGTTCTTTTAAATCTGTTAAATGCCTTTTTTGTTGACGTAATTGTGTTCTTGCTGATTTAGGTTCTATTAATGTAACCAGTGAATTTCTTTATTGTTAACGTAATTCTTGCTGATTTAGGTTTATTTATTGTAAAGTATGAATTTCTTTATTTTTTATGTAATTCTGTTCTTGCTGATTTAAGTTCTTTTTTTGTAAACAATGACTGCATTCAAATTGTTTCTGATTCTTTTGTTGCTTACCGTGATTGTGTTGTTGTTTTAGGTTCTTTTTATGTTAGTCTAACTGTGCCCTTGTATTTTAGGTTCCTTTATTGTTAATGTAATTGTTTTCTTTCTGATTTTGATTCTTTTATTGTAAACAATGAATTCCTTTATTGTTAACGTAATTCTTGCTGATTTAGGTTCATTTATTGTAAACAATTAATGCCTTTATTGTTAACGTAATTGTATTCTTGCTGATTTAGTTTTTTTTTATTGTAAACAATGATTGCATTTTAATTGTTTTTTCTTTTATTTCTTGACGATAATCGAATTCTTATTGTTTCTGATTCTTCTGTTTTTGCGGTTATTGTGTTCTTGTGGTTTCACGTTCTTTTACTAACTTTGAATGTGTTTTTCTTTTGTAGTTAACTCCGCCACAGGGAGCTGCTAATCAGCAGCTCTCTGCGCCGGTGACACGAAACGGAGTATCCCCCCTGAAAGCTATCGGGGGGATGAATTAATCTATCTTCCCGGATGGAATTAACCGGTCTATACTATCCAAGGGGATAAACAATTCTATCTCCTTTTTTGAAAAATGCGCATAATTTTTTTTTGCTGTAATCAAATTTTAAAGTGACTCTAATTTGTTTGAGTGTCCTAAGCAATGCTCTGAGTGTTTGTTTTAAATGTTTTAAGTGCTCTGAAAACAGGGCAAAACAAATTATCTAGTAGGAATAAACTACCTGTTAGTGTCATTGTTCAAAACAAAGCAGATGAAAATTAATTTGCCAAAAAAATACACCGGGAAGTGGTTTTTTGGACTTTTTAAAATTTGGGGGGATACAATTAATACGGGGGATATTCTATTTCGTGACACCGGTCCTAAGCCCGGATAAAGGAGGAAGGTTTGCCAGGTGGGTGTCGATACCCTGGCAGTAAAAACAAAGACGATTGAAGTTCGATGTCAAAGCAGAAACGAAGCCAGCTCGCCATGCCATGAAGCTCGATATGCCATCTCGGATGACGCATGGCCAAACAACGTTCGCAAAACCAATCGAGCGGTTTGGATTGGATCTGCTACCGAAAGAATGTCGAGACCTGATGGTGAGATGATACCAGCGGGCGCTTCCAATGTTCGCACTCTTTGGTCGGGCGAGATGCTGGAGATGTCGGGATACTCGTTCAGTGGCCGGCCACGATCTTCTGGATCCTTCTGTCCTCTTGGAATCCTCACAGGTAGCTGAGATCAGCGGATGACTTGTTAATTTACTAGTTGGTTATAAAATAGAATTGTGTGTGGCTGAAATACCAGTATTGTAATTGAATTACATTTTATTCTGTTAATTGTATTTGAATTTTTGATGGATGTAATTCATGATCGACTGAATTACCCCTCGATGAAATCCGCCACGATTTCAGCCTTCTGCCAATTAACCGCTTTATTTTAATAAACTGCTCTTTTAATAGCGTTAATTACTCTCTCCTTTGACCTCTTATAACCAAACATACCAGACTCGTTCTACATTCATTCTTCGCTAGTACCTACAGGGAACTGGGCATGGTATTTGCTGGAAGAAATTGCACCTGCTGCATGTTGTTTTTGAGTTCCATGCGTGAAGTAAACCATTTTGAAATTCGTTTGAGCAGTTCTTTGGCACTGAGCGCTGAGTAATCTGAAACATCTAGATTTCTAGATGCAATAGCTAACGAGGCAACTATTCTTCTTGAATAGATTTCAACTCTTTGTCAACTCTGTTGTTAACTTGATTTAATTTATGGTAATTGCAGCAGAAAGAAAACGGTGAAGAAGAAGAAGACGGCAAAAGAAGATGTCGGAAACGCAATCCTGAAGAACTTTTATTGACTGTGCAAAGAGCATTTTTTAGTTGGACATTTATGGAAGTGCTCGCCCGTTCTGAATTGCATAGACTATAGGTAAAGAACATCAAAGAACATTCTGTAAATAAGCATTGGACAAAATTTGAAGAACTGTTGTTGTAGCTGGACATTTATGGAAGTGCTTGCCCGTTCTGAATTACATAGACTAGGTAAAGAACATCAAAGAACATTCTGTAAATGTGATGCGACATATGAAAAGGGACCACTTAGCCGGTATTGGACTTATTCATACCACCATATTCAGCAAAAAATTCTGAAAATAATGATATTATAATGTTACATGCTGGGAGTCAAATTGATTGATCTGTAGATTTTAGAACGTGAATTACCCGAAATATGCGATTTTCGGTAAAACTCATTTAAAGTTAAGAGTGCTCACAGCATATCCATTTCTTGGAAGTTATACAGCTGAGCATTTATTTCAGCTCAGTGTAGCATATACTTCATAACGGAGTCCAGCACTTGAGTCAAATAATAGGCAGTAATGATAGCTGTTCAAACCAGCTTTAAAAATATTTTATTGCCATATAAATACCTCGAGAATGGTGTTGCCACGCTGTGGTCCCTTTTACCTGCGATCGTTTGAAATTTAAGAGAAATACTTCAAATATTCAATTTTCATAAACTATGTTACTTGATTGATAGATTGAGGTGCCCTCTAGCGAATGCCAGTGAAAACCCGATTTCGATAGTTTGATGGGTGACCATGTTCAAACGCCTGTATCTCAGTAACTAAATCCCGCGTTGTGGTCCCTTTTCATATGTCGCATCACAAATAAGCATTAGACAAAATTTGTGGAACTGTTGTATAGACGTGTAATTCTGAACTTTTGTTGTGTGAAGACTAAAGAGCATTTTGGTTCTTACGAACAGCCCAAAGAAGTGCCTAGATTAAAAACTGCTGGACTTTAATTTTTCTGCCCTTCTGTTCACCACATGCCAAACGCCTATACTTTCCATCTTCTCACTGAACATTCTCAGTCCAACTCCCAATCTTGCTACCCCTCCTATCATCCTTTAAAATGCTTGTTGGCAAATTCACACTAGCCTAACTCCATTTTAATGATGCAGGATTAGAAGGAAGGAGGCTGAATTTTCTGAGTGTTTATCCCATTGTCTGAAGAAACTTGTTCATTGACGGTCACTTAGGAGAACCCAACCAATATCGTTTAATGCCTTCCATTACACCGCCTCTGCATATCGAGCATTGGCCCAACATTTAATACGGAGAGAGGCTGTGAAGAAGATGCTAAAGCTTCATACGCCAAGGCCTAGAAAATGAGTTCTGCTGCAGACAGTGGTCGTAGCGGTCCTGTATTTCCTGTAATGTCCTGTTTTTTTGCTTGTCCTGTAAAAATCCTGTATTTTTGAAAAATTGTTCTGTGTTTCTTGTATTTTTGCAAAGTCGGACTTCGCGCACTTTTTTTGTCGCGAATTATTATTGCCGTGATTATTTATAATTTTTTCACGGTTATAATTTATAGTGGTATATGTTATAAACAGGTTTCAATACTAGTAATATTTGTTCAGCATTGTACCATTTTGTTTTACTTTAGATGATTGGCTTTTATTAAATACAAAGAAGTTGCATGATAATCCATGAATTATCATTCAGCAGCACTTCATTGCAGATGTTGCTCATATCTTTGGTGATTTCCTTCAGTTGTTTCAAGTGGAGGGTCAACTGGTTCATGTCATGTATTCATTGGGTCATCTTTTTGTTTGTTTGAAAGCTTCTCTTGAGAGATGAAGATGTAGGGTGTTCGACCCATGCAAAATAGGTTACAAGGTGAAAGTGCTGAATGATTGCTAATTCGTTATCGTAATCTCCAAACTTCTTTAACGCCACTTGAAAGCCGAGCACAAGGCACCAAATTGTTCATGAACTGTTCATCGAGTCAGAAAGGTTGTCTAAAGGGCAGTCCAAAGCAGGTCTGAGTTTTGGTACCATAGTTCTTGAGACTTTAGTTTGGAATGGAAAGTCCAGGAGGTGATGGATGGAAGAGTCTGATACAGAAATATATTTGTCAGCGAATAAGAAAATAGTTAGGTACGGTATACGAGAATGAACCAGTCTTAAACCAGAAAATATGATGCAGTCAGATTATTCAAAAATGTGTTGCATACCATTGAGGGAGTTCCACACTCTACAGGTTTCTATATTGTTCCTGCCTTCTATATAGTACCAAATCGGTGCATGCCAAGTAGCCAAGTACAAACAGCATTTAGAAGAGGTGAACAAAGCATAAGAAAAAAAGATCAGAGAAAATAGGGCTTCAGCAAGCATAGAGAAGCAGAAGCCCTGTTTAAAATTAAAGAATGGTTGGATGATACTGAACAGAAACAGTGTCGAAAGGTTGAAAAAAAGCTGTTGAATTCTACATTGCAGAAACTGAGCACCACGACATTTTAAAGGAAGCTGAAAAGAAGCTTTCAGGTGCATTTAAGCCTGAGGATATGAATATGATTTCAGTTTGGCAATGGTGTGTTGGATGTGGCTTGCAGTCTCATGGATACTGCTACTGAACAACTGCATTTTTGCAGGATGGCAAAAGAAATGTGTGAGAAAAAGGAACATCACTAGTCTTAAGTTGAAGAGCTGCACTACAAAGCTCCTAAAATAGCTAATCGCAGCTAGAATGGTAGCTTTAGCTTTCGATTGACCAACTTTGGTGAACATTTCACACTGAGGATTGAATGTTTAAGTGAAGGAGTTAAAATTTGCAGGGATATTTCCAAGTTTTTGTTCTTACACGACTCATTAGATATTTAAGTTGACAGTTTGACAAAATAAAGTTAGAGCATGACTTTTGTGAGTTTAGACGACGGGGCAGCTGCTCACAGTTGCAGTTGAAATTGCAAATAAATTAACAAGCTTCATATGAATAGTTACAACTACCAACACCAGTTGTGACAATTTGAAAAATGTTATGACATTCTAGTAATAGTTTCCAAATGTTGTCTGTGCAGATTGCAGAGTAACAATTACATGTATACCCTGATTAAATGAAAGACAAAATTGCCTATTAATTGGTTTATTACCGATTTATCCCTGTTATCTTAGCTCAAGAAAAAATAGCCAACAAAGCAGAACTAAAGTTTGGCAGTATTTTGATGATGAGAAAACGGTACTGACTGATTTCCACTATACAGTAGAAGGAAAACAAATCTGTACAAATCTGCACTGGATATCTGGGTCGCTGGCCCACGCGCCTGTAACAGTCTTCCAGCATCAATTCAAACAATAAAGCTGCACCTGCTTTGAGCTGTTTGCATTCGTGCTGAACTTTGACAATTTTGTATTAAGCTTATGACATTGTGGGTGATGCATCCTAGAAGTAGCTTGCTACCGACGATGCCATAGAAATTGTCTTGATTACAATTACAATATTTCTTATTATGAATGTCTTGTAAAATGTCCTGTATTTTTATTTTCTGTGTCCTGTAAAATGTCTGCATTTTTATGACAACCTGCTACGACCACTGGCTGCAGATCATAAGCCAAGACAGAGAAAATGGGGTGGTGGCTGTTTATATGTCGAGGACGGCAAAAGGAAGGCAGTAGAAGTTTATATGCCGAGGCTGAGAAAATGGGGGCGGCTGCGGCTTATATGCCTGGCCGAGGCCGAGAAAATGAAGGCAGCGGCGGCCTATATGCCGAGGCCGAGAAAACGAGAGCGTCGCCTCATATGCCGAGGCCGAGAAAATGAGGGTGGCGGTTCATATGCCGAGGTCGAGAAAATTACAGCAGTGGTTTATATCCCGAAACTGAAGGAAATGAGGGCGGTGGCGGTTTATACGCCGAAACCGAGAAAATAAGGGCGGCTGTGGTTTATATGCCGAGGCCGAGAAAATGATGGCAGTGGCGGTTTATACGCCGAGGCCGAGAAAATGAGTGCGGCGAGTAGGCAGGCCTCTGGGTAGCAGCTTAATCTTGAAGGGTCGCTATAACAAGTGTTCGTACATACAATGTATACACACATTCACTTTGTTGAAATTATTACAAGTACAAGCAAGGACTTGAGCTCATGGAGGTTGTTTTTTCTTCGGATTTTTCTGATGATCTTTATGTAATCTAGTTATCCGACAGATTTCTGATGACTTTTTTGCGTAGGCCTAGTATGTTTACCGCGGCATGAAAAGAACCTATTTAATCATTTTCTTAGTTTTGTCTATTATATGATTGCTGTCTTCTGCTGTCTTCGTCTCAATTTTATTTCGGGCTTTTCGTATCTAGGCCTATAGGCTTGTTTACTTATTGTGAAGTCATTACACGCTGTAGCCTACACTAAACCCAAATATTACTCTCGTATAAGCTATGGCCTACAGCCCTGAAGTCACTACACGCTGTAGCTTACCCTAAACCCAAATATTACTTAGGTGACTACACGCGCGTATAATACCCGCGTATGTTCTCGTATAAGCTATGACCTACAGCCCTGATCCAAGTGAACATTTTGGCTTGATCCTTAGACTTCTGCATCAGTAACTTGAAGATTTTCTAGTTTGTACTTGTAACCAGGGCTTAAAGTGCGGCTAGGCGGTCATGGACGGCGTCCAGGCATTTACTTTTAAGATTCAACTCCGTCCTGCCACTTATTTGGGCAACAGAGCCTGGAGAAGTGATGAGCGTCCAGGCACTTCTGTTTCTACACTTTAAGCACTGGTGCGCTCATAATTTTATTGCGAGGGTCGAATTAAGGCACGACGTCCATACCGAAACGACTATAAGGGTCTGGGGAGCGTCGTAACCTCTCTCAGCGGGGTCCTGGAGCGTAGCCCCAGAAACCAACGCATTATTTAGCTGTTGACATCGATTAGAGCACGTTTCAGGGTCTCGTTTGCCACCTGTTTATGAAGAATTAAGTACGAGCCTAATGAAAATTTTAAGAAGTCATTTTGCAGAGTCGCAAACTAAGAGGATGACAAAATCAAAGTCTTATCGACAGTCTCAGGTCAAGCTATTCAGGCTGTTAGGCTGTTCAGCCGATCATTAGACGGTTTAGACCTACACTGAGCCGCTCGTGAAACTATGCAGATGCCGTACATGCGCACGCTTCCGTTGCCAATGCATCAACTTAAGGTCATTGCATCGTCTCACATTTCGGATTTTTCATTTTATAATCATCTTCCGCTGCAAGTGCGTGCTATTGCATGTAGTCTATAGTCCTGTTAAGTAAAAATATCTTAAAACGCACTAAACATAATTATAGGCCTATATATATGTAAAAATTTGTTGCTTTTATCCACAAGATGCACAATGCGCTGCGTTTTTGGACCTTATCCTCCTCACTAATATCAGTTGGCAATAATTGCATGACCCCTCTCTTTGGAATAATGACGTCGTATAGGTGGTCTCCATCTAGGCCTATATATACTCCAGGGCTTTTTTAACGTGCAGTTCTATACAAAATGTGCAGTTCTAAATGAATTCTTGCTGTTGTAGAAGCACTTCCGTCACGTTCAGTGCAGTTAAAACTACCAAAAACAGGTCATTTTTCTCAGATTGGGAGTAATTTACCATGGAGGATGAGAAATGAGAGAAGATTGTGCAGTTCTAAAAATTCCTTAAAAACAGCCCTGCTATAGCCTACTCGATATCAATTTCTAGCTGGTAATCTCTCCTCCTCGCTTTCTTTTCTCAAAATCTATTTCTTCTTTCGCGGCATTGCGCACTAGAAGCGCCTCTGTTATAAGCGGTTCACTCTAGTGGAAGCGCCTTATAAATGTTTTAATACAATACAATACAACAAGATACAGACGAGTTAAATGCAGCGCCAATATAGACTGATGAGGCGCAATAGGCCTATATTAAGTGGCACATGTAGTTTCATCTTGTAGGCTACATTGCTGAAAAGAACCCGTTCGCAGAGTCATGCGCCGACTTGAGAGTGTCGGCGGCGGCGCTCCGGTCATTTTTGGTCGGCGGGGGCGGCGCGCCGACCAACAAAAATCGGCGTCGGCGCCATGGGCGGAGACTTAGGCGGGCACAGAGGGACAGCCCCCTCAATGGATGTAGTGGGTGGGACGGCCCATGCATTTGCCCCCTCCCCAAATTGGGGCGAACAAGAAACGAACGAGACGAGGTGATGACTAGAAAAAAAGTCGTCAGAAATTCTTGACAGCAAAAATGTTGGAACATTTTTGTTTACGACTCAGCCATTCGACTACCCAAAATATTCGACCCGCCAATTCGTCCCCCGCAACTCCCAGCCCAAGTCTCCGCCCATGCACCAATAATATGAACTTTGGGGACATCTAAATATGTAAAAAATGTCATAAAATTTGGCAGGTGTTATTATAGGACCATAAGGAAACTTTTTGGAGGGACTGCATCCAAAGGTTCAAGAAAAATACTTTTCCTTCGCAATCGTGGGACACCCTAATACATACATACATACATACATACATACATACATACATACATACATACATACATACATACATACATACATACATACATACATACATGCAGGCATACATGCATACATGCATACATGCATACATGCATGCATACATACATACATACATACATACATACATACATACATACATACATACATACATACATACATACATACATACATACATACATACATACATATATACATACATACCATTAAGTTGGTCCTGGCGTATTAAAATCGATGATAGAGCGATGCTGATAATTGTAGCAAAAGTCTGCGCCAGGTGACTGTGATTTAAATTTTAGACAAAAGTCTCAGCAAACAGATATCGTAAACAATTGTGTTTTTTTCGTGACGAATTCAATCGCTAATGTGTTCTAGAATTACAAGTATATAAATATATATATATATATATAGTTCAGTCTGAAATGCAGCTTCATCCAGTTCGTCACATCACCGATAAGTCGCCATCTCCATTTCTTCTTCCTTCTAAACTGATCTTCTTTCATCCTCCTTCTAATCCCTCGGCTCTCTACGCAAGAAAACGGTTAGCCTAAACTAAAACAACACAAAACTACCGACAAACAGAGCTTACGGGAGTTTAAGCACCGCCAGAGGCCCCCTGCCATGTAACGAGCTTACGGGAGTTTAAGCCACGCCAGAGGTCCGGCAGGTCTACTACTAACTTATAGGCACAAATACGAAAACGAACGAGCAAACCCCATGGCTTACGGGATGTTAGACCACGCCAGAGGCACATGGGGTCGCTTACTCACAAACAACTAGTAACAGAAACACAGACGAACAGAGCCACAGTTCGACCGTAACTCGCATCACAATCAACCTCCGCGCCCCACACACAAACACACACCCACCCCGTCTCACCATAACGGGAGAATCAGTGCCGCCAACCACTGGTACCTATAAAAACACAGAAAACCCCGCAAGGTCATTACACGTTATGGCAAATATGTATCACTAGCATTGGAAATAGGCTTACAAAAAATCCGGTGTCACGAAATAGAGTATACCCCGTATTAATTGTATCCCCCAAATTAAAAAAAGTCGAAAAAACCGCTTCCGCGTGTATTTTTTCCAAATTAATTTTCGTCTGCTTTGTTTTGAACAATGACACTAACAGGTATGTTTATTCCTACTATATAATTTGTTTTGCCCTGTTTTTAGAGCACTTAAAACATTTAAAACACTTAGGAACACTCAGAGTCACTAAATAAATTCGAGTTGCCTTTATCTGAGCATTGCTTAGGACACTTAAAACAATAATTAGAGTCACTTTAAATTTTGATTACAGCATAAATTATTTTATTATGCGCATTTTTCAAAAAAGGGGATAGAATGGTTTATGCCCCCGGATAGTCTAGACCGGTTAATTCCATACGGAGGATAGATTAATTCATCCCCCCGGATAGCTTTCAGGGGGGATACTCCGTTTCGTGTCACCGGCACTGGCGGGATTTTTTGGTAGGCACAGCACCCATATACATCAGGAAACTTCATGTTCCAGTCTACCAGATCAGCGATCGTTGCGCTCAGCTGCTCATGCAGTTATTCACTCAAGCATTTATATAGCACCTCTTCACGAAGCCTAAAATGCTAATAACCCGTTTCTCATATCTTCTAAGATCTCAATTCATGTTTTAGAAACAGTCTTCCACTGTACAATGTGTAGCTTATTATTGCAGTTAACACTGATCAGCAAATGTTTTCCAGCTGTCTTGAAATGCACTTAATTTAATCTTAGTTACTTTAGTTGGTGTGGTGCACGAAGATTCGAGTCACGAAGGAAGTAGAATAGGATGGGGAAGAAGAGGAAGAGGAAGGGAAAAGGAGGAAATGTGGAGCAGAAGAAGAATGAGGAGGCGGAGTACTACAGAAATGCCGTTCCTTAGGCTTAAAAACTTTAGACTAATCAGCTGTGTGTATGAGGTGCAAGCGATTTCATTTTCTTAGTCTCGGCATATGATGACAGGTGTCACTAGTCTTATCGTTTGCCATCTCAGTTAACACAGACATGCAGTGTAAGTCAGAGTATACTCATTATATCCGAGATGGGAATTCAAGCATCGTCTTGATTACGATTACAATTACAATTACAAGCAAGAGAAAGTCCTGGGCTGAGTGAGACTCACTTAAATATAAAGTAAAGCAAGAAACATTGAGTAACCACATTATCAAGTCAGATTATTTCACTATGCGCCGTATACACATGACACGAACAACATGCTATAGTTTGAAGGGGCGCTATAGATATGGAGAAATAAATAAACAGGTGGGTCTTACCTGTACAATATATTCAGTCTTTTGCCAGAAAGCAGAGGTTTCAAAGCGATGTTTCCTTCCTTCAGTAGTCACTGCAGTGTGAGCTGAACTTATCTCAAAACACTGACCATGCATTAGAGATCCGAGACTGAAACGGACGCGGCACAGCATTGTAGACCTTCCTCCTGGAGACTGTACAAAAAAGAAACCCATGGCATTAAAAAAACCTGGAAAATATGCTACTCAGGAACAGTGGCGGATCCAGGGGGCCAATCCGGCCATAGCCCCCCATTTAGAAAATTCTTTATTTATCACCAGCCACTTTGGCGTGGCCGCGTGGATGTGTGGAATGTGGACGTGCTCCTCCTCCATTAGTTCGGCAGACCTTTACAAAAGTTGTCTATGATGACTAAAAAAATTTCCGGCGACTAAAGTTGAAAGTATCCTTGCCCAAGACCGAAAATTTTGGCCACCACCCTTCGAAACGTTCTGGATACGCCACTGCTCAGGAATGTGGTGCACCATCGCTAAAAATGTAGGACCTTAACATTTCTTTAAGATAAAAAGACAGAAATTATTCCAATTATTATTGTAGTGCAAATGATTGATCATCTCTTTAAGGTGACGGATAACATGTTACTTAGGCGCCCGATCACAACTGTTATAGGCGCTGCATTCTGAGAATTTAATTACTGTGTTTACGACTAAAATGCAAAAAACATCATATGAATACAAATTATTTCTTTTACCAAAGGACAAACACGCAAATTAATTATGCCTGTCTAATATAATATGTGATCAGCCGACACAGATTGCCAATAATTATTATCCTAAATTCCTAATTGACTTGATCTCGATCACTTAAAATAGACTGTTACAGTAAGCCGATTGAAGTTGGAGTCCAAGCTATCATGGCCTACAGTGCACGGGTTAATCAAGCGAATGAAACCGAATCACTACCTTTTGCAAATTATTCATCTGTCTTCTAATTCAACTTCAAACGTCTTCATGCCTTGCTCTTATTCATCTTCAGGTAGCTTTCAATTAGCTATATAACGGTTTCTAAATGACAGAAGGCAAAGTCTCTGTCAAAACTAAGCCGGATATGATATTTATTTCTCTAGGGTCAATTGATGCCTGTGACGTCACAATACACTTCAATCTTCATCAGGGCCTAGGACAGGATTTGGAGGCCCAGGGCCACAACTAATTTTCAAGGCCTTCTCACTCAAGAATCTATGTCGAAAATTCTGGTTTGCTATGAGATCCTGCTCCAATGTCAACATGTCTCATAATATTTGAAGGATTTAAAAAGATTTTTAAAAATTATCTGATTAATTGACAATTGTTAAATGCTGTACAATAATTTCACATTTTCTTGGTTCAAAACTCCATTCTCTGTCAGTCGCAGTTGTTACAGTCGTCGAAGTCTCTTGGAGGGTACTTTCTGTTTGTGATTAATTTATTTCTCGAAAATATTCAGTCTGGCTGAGCCTATTGAGCTATTATGAAGATGTGCAACGAAATTTGAATTTGTTGGCTTGCTAAAGCAGATTCCTTTTGTCGAGCCAATTTCTTTCGTTTCTCATGTCCATTTTCGAATGATCCCTTCATCTTTCTGTAAGAGATTAGGTGAAAATAATATTTTTATATAATATAATAGACTAATAGTAGGGCCCCAGAGGGAATATTTGCTATTTGTTTCATTAAAATTGACAATGTGGTCAATTTAGTCAAATTGACTGATATTGTTAAAGCTATTTTAATGAATTAATGTAGATTAAGACTTAAATATCAAGTTCAAAGCTAAAAACAAACCACACTCGTTCCGCTCGAATTCTTCCACCACCCCGGGGCTCATTCATTGTCTACACTACCCCAAACCCCAAATCCTGGCTACACCACCACTATAAGAGACTAAGAAAGTAAGAATATATATGGTGTACTGTGTAGGAAACACTATCCACAGCGAATCCGATGATAAGAGCAATAATAATTATTATATTAATGAATATTAAAATATTTTTTAGGTTTGAGTGTTTGACTTAGGCTACGACTTAGGGTCTACGAGTAACGAGTTACGATAGAGTTTATACTGCTGAGCATTGACACCTTTTAAATTTTACAACTAATAAAAGATTTACGAAAAAAATTACAGTCTGCATTATTTAACGTCAACGATTTCGTCACGAAATAATTAGAATTTGCATAATACTACATTTCAGTGAATAACTCGTTAATTCCGTAATTTCCCATTTCAAAAAATTATTTATTGAAATGGGGAATTGCCGAATTAAGGAGTTATCTATTATAAATAAGTCCAAAATTCCGAGGCCCTTATCAAGTGAGGCCTGGGGCCAAATGGCCCCAGTGGCCCCCCTGTCCTAGGCCCTGATCTTCATTGTCTAAATCGAGTTGACGTCTGAGGTCCAAAAGTATGACGTCAAATCAAACTTTTAAGACCTTCTTAAGACATTAATGATTCTAGATGAAAATGACGTCACAATACAGGTTGCGATCGATCATTAGACAATTTGGAAAATCGGAGACAGTCCCCACGGCCTTGTATAGATTCACAAGATTCAGTCTATTTCTTGAGTCTATACAGTCTGCCCGTTGCTATGGTTTTTGCATGACTTTCTCTATCTGTCTCTCTGTCTCTGTGTCTGTGTCTGTCTCCGTCTTTCAGTTTTATAAGAAGACAATTTTTTCATTTGGACTTACTTCCTAGCTAATTACATCTCACTTGCGTCACATTACTTTCTGGCAGTTTCTGCATAGTAATTTCAAATTTGCAAGACATCGTTATTATAGTCAATGAATGATTGTTTTTTCGGTTTTTCAAATGAGTATGAGGACTTCTGTTATGATCATAAAAGACTTACTTATCGAATAATTTCTTTATCAATTCAAATTTTTCGATGATCATCTGCCCATCAGTTTGGAAACTGTTGCTCGTCTTCATCTGTGCCATCTTTCGTCGTATTTTGTCAACTTTTACATCGTTTTCTCATCGTTTTTTTCAGCATCTTTTGTCGTCTTATTCGTTACAACCTGCAGCCTGCCACATTCTAGAAACTAATGAGATAACAAAGTATATATAATCACAGCGTTGTGCGATGACGTCATATCTGAGGATTGTGATGTCAGACGACTTATTAGTAAAGGGACAATCGCAACGGGTCTTGTGTCACTACCTCGTTGTCGCCATTATACCTAGCCTATAATACAAACTGCGTAATGCGTATCCCATCATTCCCATGCTATAAATCAGGGGTCTCAAACACGCGGCTCGGGCCGCATGCGGCCCGCGAACCCGATTAATGCGGCCCGCGAACAGCTTCCAGGTTTTTTTAAAAGTTTGAAATCGGTTTAAAAGAATTTTGCAGTTCTTTTACGATTTGAACCAATGTCTAAACTACATTCTACTCCTTTTGATTGGATATTGAGTCCACAGCAACATAATTATATAGGCTAGGCATAATTATATGCAGATGGATTTAGTGGACCTTCAGTGCGATGCAACGCCGAAGCAGAAGAATGCACAGCAAAGTTTGCATGCCGGTGTCGCAAAATATAGTATCGCCGGAATAATCATCGGTTCATATCTTCCCAGATGATGAGCAGTTCAAAAAAGTCACTTACGCGTGTGCTTGTTTTTGCAAGTTAACTTCCATTTGCTTCGTTTTGAGCAATGACACTAACAGGTAGGCCCTATGTTTATTCCTATAATTTTGGTGACTTTGGTTTAGAGGACTTAGAACATTTAGAACACTTAAGAACACTCAGAGTCTCTAGGCCTAACTAAATTCGAGTTGAATTACTCTGAACATTGCTTAGGATACTTTAAAACAAATTAGAATCATTTTAAATTTTGATTACAGCATAATTTCTTCAATTATAGCGCCCACGCATTTTTGATAATTACTATAGAATGGTTTTACAATTCTGTTTGTAGTACCATTATAGTTAGCCTACACTTAAAATATAATATTATGTGAGTTTTACAGGGCTATAACATCATTACAGTATTGTATGCTGCAATGACACATAACTAATTCCAGTTTCACGTGCACGATTAGCCTATATTTTTATGTTGCGGCCCGCGAGTCATTCAAAATTTCCAAATGCGGCCCACATGCTGACTTGAGTTTGAGACCTCTGCTATAAATTATAGCCTATCCTATAGCGGCCTGTGTTGCATGTGCTGTCACTCTGTGCATAGCAGACAAACGGACGGATGAACGGACGGACGAACGGACGAATGGTCTAATTAAGCGACAGAACGAGAGGCACATGCGAGTCTTAATTGTGAGACAAAGAAAAACAGGCAGACGCGCTTAATTGTCAAAGAAAGGTTTTAGAATACCCATAATTATTATGTTTGAAACTCGGAGGGGGGGGAGGCGGCGGACAAGGAGAGACAAAGGTAAACAAACAGACAGACAAAAAAGACCAGTTCACGTGTCAGACATTTAAAAGAGTCGATTATTGTGATTTGTGAATAGCACGACAGCAACAGCTCAATGCATTTAATTCGACATAGGCTACAGTAAAAAACAACGCAGTTAGGATATAATATTATAGTTATTAATTGCTACGTAAGGCCAGGGGCGCCGTTAGGCGTACGCACTTACGCAAGTGCGTACAGCGCGGAAAGGCAAAAAAAATAACAAATTGTAAATTAAAGCGTGAAATATTATAAGCGATGAAATTCTATTGATTCTACTTTAGTAGTGGACCACGTACACTTCTCACTCACTGCATGGCCATTAAAGATCGTCATAACAGTTCATAACTTCATTTCGCGTATTCTTTTTTTGTGCAAGTTGTGCATACAGAAAAAAATCCTGGCGGCGCCGCTGCGTAAGGCCATAATAGCAATACAGTAGGCTACTTATAATGCCACGTGAAGGTGTGCGGAGTATAATATATCGTATCTATAGGCCTATATAGATCAACGCGTCAGTGCTTATTGTTTAATCTAGACGTCTCTGGTGGAAGTTCCCAGTGGCGGCGCCAGGATTTCAGTTTGGGGGGCTAAAGGGGGGTTAATCGTCCAAAAATGTTATTTTTACATGGGGAAAAATGGATAGCCTTTTTTAGGGGGGCTTAGCCCCCCCTAGCGCCGCCACTGGAAGTTCCCTCCAGAAATGACAATTTTCCCCCAGAAAAATCTTGAGTCGTTGTTCGCTAGGATATACGCATACCCTTCCCCCAAGTATAGCGCTTCATGGAACATTTCCCCCTCAGAAAAAGAGAAAGTAGGTATAGACCTCCCCCCAAAAGGTAACGTTAGCCTATGTGATATCAAAGTTGGCCTATTTACCGAATTCATATACACTATTAAACGGGATTGGTTTAAATTACGTATACACAAAAGTATACCAGTAATATCCTATAGTAATATCCTATAGTTTTTGGTTGTTTTCTGCAGATTCGTTAGATGCAGACGTCATTCGTGTAGATGTAGGGTCCGTAGATTTTCGCGGCGAGCGCTGTCTTAATGCATCGGTTTAATGTATACACAGAATGATGGAGCTTATCATTAGGGCCGCAGTCTCTGCTGATCGGAGAAGTGCCCGCAACAGATTACAGACCCGGCAGGCTCTTTAAGACCACCAACTCCAATCCCTGTAGCCTATATATGCCAATATGCTGCACTATGATTATATAATTATGTTATTATATAAATTATTTATATATTTAGGCCTATATTATATATACATAAATCATAGGCGTACGAGGCGGGGGTCCAGAGGGGCAAATGCCCTCCAGATTTCGGGCAAATATGTTTTTCGGGCAAAAGAGGCATGAATGGGCCAACAAATTTAGGACTTTTTCGGGCAAAACAGGTACGGGAGGATTTTTTCGGGCACACAGGGGTAAAAAACCGACATTTTCTCAAGATTTACGGAAAATGACTAAAAAAGGTCATCAGATTTTTCGGACGGGAAAAAATCATAAGATTGTTGGGCGGATGACTAAAAAAATCAAATTTTTCGGGCCAAAATTTTTTTTGCCCCCCACTGCTCAAATGTCCCGTACGCCTATGACATAAATTATATATAATTTTTTATAATATATAAAATCATATTAAAAATAGTGATATGTTATGCAATTTGTGTTTTTAAACGTAGCCTATATACACGTGCGTGTATGTGAGTGCTACGCATATGCATATACGATATATGCTTATTATATATTTCTTGATACTTGCATTCATGTAGCATTTATATGTAGGCCTATCTATATAATGCAGCGTGTAGACCTAATTATGTATGCATTGTGCATGTATACACGCGTTTCTGTATAATTATGCCTGTGTCTAGGCATATATGCATACATTATTAGGTTATGTGTCTGTTCATGTGTAGGTTATATGAAAATGAATGTCTAGACGTATATATATATATATATAATTATATATATGCCTATTTGGTTGAATGGTGTATATAGCCTAGGCTATATATATAATTATAGGATGTATATTATACTTATATATACATGTATACTCGGAGCTCTGCCTGTCGATAGCGTGTATACACTTTTCGGTTGTAAGCTGATACTGCGATCGCATGCAATGTGCCTCCTTCATTCTGCACCGCCTCCTCTGCAGCAGTTCGGACTTCTCCATGCGCTCTCCATCACCCGCTCCATCCTTCCTTCGTTCCGTGAACTCCCATTGGAGCGTTCAACAGAGCTTCGTATTTCGACCTTTCGAACAACTGTCGGGTTCGAAGCAAATCAACACAAAACATCAGAGAAAATCTGTAGCTGTTATGTGCTACAGTTAACGACTACTTTAAACTTTCGATATAATTATCTATTGAATTTAGGGCCTATTTACAAGTAGGCCTAAGTTTGTAACCAAACAACGTGTAGACATCAACGCCTCGGTTATATTTAGGGTTATTGCTATTTAAGTATATCGCAACGGGAAGCAACCGCAGCCGGTCTCAGTCTTGTCTATTTTGGTTGTCTTGCTGATCAATCGTTTTTGATATAAGTTGTGGAAGTCTACCACTCACGTAAGTCTTATCGGTCTTTGCTATAAGGCCGTAACCTAATGGTATACATCTTTTCTTGTTCAATAATGATGCAACCGATAATTATATTGTCTTGGAGACGATCTAGGTAAGTTCTGTCAGTTTTCTTTTCTTTTTTCTTTTTTACATCTGCAGATTCTCACTAAATGCATGGTCGCAAGATTTAACTTAAGCTTATAATTATATCCTGCCAAAATTTCGATGAAAATCAGATATTATCAAATGAGCTTACACAGACCTAGACCTAAGACCCTACATGCAGGGCTGTAATCAAGGGTATACGCGGGTATACAGCGTATACTCACCTCCGGGGAAAAACGGCATCGTATACTCACCTCCCGAAAAGTAGGGTATACGCGGGAAAAAAAGCAGGGTACACCGTACACGCTAGTAAATCAGGCGCACACGGCTGTTTAAGATGGTTTTTTGGCCGGATGACCCAAAAAAATTTTAAAAAAGTCGTCAGATTTTTCGGACGGCAAAATGGACGAAATTTTCCCGCGAGGACGAAATTTTCCCGAGATCAGCGTGTAGGCCTACTCACCTCAAAATTGACCAGTACAGCCCTGCCTACATGTATGCTGGAATTAATATGAGTAGACTATAGCTTTAGACCTATACACGGGCGTAATAAGAATAATTAAAGCGTTCAAACCCATCGAAATAAAAGATAAAGATTTCCGAAATTTTAAAACTTATTTCGTGCATTTTGCAAGCAATGGAAACCCCGAAAATTTTCATGACTCTACGCCCCATTTCGGTCTCTTGGTCTTATATAATAATATTAGTGGCTACAGCTGAGATAGCAGGCTGGCAGGTAAGATAGGCCTGTAATTTTTTATTTTATTCAAATGTTGTATGCGTTTCTGCTCTTTTGTTACAGAAGGATTCGATATTTGGTTGAAACACAGAATCAGACGATTCGAATTGATTAGCTTTGTAAGAGTAGAGTAAGTAAGATCATCGTCATCGCAATGGCCAGTCGAAGTAGATCAAGTATGGTCGCCTCCTCCTCCTTTTCTCTAGGGGGCGATGATTCAACGTCCGTAAAAAGGATCAGCCACTACCAGGTCTACAGAGGGATGTCGCCCAACACTTCGAATCGCCTCGAGGTGGGTATAGGAAAATCGCTTGCTGATTAATAATTAATTAATAATTTTTCGTAGGCATACTTAATTAAAATCTTACTTGGCTATCGGTTTTAATTTTAGCCCTCATACCAAAACTGTAGCATGCAGCCATAGCCTACATTATTTTGAAGTATTAGAGGCTTCGTCGTAAAGTTTAAAGCCATAGTATACGCCAGGGATGTTAACAATACTGGGAAAAAGTATTGGCAATACCAATACCAATACTTACTAATAAAAGTATTGGCAATACCAATACCAATACTATTTCTTAAAAGTATTGCAATACCAATACCAATACTTTTACCAATACTTTTCGATAAGTTTTAAAGTTTAATGACTAAAAAAGCATATGCCATTGCCCGTTAAACAGTATTAAGCAGTACAAGCAGTGTAACTACTAATCTATATACTAAATAAAGGACACGTTTCCGGTCATTTGACTATTTATAGATATCGATTTCCGTCCATTCCGGTCAAAGATCACAGATCGGTGAGATCGCACCAAAGAGTCACTTATTCAACTTATTGAGAAACCATATAAATTATTGTCAAAAAAGTATTGGTATCGAGTATCGCTGACAGGCTAAAAAAAGTATCGGCGATACGCATGCGATACCAACAAAATTAAACTATCGCGATACTCGCCGCGATACCGAAAAAAGTATCGGCGATACCAAGTATTGCGATACTTTATCGCGATATTAACAGCCCTGGTATACGCACGGCACAGGAGCTACATGATGGTTGCTCATTAAGTTAATCTCGTGGGGAACGTCTTTCATGACCAACGTTGCTCTAGAAACGCCATTTTTCCTATGATTTCGAATTCTAAACAAATAATTAACGTACGCTCCCAACTATTAAATTCTTATGGCGAATAAATTTGTAATTCACAGCTTTATCTATAGCTAAATATTATAATATATAGTAGCAGCGGCGCCGCCAGGATTTTTTTTCTGTACGCACTTTTTTTCTGTGCGCACAACTTCTGTACGCACTTTTTTCTGTACGCACAACTTGCACAAAATAAGAATACGCGAAATGAAGTTATGAACTGTTATGACGATCTTTAATGGGCATGCAGTGAGTGAGAAGTGTACGTGGTCCACTACTAAAGTAGATTCAATAGAATTTCATCGCTTATAATATTTCACGCTTTAATTTACAATTTGGTATTTTTTTGCCTTTCCGCGCTGTACGCACAGTAACGCACTTGCGTAAGTGCGTACGCCTAACGGCGCCCCTGTATATTAGGTCTAGTAGGCCTAGTTGCAGTTTAGCGTCACTGTGTGATAACAAAGATCATTAGCGATTCCCTCCCTCTTTATCGAGTTTTGGGACTGGCGCTGGCAATGCAACCAGTGGCGGAGTTCAATATTAGGCTATACATGCACACCTGCTGACATATAATAGGCCCTAACGTTGCTGATCTTTTTCGCTCAGAAGGACCAGGGACAAAAATAATAAAGGTTGTCGTACCCCATATTGCGAAGGCAATCAGTTTTGGTCTCACCGAGCCAGCATTTCCTTGTGCATAAAGTATAGGAACGATGTGGGTTGATTTCGGTTCCTTATGGGAACATTATGTCCCATATGCATGGGCTCCATGTCAGGATATGCATAATTTATATACACTGGGCTGGGTGCTATAGTCTGCCAGACCATCATATCTAACGTTAGACCATCATGCCTAACGAAATGGAATTGAAACCTTGAAGAGTTTTCTGATCGTATACAAATTGCTTCTTTAGGCCTAAGCGCAGATTCAACTCCACCTCCACTTCGAGCTTGTCATTCGGTTATATTATTTTCATCGCAGAGGTCAGGACCGTCAGACCAAGAGACCCTTTCTATAGCGCTCCACTAATTAAAAACCTCAGACAATTTGGGAATATGCATGCATAATTTGCATATAGGCCTATAGTCCTATTCCAGTGCCAAATGAAGGTCATCTTTGGAGGAAGAGAAGTAAGGCTACATAGTTTACTGGAAGCACCGATGGTCCTTGACTGACCTTGGATGTATTTTCTAGGCTGCTAATAATTAACCAAGTCCTTCCTTAATTTATTTGCGTTGCTTTCAGGACATGTATGCCTACAATATCAATCAATCAATCAATCAATCAATCAATCAATCAATCAATCAATCAATTGATCGATCGATCGATCGATCGATCAATCAATCATATAAATCTATATAACACCCCTTCAAGATCTCTACTCAGAGGCGCTCCCAACCCAGGCCTGGTCAGAAAGAAAAATATGAGCATTCGATGGGAAACGAACAGCTCTTAAGCAGTGATTCAAGCATATGTATGATGGTCCATTGATGGGGTGATGTGCGGAAAGGCCCCCTAGGGAATAGTTGCCCTCTAGTAAATTGATTTCCTTAAAATAAACTTTTCTAATTAATAGTACTAAATTGCGCTTTGCCCTCTTGCTTTGCAAATATTCAAAACAGCCACGAGATTCTGTCAATTTAGCCATGCCATCATTTGCCATGCAAATTTAGATATAGCCTAAGCGATGATCAATGGCGGCGCCAGGATTTCAGTTTGGGGGGGGGCCGAATTTGTGAGAGAAAATTTTCCGTTTTCAGCCGTCCAAATTTCTGACGATCTTTTTTAGTCATTTCACCGAAATCTTGGGAAATGGCCCTTTTTCGTAACCGCCAAACTGTCTGCCAAACCTCGTGCGTATCCTTACGGTTATTGGGGGGGGGGGGCTAAAGGAAGTTAATCAAGGAAATTTTTCATCTTTGCATGGAAGAAAAAATGGATCGACATTTTTAGGGGGGTTTAGCCCCCCTAGCCTCCCACCCTAGCGCCGCTACTGGCGATGATAATTCACTTGCTATTCCAATAACTTTAGCTCCGATGAGTCCAACAGGCCTCCAAGTATCACGCAATATTTTTTATCCTTTCACTGTGTTTTATAGGACCTGCATGCCGTATGCTTGCATTTTTACAAATAAACGCACCCAAACTGCACTCTCATATCCATGCCATATGCATGCATTATATTTAGACACAAATAAAAATTAATGTATTTCAAACTTCCCCGATGTGTGTATGATTGCGCACATGTAGGCTACCTCTCATGGGCGGAGTTTGGTTTCCGTTCTTGGAGGGGCTAAAGCCTTCTTGGGGGGGGGCTAAGCTCGGGAAAAGATGCCATTTACAAGGTAAAAAAATTTAATCTGGGTCTTCTTGGAGTGGCTTAGCCCCCCTAGCCCCTGATAAACTCCGCCCATGCTACCTCTACATAGAATTACATAAAATAAAAATATATTTGAATTATTTGCTGCCAAGCTTAGATTTGTCCTTTTCCTAGTAAACCGGAAGCAGCCAGTGCGCATGCGTTGCTTGAGGTCAAGCGTTATTTGTCTTACTCGACGTTGTATGGGTGTAGAGAGATAAGACTCCGTGCGATAGAGAACCAGACTGCCCTACTCGTACTCGCATACACGGTATACCATTAATCGCATCTTACTGCAGCAGCACCAGCAACAACTGGAACCGGTCTGGTGGAGCCTGTTTCAGGTTTCAATGAGGGATGGGGGAGTGGTTAGCTGACGGGTGATGGAGGGAGGAAGGGAGGGAAGAAGGCGGGAAGGTCTGGTAGAGATTAAGGCCTCCCGTGCTATTCATGCTGGGAGTGTAATGATGGCGGCGGCTGCTGATGCTGCGACCTCTGTATGGGAGGGATGGTGTTGGGTACAAGGACGCCTCTAGGCATCATTAATCGTCCTTTATCCCCCCATCGTAAACCAAAGTCATTTTTTAGAAGTCTCTTGAGCCTACATCTCTGCTATTCGTATACTCTACCGATATTTGATATCGTTTCCTGACTTGCTTACGTATTTGCTTGCTTACTTGCTCACTTAGAATTTATCTACTCGCATGTATAGGCTATGCCTACCTTGCCGTCTGCCTAACTATATCTAGGCCTTTCCAGCTGATGACCTGCTTATCTAATTAGGTTGTTTATTTGCTTATTTGCTTAATTTCAAGAAATCCTTCAACAAGATTCAATTTCAATCACATTGATCTGATATCATATCACAACTCGATCCTCGGTCCAACTGTATAAATTTAAGCATATAGGTTTATGGCTATAGAGTTTTTTTGTTACCTGTTTAATGACACTGCCATACCAAAGATGATTAGTGTTGCCCTCCTCCGTTATCCATGCTTGGGACTCGCACTCTGGCAGAGTGCAACCAGTGGTTAGAGCTGTCTTCTTGCTCTATACTATATAGCTTATAGGTTTCCACACGACCTCCAGACTATAATTTTTAGTAAGTTACGAAAGAGTTAAAGAAAACTAAAACTGTTAGACTATTAGACATTGCTCCAATCGTTTTGTTCGTTCATTCATTCCTTTGCTTGTTCATAAAACTACGCATATATATATGTAGAAACATTCAAATAGTTCCTGGTACGTTGAACGTACCTTATGGAAAAACAACTGGTAGAAAACTGTTTCTTGCATGTTCAGATCAAAATCAAGGAACTGGAGGAGACAGTCGAGTCCGAAAGGGAAGGACGAATTCGAGTAAGTATTCACACACATTGCATAGGCCTACACTATTATGATCATTATAATATGATATAATTACACTGCAATAATATACGTTATAATAAATATTATACCTGCGTGTGAGAGTGTGGGTGGTGTGACAGCTAGAGTGGGGGTAATTTTCCCTATCCCAGGTGGAGGGTATAACGCCGCTGATCCATGACGCAGATCAATATTTTGCGACGAGTCTTTAACTATACTCCAATGCCTGCCTCTACCAGACATTCATTCGAAGACCACACTTCAGTGACGTAACTAGCGTTGGGCTTGGGGGGCTTAAGCCCCCCAAACGAAGCTGAAGCCCCCCCAAAATAAATCAAGCCGTTGTATGCTTACGGCTAAATATTTGAACATATGATTTTGATTAAATCTTAAAATCTCATCTTCTGAGATTCATACAAATGGCTTGAAAATTGTTCTTCTGTCTATTCAAATCTATCTCTACCAGCCCTAATCTGGATACAGCTGCGTCACTCGTTTGACAGTACTTACTTATTTACATCGATCAATGTCAGATACGCAGCAGCTGCTGCCGTTGTTTTTCCGTATACTTTCTATGTAAGAATTCTATATTACAGGACAGGTTACTTGGGAACATTTTGTGGTCATTATTTCACTCTGAGCAATAGATGGCGCTCCACTTAAAACCTGAGTCTCTTTCTACATGTAGTTTGTGATGATTTACTGCTGCAATAATATGTTGTTGCTATTATTTACTATTAGGTGTCGTCCATAAAGGACGTCCGCAATGAGGGGGAATGGGTTCATTCAAATGCGGACAAATGCAGGACATGAGGGGAGGGGTGGTCGTAACAGGTGCGGACGTCCGCATATAAATTTGGTAAATAGACCTATTTCAGTACAATCTGTGCCATTTTAAAGCCTGTTCACACACTAATCACCAACTTCAGTCAGATAAATATTTATTGTTTCAGACTTCCCAAACTATACATTTAGGAATAATTTGCTCGTTGAAAGATTTTTCGTAATGTTTCTTCTTCATGTTATGCCCCAGTGTAGTACCATACACTAGGTAGATTGGATTCATGTACATGTGGGGCGCGGTGGTGTAGTGGTGGCGTCGTTGCCTTGAAGCCGGAAGGTTCGAGGTTCGAATCCACCTGATGTCGTCGCGTAGGGACCTTGGGCAAATCCTTCACTCGCAATTGCTCAGCGCTTCGGCGTGAAACTTCGCTGCAGTGTCCGCTCTGCAGTCGGAAGCGCCTCTGAGTAGTGAGAGAGAGAGAGCTTGAAGGGGCGCTATAACAAGTGCACATACATACATACATGCATGTATACCCTGCCAGCCTAATTTCGTCCCGAGGGATGCATTATCAGCTGCTCTAACAATCAATCTAACAATCATTTAAGGAGTTTGGCGTGCGGATGTGCAAATGGGGTGAGGGGGGGGGGGGGTGGGCGAGGATAAATGCGGACAAGGAGGAAGGAGGGGTTCAAAGTTGGTCATTTTCTGCGGACGTCCTTTATGGACTACCCCTTATTATTATTATTATTATTATTATTATTATTTTTATTTATTTTTTATTTTTTTTTGTGCCCTGAGGTACTTTGTTCCCCCAGGGACTTATAAAAAGTTAAAAACAATGTGCCTGGAACGATAAATGCGGACAAGGAGGAAGGAGGGGTTCAAAGTTGGTCATTTTCTGCGGACGTCCTTTATGGACTACCCCTTATTATTATTATTATTATTATTATTATTATTATTTTTATTTATTTTTTATTTTTTTTTGTGCCCTGAGGTACTTTGTTCCCCCAGGGACTTATAAAAAGTTAAAAACAATGTGCCTGGAACGGCTAATAATTATTATTATTATTATTATTATTATAAATAATTATTATTATTCTGTTAGTAATATTACTTATTTATTTATTAATATTATTTAATATTTTAATTATTGTTATTAGGCTATTATTGCATTGTATGTTTATCCCTATTATTTTAAAGGGTTCACTTTTGAAGTCATAAACCGCGACTTTCGGCACTGAAAATTGATGAGCCGTTTCGTTAAAATGACAGCCTGAAATGCAACTACTGCAAATATGTGCAAATTCATCAAATTTGACCATTGGGGAGGGGATATTTGTTCAACTCTTAAATCACACTGCTGAAAGACTTGATTTAAGAGAGATTTTGCTGAGATGACAGCTTAAAATAATACCATTACAGTTAGGAAACTTGACAGATTTAAACAATAGGAGAACAGACTTTTAAGCCGTAAACCACGACTATCAGCACTGAAATGATGAGCATTTTCGCTCTAATGACAGTCTAACATGCTAATATTGCAGCGTGTAAATTCAAAAACATTTTGATACCAAACCCATCCCTCTCTTAGTAATCGCAATCAATCGTAACCGTCATCTCCAAACTTCTAAAGCGCTACTCAAAAGCCAAACGCGGGGCACCAGCTTATTCACGAGCGCTGCGTCGAGTCAAAAGAGTTGTCCGTAAGTGTAGTCCGAAGGTGGTCCGGGTCGAGTTACCAAAGGATCAGAGGGGCGGGACAGCAACCAGTGGCGGCGCCAGGATTTCAGTTTCGGGGGGCTGAGCCCCGCGGCGAAAATTTTCCATTTTCGCTGCCAAAATTTCTGACGACCTTTTTTTTTTAGTCATCGACCGAAAATCGTGGATATTTCAATGTAAAAAATTCGGATGACCCTTTTTTAAGGGGTGGCTGAACCTCTTGTAGGGGGGGCTTAGCCCCCCCAGCCCCCCCCCTAGCGCCGCCACTGACAGCAACTGAGGTGACTGTCGTCTGGACCGGGAATTGGATGGTGGAGGATCAGATGAGACATAGAAAGAGTTTTTGAAAAGACGTGACTTCATTTTCGAATTAAAAACCCAGGGTGTGATGGATGGAGGAGCCTGAAGAAGGTGATGGCGCGTGATCAGTAAAAGATGGTGGAGGAACTGAAAAAGATCGGAATTCAGGAGACAGATCATTCCAAATGCGTGGTACTGTGTTGGATATGGCTCGGTTGGAGAACTTGAGATGACTTGTGACCGACGGTCGAGAAAGAAAGACAGGCCGATGATCGGGTATAGAGCTGATTGGCTGGATGGTGAACAGTTCGCGAAGATATCTGGACTGGCAGCATTGTAAGGAGTTGTAGGTTAAGGAGAGAACTTTGATGGGGATTCGCTCTGGGATTTCAACCATAGTGAAGTGACTTGAAGCTAGTGCCAGTGGCTCAACACTAAGAAATGGTTGCAAAATACACAAAGTATAGGCTAAGCCTTCATAGAATTAGCTTTAAAAAAATTAGAATTCAAATTACACATTTTGGGTGGGCTGAGCTGGTAAAACCCATAAAGGGTTTCCTATACGGTACCCATTATGACAGCTGTAAACTTATAAACTTGTTATAGGCCTAAACTTGTAACTTTTGCGATCATGGTAAAGACGAAACCCATTTCTTTTGCAATACAAAACTTTGACTTTGTTATCCTGATAATCTGCTACTCTGCAAAAAGACTTCTTCTTGAAGTTTTCATGACTTTATCGATCATAAAATAGCTGGCAAATAAGAGCCTAAAATGGACTCTAGTTGAGGTCAACACAGCTAAAAATGCGTTTGTCGCTGGGGCTCCGCCCCAGACCCCGCTGGGGGAGCTTACGACGCTCCCCCAGACCCCCTAGTCGGTATGGGCTTCGTGCCTTCGGCACTCGCAACTTCGCGCCTTCAGCGCTTTCCGCCAAAAAGTAAGAACCGGCAACTTTTCCAAACCACTTTCAGCCCGGGGCTTAAGCCCCCCCAAACGAGAAATCCTAGTTACGTCCCTGCCACACTTTGACCACAATGTTGAACAATTATTCTCGGACGTTGCTAGTGGCTGTATCGTCCAGAGCTCTGGAAATTGCTGCAGCCCAGATCTCGTTCTTTAACGTCCTTCACGTCTGGACTTAATGCTCGTCTGTTTCGATTTGCTATACATAAGGTCGTATAGGTGTACTCCCTATACAAATGCAGACCTACAAGTTACATGCACTACACCATGATCTGACTTCTTGGTTCTCCAACCTACGGAATATGCAGACGGAGCCACTCAAACTGTTTATCAGTTGTGATGTAGGTCCTAATGTAGTGCATGGTATGTAGATCTCCGAGAATTTATCAGCGCCCACAAAAGCCACTTCTGCAAAGAGACCAGTTTATTCACCGTCGCCAAAATTAATCAAGTTCACAATAGCCAAAGTTGCCCTCTTAGGCTCTTTTGTTCTGGTGCCAGGTCAAAATCCGGGGAGGTCAAGCCGAGTTGAACTGACTACAGTTTCTGCTGATGCAACTGGCGCTGTAGAAGACAATGGCAGTGGTGCTTGTTGTCTGGCTGCCAGTCAGCCTATGTATAGTGTACCTGAAAGCGGGCGCTAAAGTAAAATCCAGGAAAGGCTTCCTGTTTCAGTTTCCAAGTCCATTTCCAGCATGTCCAATGTCATGAGTGCGTTGCGCTATCACCGACACTGAGCAGGATACTTGCACTTGAGGCAGATACACTGGTTGCTTGTACTTGAGGCAGATACACTGGTGCAGTGCATGAATTATAACGGAACGAAGTGAAACTTCTTATCACTTATCAGAAGTTTTTCTGCGTCTAATCGATCACACCTCACAATATTTGAACCGGTGCATAAATTTCTTCTGATTTCCGAAAGATAAATTATTGCTGCAGAGCGTCTATGAGTTAAACAGTTGCAGACAGTTTGCATGGTGAAAAATGAAAATGTTAGAGGACGATGGTTTAACTGTGCCAGTGTGCTGTATCTTAGTACAATGATATGATTCATATCGATACTAAGGTCTGCTCCAATTCTGCTCTGGGCGTGGTTGGAGACGTTGGCAGTAAACCCGTCCATTTCGAATGACCCTCCTTTGGAGCTTCGCTTATTATTACCTTTGACCAATCAGACTTTGTTTCATGCATCACTCAAGTCTTTTTCGTTAGCCGTGGCTGGACTGGGAGCACTCCTTAGCAGATTTCTTGAGGGGGTTGCTATTTCAATCCATCGAATGAATGAATGAATGAATGAATGAACGAACGAATGAACGAATGAATGAATGAATGAATGAACGAATGAATGAATGTATGAATGAACGAATGAATGAATGTATGAATGAACGAATGAATGAATGTATGAATGAACGAATGAATGAATGAAAGAATGAATGAATGAAAGAATGAATGAATGAAAGAATGAATGAATGAATGAATGAACGAACGAACGAATGAATGAATGAATGAATGAATGAACGAACGAACGAACGAATGAATGAATGAATGAATGAATGAATGAATGAAGCAGCTCGAAGTGGACTCTAAGACGCAACCCTGTGCGTCATAATTATACCCAACATAATAATATTATAATAAACCGGTGCGTCCGCAACGTTAGGACCACTCCTTTCGAAGTCTTGGTTGACGTCTAATCGGAGTGGGCTAGATAATACTCTGAGTAGGCTAGCTACATGTATGTTCCGAGAACGACCCGTGAAGACGTGGAACAGACCGCAGAGGTCTTTCGTCGACCAAATCTTGCCGTTGTATGCTCTAGTGCAGACTCAAAAAGAGACGGAACAGGGAGAGGAGGGAACAGGGAAAGGGGGGAACAGGGAGAGGAGGGAACAGGGAAAGGAGGGAACAGGGAGAGGAGGGAACAGGGAAAGGAGGGAACAGGGAGAGGAGGGAACAGAGAAAGGAGGAGGGGAAAACCACGCGTGTTCAACATCTTTCAGTGTTGCGTTCATAAACCAATACGTGTGTTTATAAATGTGCCGACTGCCAATATGCCAAGCTCTTGTTTCAAGCCTTTTGTTTACTAGAAAAACTCTATATCTGAAGGCGGCCGTGTCTTTGATAAAAGGGGTCAGATATCTTGCGTTTCCTGATGTCTATTTCTAGATTATCTGGCTCCTTCTCTTGCATAGCACAGCTAAAACCTGTGATTTATGTTGCTCTGTGCATTTAGACAGACTATACTGAAGGAAGAAAATGGTTCTGATATTTTTTGTGACGTCTGCATTAAACGACTTATAGTAAAAGAAGCCTTAGACTAATCCTACATGTAGATTGCTCATACAATTCTGTCACTTTATTTTAGTTATTTATTAATCGCGCTTGCCAGAGCGCCTCTGACTATATACAGCGCGGACACTGCATCGGAGTTTCACTCCGAACCGCACGAGCAATAATATATTGCTAGTGAAGGACTTGCTCCGTGGCGGCTTAATGTGGATTCGAACCTGGAACTGTCCGACTCTAAGGCAGCCACCAAACCACCACCGCGCCCCACTTTGTGTGTTTGATGCTGTTTATATGTGCTTGTCATACTCCACCTATCCGTAACACCAATCCTCTGTCTATAGGCCTATGTTGCGTGTATAGGTAGTCCACCTTGCGATCGATGCACGCTATATATTACATGTGGCTTGGTCTGCTTGATCTCTCATCTGCCTTCGACATGGTCAACCATGCTGTTCTCGTCGACGCTTGCTTTGAGGACTCCCTCCAGCCATTCCACTGGCAGTGGACTCCTTTAAGGCTTTAAAGCCATGCTAAAAATACTACTTTTCGAGGCGGCTTAACCCGCTTGTTCTTGGCAGTTTTGTGAGACACCCTTGAAACGGGTTGGCCGTAGGCCTATAATGTTTTCAATTTTAACTTTGTTATCAGATGCGAGATAAATATTGGCAATCAGGCACTCTGTCGGTGCGCCTTTTCTGTAGTCTTCTGTCTCTCCATTTGCCAGTCTGATAGTGTGCCTCTTAAAAACTAGACGTATACGCTGTCATAGCTGTCTGTAGCTATATAGTATATATGCTACAATTGCTGACCTTGCCTGAGATAAATTATATCCTTAAAACAAAGTATGCATGTATTTCCTGCAATAGTTGCTGTCAAGGCCGTAGCCAGGATTTTATTTCGAGGAGTGTTTTTGCCCGACTTTTTCTCTTGGGCGAATTTTTCTGACAATCTTTTTTGAGTCGTCGCCTTTTCTTCCCTTTTTTGGCTCGTATTACGTTCACGGCGCTCCAAAAACACTATTGTCCGCGATTTTACATTAGGCTACACACTGTAGTTCTTACATCACTTGTTAGTAAATACATTATTTTATTTTTGCATTATTTTATTTCGGGGGGTGTTCAAACACCCAAAACACCCCCTAGCTGTATACGACCTTGGTTGCTGTCTCTCCTTTTTATGTCTCAGGACGTACCTCTAAAAATAAAATGTGTGCCGTCATAGACGAGTGTAGCCATAATAGTTGCCCTCACCTGAGATAAGCAACATATCCGTAACATAAATCATACAGATACTATAAAGCAGTGGTATAGACACATACATTTGGACGCCTGTTTGTCCGTTTATTTGTCTCCATCTTTCCTGATGAAGAGTTCTTATCAGTTAGGTGTGATTGGAAACGATTCACATTGGCACTGATCATACTGATGACCTTAACGTGATACCAGATGATTCTAACTGCCATATGGCTGTATGCAAAGACGATTGCTATTTGGTTATACAAAGATTTGAAACTGGACGACTCTTCACTATTAGCGGATGCCTCGTTATAATCTGAGATGGGTCTAGACTCTAGACGACTGAAGAATATAATAGTTTCGAGATGATTATATGCAAATGAGCGATTTTATCCTTCCCGTATTTCTATCTATGTCTCTGTCTCTTTGTCTCTGTCTGTCTGTCTTTCTGTCTGCCTCTCTCCCTCTCGCCGCTTGTCTGTCTGATTAATAGCATATACTCTATAAAATGCATACACGAGTATCGTAATAGAAGCTGACCTTACCTCATAAAAATTTTTAATGTTTGTAGGCGGAGAAAGAGTTGTCGGAGGCTGGCTTCCAGATCGATGATTTAAGCGCAAGGCTGGAGGAGGCGGAAGGCGTTGGCTTAGCTCAGGTGAGAAAGGAATGAACGACTCAACTGTATACCACCATCTTTTACCCCGAATACTATCAATCGTAGTCTACCTCACTTACCTTCGAAATATTCAGATAATCTGGTGTTCAAAGTTACCTTCGAATCATTCAGATAATCTGATGTTCAAAGTTACTTTCGAATCATTCAGATAATCTGATGTTCAAAGTTCCCTTCGAATCATTCAGATAATCTGATGCTCAAAGTTGCCTTCGATTTCAATAAAATCATATCTTGAAATCACATAAATTTTTCGATGTAAATGTATCATCCTATCTTGTTCTTACCGTAGATTTATATCAATCATATATAGGCTATCCCATGCCATCAATACCTCAATGATCAATCTTATTTAATAGTAGGACACATCAACTATGCACATCATAATTGTATTCGTAAAATCCTAACTTGCAATTGCAACGCAGCACTCAAAAGCCAAGCGCATGACACAAGCAGCCTATAATTACGTATACACCCTGATTTGTAGCATTACATCCACTGTTTGCAAATCAGCTTGACCTATGTCTACATGAGACATCAACCGAACTCAATACTGCCTCGGAATTCCGTTAACTGTATCCGATTCTTACCTGATCGTGGGGGACTTGTCCCAAAATCCCTCAACAATTACCGTAGGCCTGTCTCAACTTAACTGAATATATACAAAAATTGCAGGCCTAATATTCGTAGTATCAGGAATTAGAGGTTCTGTGAATGAAGATGCATAGGCCTACCTAGACCTATATAGTGACATTTACCTTTACGCCGTCGAGTTGTTTCCGTTAACGCTTTAATTTCCAGTTGGGCTGGATTCCCATTCACTTTTAGTACACGTCGTTGGAGTGTTAAAACACTTTTAAAGCGTCTAAACAAGTGGGTTATCGTTTGCGAACCACACATACATTTCGATAATATTAGAGTATAATTAGACCTTTTTTCTACATTTCGATAATATTAGACCTTTTTCTACATTTCGATAATATTAGACCTTTTTTCTACATTTCGATAATATTAGACCTGTTTTCCGATTAAAATTTATCTAATCCTATTGTTCTATGTTTTCGTTCAGAGCGAGATTGGCAGACGTCGCGATCAGGAGATTCAGAAGCTGAAGAAGGATCTGGAGATCGTGACGTCAGAGCATGAGTCATCGGATGCCAGTCTCAAGAAGAAATACCAGGAGGTGGTCAAGGAACTGGAGGATCAAGGGGATCGACTGAAACACGACAAAACAAAGTAAGAGTCATCTGCAATCATCTAAAGTCACTAAGGATCATCTACAGTAACAGTCAAGTAGACGGCAGCTTGCATTTATAAAATTATTCATCTTGTATCTATCTATATATTGTGATACACAGAAACCTATAGAGTTTGTAGAACATTCGGCATATTATAAATTCTATCATCTAGACTGACCTGATATTCCTATAATCATATTATTATTGTCATCTAATCGTCTGGACTGTCATCTAGGCTTTCATTCCGTCACTTATGATCAGTTACGATCATCTATGATCATCTAGAATCAGTCAATCAATATTTTTCATATAAAAAGATAGAAGCCATTATTTTCCATTTCTATTTCTCTCTGTCCGTTTGTTTGCTAGTAGGCTATCTTTCTTTGTCTCTCTCGCTATCCGTTTCTGTGCCTCTAAGCTTCAATCGATCGATCAATCTATCAGAATTTATGTGGCTTGGCTACTCGTTGCTATAATATATGTAATTCAGGTTTTTTTAAAGTGCAGTTCTACACAAAATGTGCAATTGTAAATGAGCTTGTGCAGTTGTAAAGGCAATCTTGCGCAGTGGAAATCATTAGGAAAAGGTGACTGCAGCCGGTTTACCACGGAAGAGCGGAATAGAACGAAAGGCTTGTGCAATGTGCAGTGAAAAATAGGCAAGAAGGCCAAATTTTAGGTGAATGACACAAAAAGGTGGGACAAATTTCTGACGAACGACTAAAAAAACAGGTCGTCAGAAATTTTGGCCGCCAAAGCCACACCATGAAGATTCAAGTAGATTTCAGATTCAAATTGCTGGTTGTGCAGTTCTAAGAATTTCTTTAAAAAACCTGATATGTATATGTAGGCCTATATATATACATAATTATATACATTATATATACATACATGTAGGCTAATATATATGCATTTACAATTTTTATGCATATAATTATAGATCCGAGAAGGAGAGACAACAGTTAATCATAGAAATCGATTCAATCTCTTCTTTGCTGGACGCAAGCAACAAAGCCAAGGTATGAACACAACAGAAACCGTCGATTGACCACATACATGTACAATGTACAATGCACATGTAGCTAACACGAATGACTGGACTTTCAATACTTTTGACCATGCAGCTAATCAAGCCAATGTATAATTATTGTTTAATATACAGTAAATGGTCACGATTTGCTTGGTAACTTCGGTTTATGACTTGCTCTGTTCTACGCTTGGGTGAGGGCCTGCTCGCAGGTATACCGCAATGCAGACTGTCTTTCCGCTCTGTCTATGGACAACTATTCATGTGTAAGAGAATAATAATAATTATTAGTTTTTAGTTGTTGCTCTAAACGAAGGCTGTAAGGTTGCCAGCAGCAGGTCCGTATAGCCTATAGTCGTATAAGCTTACACGACAGCATAATGACAATCACTTATTGCTCCCAAAAATCGTACACAAGATTATTTCTAAACAGTTGAAAAGAACAAGGTCGATACCCGGGTCACAGAAGCGGATCATTGATAAAGATAGTGCACGGAAACACTGATTTGTTTTGGCTGACCCCCTTCGTTTTCTGAGAACAGGCGTCTGTCGAGTCCAAGGTGGACGGGATGGATGGTCAGCTGCGTCGTCTTCAGGGTCACCTGGAGGAGCTGGGACGCCAGAACCAGGAGTTCAACGGCCTCAAGGCTCGACTGATCCAGGAGAACCACGAACTGAACCGACATGTTCAGGACTTGGACTCGAGCAACGGGGTTCTGTCGAAGACGAGGATTACTCTACAGCAGCAATTGGACGAAGCGAAGACGAACCTCGAAGAAGAATTAAGGGTTAGTAATAGTAATCGTAAAAGTGATCGTAATAGTAATCGCAATAGTAGTCGTTATAGTAATCGCAATAGTAATCGCGAATAGTATTCGCAATGCGGCAATAGTAATCGTAATAGTAATCGTAATAGTAATTGTAATAGTAATCGTAATAGTAATTGTAATAGTAATCTTAATATTAATCGTAATGGTAATCGCAATAGTAATCGTAATAGTAATCGTAATAGTAATCGTAATCAGAGTTGAGCATTCATATAGCGCCTCGTAGAAGCAATCATTGGTTGCAATAACGATGAAGATGACATCTGTATTCGTAATGGAATAGACTCAAGTATAGGTCGCGTGGCTAATAATTATTAACTGTTCTTATACACCCGCCATCAAGTGTCGCTTTTCATCATCTCGTGCAGTATTCGTCCCCTTCTTCACCGACATTCTATGCTAAGGCTTCTCAGCAGGTTTCAAGCCAAAGTAGGCGAATTATAGACATTATGGCGCTATCGAAAAAGAAACGGTTCAAATAATAGACCGCATATAGGATATCGTTCTAAACAAGAGAAAATCACAAATATTATTTAATAGCATGCCATTCTTTAAAAAAAACACGAATCGAGTGGTAGGCTACACCGTTCTAAACATTAGACCGCGAACAGGATTTCTATTTAAACAGACAATAGGTCCAGGCATGGGCGGAGTTTATCAGGGGCTAGGGGGCTAAGCCCCCCCAAGAAGACCCAGATTCATTTTTTACCGTGTAAATGGTATCTTTTCCCGGGCTTAGCCCCCCCCCTCAAGCCGGCTTTAGCTCCCCCAAGAACGGAAATCAAACTCCGCCCATGGGTCCAGGCGACTGAGCTTTCGCTTCAAACCGCCATTCTTTGATGAAGACAACTCCATAACAGCGACGACTTTCCGCCTGTTTGAATGGCACAGGTTCGAAACCAGTTGACGATTCAGCTGACGAATCTCCAGGTGGACTACGACAACCTGGCAGCACGTCTGGAAGAGGAGATGGATGTAGCGGTCGATCTGAGGAATCAGCTGCAGCGATCGCAGAACGAATACCAGTCGCTGAAGTCAAAGTACGACAAAGAAATCATCATCGTCACCGAAGAATTGGAGGAATCGAGGTCGGTGTTCCGTTTCACATTTTCATTTTTGTATAGCGCCTTTGTAGTTTATTTCTTAAAAGCTCTTTCTATTGTTGTGGCTGCTACTGTTAAGTAACTTCTATAGCGCCGTTGTACAATGCAGCAGGATTGGACCGATGGCGTTCCAAATCGATACCATATAATCAGGTAAACATCTGGCAGGTCAACATCTCTGATCTGCCAAATGTTGACTTGCACCTTATTTGACCCTTAATTTATTTTGCTAAGTGATATAACAATTATTCATTGTAATGACATGTAGAGTCGCATCATAGGTTATAGTGCAGAGAGCGCCTCTGAGTAGATATCTTAAAGTGGCGCTATTCTCAGAATGAATGAATAAATGCATTGTATTATTATATACATCTTATGCTAATGTATCCGGCCACTTATGGCGGGGTCTTATAATATCATATGTTATGTCATTATTATTTGGCCTGTACATGACTTCGTGCAGTGTAGTGTGCTATGCTGGGTGCATTAAAACAGACGCAAGTTGATCGCCAGAATCTCTGAGCTGGAGGAGGCGGTCATTCAGACCCAGTCAAGGTCATCGAAGCTGGAAAAGGAAAGGACGTCGCTCCAGATCGAGATCAGGGATGTCGTTGAAGAAAGCAACAAGGTATACAACGCTCGTGAATAAGATGGTGCCCTGCACATGGCATTCGAGTGGCGCTTTAGAGATCTATTGATTACGATTACGATAAAGATCCCATGCATGGCAACGGGTGAAATCTGACTGGAAATTTATAAGGAATTTGAATTCTGCAAGACTGCACATATCTAGGAGAAAGAAGCCTCAAGAACCATTAGCTCGTAGAGGCTCACCATTTTCTATTATTACATTAAATCATCCCATTTTGTTGTATGTATAAAATGTAGGAGCACTTGTTACAACATTTATTATGGCGCCCTTAAAGACTCCAACTCAGAGGCGCTCACGACTACAGCGCGGACACTGAATCTGAGTTTGACGCGGAAAGCAGGATAATATTGCATATGAAGGTCCTGCTTAGGGTATCTACGCGGTGACTTGAGGTGGATTCGAGCCCGCAAACTTTCGGCTCCAAAGCACTGAACACACCCCTACACCACCGCACCCCGTGTTGGTCTTAGAGCCTTAGACGAAGTCCTATGCAGCAGACCTGTTTCCATACTTAAAACGGAATTTCTTCTTATTCTTCGGATACTCTTTTAGCGAGACAACTTGTGCTCTCTAGCTCTTGTCTTCACTGAAAAACTTGGCGATCATTAATATTCGCGCCAAATAAGATTTGCTTGGGTGGATTAAGTTTCCAGAGTCAGTTGTTATTCGGGTGCAATGAACCATGGCGTCCCTTCTCTTCAGATTAAGTCAGCCGTGACGGAGATGAGTAAGCGGCTGAAACAGGGCGACCACATCAACGTCGAGTTGCGTGGAAGACTCGACGAACTGACCAATGAACTGCAGGGATCGGTCTCCGAGAAGCAGGCGCTGTTCGCAGAGGTCCCACGACTAAGGACACTCGCAGAGGAAGCGCAGAAGAAACTGGACGTCACCCTTCGAGATAACAAGCAGATGTCGGGTATGGAATATCATAATTAATATTATGAGGTTATAAAATAATAAAATAAATAATAAATAATATAAATAATTAAAATAATAAAATATTATGAAGTTATAAAGGGCGTTATAGAGGCAGGGATGTACATTCAGGACATACATAATTTAAAATATTACAATGTACAAAAATAATAAAAATTTGAGCATAAAAGTTCATTTAAAGCAGCTGAGAGCATGGGCGATTGGTCGGAGTTTGGTTTCCGTTCTTGGAGAGGCTGAAGTCTTCTTGGGGGGGGGGCTAAGCCCGGGAAAAGATACCATTTACACGGCACAAAAATGAATCTGGGTCTTCTGCATGGGGAGGGGGGTGGGTTGTGGGGTTTAGCCCCATAGTTCCTGATAAACTCCGCCTATGGCTGAGAGTAATGCGACGATAACTCTAATCGTAACAATTTTAATTATAATGAGATCGTTATTCAATTGAAAACTTACCTCTGTATAAATTTGAGAAAAAATGCAATAATTTATTGAATTCGTCAACTTTAAAAGGTATCGAAAAAGCTATCCTCTTGGCTCCCCTATCCGTCTCACTCTTTCTGTCTCTGTCTTGGTTCGTCTTCTTGTCTCTCTGCCTCTGTGTCCGTCTGTCTGTCTGTCTGTTTATCTGTACGTCTTTCTGTCCGCCGCACGAGATCAAGAAATGTATGTTACATTTTATCAAAATTATATACGTTACATTTCATCAAAATAATGTACGTTACATTTCATCAAAATAATGTACGTTACATTTCATCAAAATAATGTACGTTACATTTCATCAAAATAATGTATGTTACATTTCATCAAATAAAGTTCGTTGTGAATGTAGATCTGCTACGTGACCTTCAGAGTCAGAACAAGGACTTGAACCGGAAGGTAAATGAGCTGCAGGCTTTACGAGTTCAGCTGGAGGCGGAGAGGAATGGACTGGACGCCGAACTGGTAGAGACACAGGACGCCCTGAAGGATGCGCAGGTCCAACTAGAAGCAAAGAACTCCGTCTTGACGCAGATCAGAACCGAGATGGAGAGAAGACTGCGCGACAAGGATGATGAAATGGAAGCCATCCGGTTAGTCAAACATTTTAGAATATTTGTTCGTTGTCTTAAATCAGTGGCTTTCAACCCGTGGCCTGCGGGTCAAAAGTGGTCCGCCAGACCACCAAAAATGGCCCTCAACTCTCAAAGAATTAAAAAAACTATTTTTAAAAATTGACAATTTGGACAGGACAGAACACATATTTTTTACGACTTATTTTATTTTGACATCTACAAATTACATCCAGCATTCCATATTGATTCAATCATAACAATTTTATGTGCTTTTTGTTAATTAAATGTTAGCATTGTGGCAATCTAATGTTTTTCAACTAAGAAAAAGTGGCCATCGTGTTCTCCAACTTAGAAAAAGTGGCCCTAAAATCAAAAAGGTTGGGTACCACTGTCTTAAATGAACTTTATGCTAAATTTTAATATACTGTGTTCAATATGGGCGAAGTTATTATTTTTTAAATATTCGTATTTTTTAAATATGCGCTACAAACCATTTTACAAAAACCTTTATCATTAGAATTAAATTGTCATATCACTCGCAGTTTTGAATGATCTTAATTTAACTTTTATGCTCAATTATTTTATATTTATGGTTGTAAAATTGCTACCCTCTGACGGCATTGAGACGCCTCTAAGGTTTGGACTCGTTTGCTCCAAATATCAAATCGGCCACACTTAACTTCTCCTTTGACTGCTTTACTTTTAGGCTGTTTTCTCATGGATTGTCTAAATTTAAACTTCTCCGAGTTTGTCATCAAATGCTTTTTCTTGAAATCAGAATGAAATAACAGTAGTTCAGTTATGCGTCCATCTACAATGATGTCAAGAACAGTAAGCACTAGCAATAACAACAGCAATATCATGAAATGCATGTTCTTGCATTCAGAAGGAACTCAATTTACGTTCATCTAATATAATGGCAAGAACAGCAACGCTTGCAATAGCAATAATAGTTAGGCCTATACAGATAGACAAATAATATTGTTGTCTTTGAGAGCAGAAGGAATGGCCAGAAGGCGTTGGAGGAATTGCAGAGATCGACGGTTGAGATTGAAGCCAAGTTTCGTTCGGAGGTCGGTCGTCTCAAGAAGAAATACGAGGTCGACATATCCGAATATGACCACCAGGTGGACACTCTGTCAAGGTCGAACGCTGACCTTGCCAAGGCTAACAAGGCACTGGCCGTTCGAATCAAGGTATGCACTGGCAACCAGCCACACACTATAGTGACTATACGGTGTACTATGATCATGATAATTATGTCTTCACGACTTTTATCCATCTGCAGTGATAGCATTACTGGTTCTGATTTATTATTGAATATAGGTTTATGCGATTAGTGCTACAATAGTAGTGCTACTACTACTACGAATGCTTCTACTACTACTACTATATGCTACAACCACTACTATACTACTACTACTACTACTACTACTACTGCTGCTGCTGCTGCTGTTGCTACTACTACTGCTGCTGCTGCTACTACCACTACTACTACTACTACTACTACTACTACTACTACTACTACTACTACTACTACTACTACTACTACTACTACTACTACTACTACTACTACTACTACTACTACTACCACCACACTACCACCACCACCACTACTGCTGCTGCTGCTGCTGCTGCTGCTGCTGCTGCTGCTACTACTACTACTACTACTACTACTACTAATAATAATAATAATAATTAGTGCTACAATAGTAGTAGTAAAAAAATAATAATAATAATAATAATAATAATAACAATAGTAATAGTAATAATAATAATAATAATAATAATAATAATACTAATAATAATAATAATAATAATAATAATAATAATAATAATAATAATAATAATAATAATAATGATAATAGTAGTGGTAATAATAATAATATCAATAAATAAAGGTGCATTCGTTATGCTGTTATAAGGAATAGACAATCATGCCAGTCATTTCATAACTTTCGCTTGATCATAATGCGATGTACATGTACGATGATGATGTCTTGCAGGATCTTGAACTCGCCTTAGAGGCTGAGAAAAGAAACGCAGACGATGCCAAACAGGCCGTTGTTCTTGTCGAAAGAAAACGCGCTCAGACCCAGAAGGAGCTAGAAGACGTTCGCGCACGTGTAGATTCGGTAAGAGCAATCTTTTCTGCATGGTATACTTTCTAATTTCTTAGCGAAATGTTCAGATTTATTCAGCGCTGTATAGGCCGATGTGGTGGGTAAGAGGATTGATGCGTTGAAAAGCTGATTGACGGATGGATGGAACGATGAGTCGTTTAGTGGATTGGAGGGGTATTGATAGGGGTATTGATAGGGCTATTTATAGGGGTATTGATAGGGGTATTGATAGGGTACTGGTAGGGGTATTGATAGGGATATTGATAGGGTATTGATAGGGATATTGAGAGGGGTATTGAGAGGGGTATTGAGAGGGGCATTGATAGGGTATTGATAGGGGTATTGATAGGGGTATTGATAGAGGTATTGATAGAGTATTGATAGAGGTATTGATAGGGGTATTGATAGGAGTATTGATAGGGGTATTGATAAAGGTATTGATAGGAGTATTGATAGGGGCATTGATAGGGTATTGATGGGGGTATTGATAGGGGTATTGATAGGAGTATTGATAGGGGTATTGATAATGGTATTAATAGGGGTATTGATAGGGGTATTGATAGGGGTATTGATAGGGGGTATTGATAGGGGGTATTGATAGGGGTTGTAGCTTGACAAAAGAAACTAATCGCAACAAAGGAAAAAGCAGACAAGTATAGCTGACGAAACACTACTCCATCGAACTGTTCAATTCAATTCATTTATTGAACACTGTATATAATAATTATTATTATATAAACAATTACAGCAACGGAGTGGCAATTAAGCAGGTATAACAAAGAAAGCAACAAAGCTGCAATTAAGCAAGCGTAACAAAGAAAGCAACAAAGCGACAATTAAGCAAGTATAACAAGGAAATCAGTGACAAAACAGCAATTGAAAAAAATGACAGAGACATGATTAAATACCAGAATTTATATGCAGGTTTTTTATGGGAACAAAGGGCACACCTGAAGATATGTCTTTAAGATTCTTATTATTTATCAAATCAGATATGTCCAAACTTGTCAGTTCATATTCCAGTATGCCAATAATCTTTTACCTATATACTGCATGCTTTCCTGTCATTCCTCACTTCAATGTCATCAACCATTAACTGTTTCAGGCGGAGAGAGCACGAAAGTCGACCGAGGCCGAGTTATCGGAGGCGACCATTCGCATCAACGATCTGACGGCCTCCGTGACGCACCTCTCTGCCGAACGCCGACGGGTCGAGGCGGACGTGGTTCGAATCCTGGCCGATCAGGAGGAGGCCAATCGAGGCCGACGGGAGGCGGAGGACCGGGCGGACCGACTGCAGGCCGAGGTGAACCGCTTGACGGACGGATTGGCGCAGGAGCAGGACCTGGCGAGACGGGCCGAGGAGCAGAGGCAACGCATCGAGTCGGAGCTGAGGGAAGTTGTAGGTCGTCTACAGGAAGCTGAAGTACACAGTCAGAGAGAGGGAAAGCGCATCGTTGCTAAACTACAGACAAGGGTCTATAACAAATACTTATAAACGCAATAATTGTTAATGTACATGAAATTTTATAGCCCATTCAAGATATCCATTCTGTGCTAGCCTTTAATATTATTGTGTTAAATGTCAAAGCGATCAACCGTGTAAAAATCTGTTAATTAATCAGACATTTCTTTCCAGTCAAAAGCACAAACCAATGAATTTATACTGTGATGTGATGCACAATTGCAGAAGTAATGCATTTTACTGCAATGTTATCGTATTTTGTCACATGTTGAAGTTTCATAGGGTACTCTTTAAAAGGCGTTATATGAATCAGCGACTGAAGCGAAAATGTTAATGTATTGCAGATACTAATTGATGTGATATGATGCTAATGTAAATGTGACATGATGCAGCATGACATTAGATTATTACAGTGGATTGTTTTCGTTAACTGCTATTCAGCTGCATGATGTGGAAGCTGAGCTGGATGCAGAGCAGAGAAGAGGTCGGGATGCTGTGGCCGAGAATCGGAAGCTGCAGCGTCTGATGCAGGAGCAGAGGAGTCAGGTGGAAGATGCGAATCGTAGCATCAAAGAACTCTGCGATCAGATTAACGCTCTTCAGACCAAACTCAAGATCACCACTCGCCAGCTCTCAGAAGCGGTAGCTATGCTAAATGCTGCTCATTCTCATTCTCATTCTATGCTGTTCATTTGTTTTTTTGTTTGTATACATTCACTTGTTATGTCGCCCCTTCAAGCTCCCTACTCAGAGGTGCTCCCGACTACAGAGCCATCGGAGTTTCACGCCGAAGCGCTGAGCAATTGCGAGTGAAGGACTTGCCCAAGGTCCCTATACGCTGCGACATGAGGTGGATTCGAACCTGCGACCCTTCGGCTGCAAGGCGACGAACATACCCTCTACACCACTGCGCCACAGCAAATTTGGTATGCTGTGCTATACAATGTTAATGCATACTACGCTGTACTGCTGTTTTGCTCTACTATAGTATGCAATGATAATGACAATGCTGTGCTGCACTATACTATACTCATTGTTTGAAGTGTGGAAAAATAAGTGCCTGGATGCCCCATACCTTTGAAAAAGAAGTGCCTGGACGCCCCTTACTTTTCCATGCAGGCTGTGCTGGCCAATAAGTGGCAGGACGGTCTTCAGATTTTAAAATAAGTGCATGGACGCCGTCCATGACCGTCCAGCCAAATATTAATGGTATAGTCAGGGCTAAAATCGCAGCCACACTTTGAGCCCTGACTATACCATTAATATTTTTATTATACTATTATGCTGTTATGCTATTTTAAGCGCTAATGTGCTATGATTAAACACCACTAATAATGCCATGCTATTCTTTGCTTTGTGTGTGTGTTGAGTGCAGGAGGAGGTGGTTGCCATTACCATGAACCGGTATCGCAAGGTGAATCAGATGCTGCAGGAATATGAAAGTCATTCGGAATCCGTTCAGGGCTCCTCCGCCAGTCGGTCCCTGCAGGTCGTCATCGGGGGTGGCATCGGTGGCGGGTCGTTGGGGCTACCTGCAGGGGGCAGCCGATCCACGTCGGTCTCTCGCGAAATCACGAGGGTCCTCAGAATCTAGAAGAAGCAGATGACGACGACTATACCAGCTCCATATCCAGCGGATTTACATTGACAGGTGCGCCATCTAGTCAACTCAGTGCTGCTTAGACCTACAATTCTATAATGAGGCTATGATATCATGCTATGCTGCGATTCAGTGCTATTCATTGCTATTGCACTCAATGCCATCAATGCTATTATTCCATCACCCAAACCGGTCGAGTTGTCACTCTGGGTAGGGATCTTGAAGGACGCCATATAAATTCTGCTCGATTGATTGATTGATTGAATGTGTCGGCGACCGAGTTGATATTCCGAATTCAGCCGTGCCTTTAAACGCAGTGCTCACATCATTATTTATTATTATTTCCGTATTATTTATTGAAAGCAACTATCTGTTAGTTGGACAGTTGTGAAAGATATGTTGAGCACACTGTCTGGCTGCTTCACCGATTCAGAAATCATGCAGTCCAGTTTGAAGTTTCTGGACTGAATTAGCTCTGTCGAATCTTTTATGTCGCTTAGGTCTAAACATGAGATTCATCCAATTCAACGCAATAATCAACCGCTGCCTGGCTTCTTGTTTATCTGTTGTACCTCGCAACCTCAATCACTTGTGATAATTATTTGATTGCGATTTTTATTTAATCTACCGACGTCCTGAGATTTACGTTGACAGAGCTGGGATGGTCACTGGACTATAGCTACGATTGTGAATAAAAGACTTGCTCAAGGTCATTGTCAATTTTTGTAAAATTAGTGTTGGCACATCTGCAACGAGTCAATTGCTTCTAGAGCGTTATTAAAGTATGGCGCCTCATAACGAGGCGCTTTATAAATTCGGATTAATTGGTTGATGATCGCTACAACGCTTAGCCTATGTTATGTGTACCGGTATTATTATGTGTATGTGTCTTTAATTGCAGAGCGTAACTCCTCTGATGTCGGATAATTGGTCGGTCAATCGACGAATGGATCTGGATAGTTAAAAGCGAAGTATTTTCTGTTTTGGACGTGTGTGCGTGTGTGCAAAGTTTAACGATGACTAGAGAGGTGACCATTAGCCTAAGTTTCCTGCGTGTTTTTAGTGGATTCCAAAGACGAGCTTTTTAGTTGAAAGAGTTTAGCTTCCACCAAACGTGTTTCCCTAGGCTTCTTAGGGTGACCTCACAGTCTATTCTAGAAAAAAGCGATTCCGGAATAGGCCTACGCCTATGAGGCTCCATCCGAGCCATGGACAAGAGAACGTGCACCCCTACACTAAGTCTTGTCCTTGATCTACAGTGAGTATTGGCGGTTCTACAGGGAAGGCCAGAGGGCCAGTGTTCCAGTAGGCTAAACTGATTATGTGGCCCCCGGTTTGACCCAAAATTTTGTCCAATATATTATGAAATCCGGTATTAATTTCGAATTTTAAAAGGCAAGATTTACCTATCTGCTTGCACATGCTACATGATGATATCCGATTCTATTTTATCCGTGGTTTTTCACAAACGCAACATACTCACTTGTCTAGTCTAAGAGTATTACTTGTTCTATTGGCGTAGAAACTGCTTTTATCCATCTTTTTGGCGTGAGATTGAGCTGCATGTGACCACTGATCAGATTTCCACTTGTGGGTCATAGTTTCTTGCACCTGTGGTCATCTAGCAGAAGGTTGAGCGATTTTCGGGAAACACTTAGTAGTTCTTCATCGACAGCAGCTAAGATCGGCACTCAAAGTGAAATCTTGGTCGACCTAACACCGGCAGATAACGTTAGGGATCAGATAATGGAACGAATCGTTACTGTCCTGAAATTGTTTGTTCCTACGAAGCAATAGGCTATAGCAGATATGTATTCAAGCAGTTTAGCAATTCTGTCAGTGTCAGTTGAATCTGTTTCGGCATTAACATATGATATACACGATGAAATCCGATTCTATTTTATCCGTTATGTTTTCACAGACGCAACCTACTTACAATAACCGTATAGACACGGTATGACAGTCGAAAACTTGCACTTGTGGTAATCAGAAGCGTATGTAGACCTATTGTTTGTAGTTATAGGCTTTTTCTTTTATAAAGAGATTCTGTTTCCAATTTTTTGTCTTGAATTGAGTCTGTTGATTAAAAAGAATAAAATTTCATGAGCATATATAATGTAGGTCTCTTATCACACTCTGAGTTTTAGCGAAACTAGACATCCAACTGACTCTGCGAAGGCATCCTCGGCCATTCTATGCCCCCACACCTGGTGAAAAAGTCTGGAGCCACTGCTGACGGTTAGTCGATTTGTAGCCTACTTGGATCCATATGTCCAGGGTATACGCGGGTATACAGCGTGTACTGACCTCCGGCGAAAAACGGTATCGTATACTCACCTCCCGAAAACCAGGGCATACGCGGTAAAATGCAGGGTGCACGGGTATAGGCTACGCGAGTAAATGAGAGTGCATGACTAAAAAAGGTCGTCAGAAATTTCGGGCCCAAAAAAGTCGGATTTTCTTCCGGTCAACGTGTAATCACCTCAAAATTTACCAGTACAGCCCTGCTTTATGTCTGATTTAACCTTCAAACATAATATGGTACCGGTACCCTGCTATCTTGATGAAATCAGGTAGCCTACCGTAAGTATTCAGAGCCATTTTGGAGGTGCACTATGTCACAATTAATTAATCTGCAAAGCGCTGATTGAAAATAATGGTCTTCGAAAATGCGATCCACAGAGCGTCCAGAGGCTAATTCTGACCAGGAACCAGAAGGAACCGGGAAGCCTGACTACTGAGAACTTCTTGGATGTACATGTAGCACCAGTGAATAAGTTGTCTTTGTATGGCGCTGAAAGTTTTCGAAGATTTACATTACGTCCTTCAATCTTCGAGGTAATTTTCATTGAAGATATAGTCGTATGCTATAAACACACATATAAATATATTAGGCTATATGTAATTATAGGTCTACCGGTATATCAATCAATCAATCGTAATTTATATAGCGCCCCTTCAAGGTACCTACTCAGAGGTGCTCCCGACGGTATATAGCTATATAGTCACTGGATTTATTTAGCGTCCAGATGCTAAGTGTAATTGCAACTACAATCCTAAACTCCACATTTCTTCAGATCCAGGGTGAGAATTGCTGTGGCGGTCGAGGGATTCAACTCCATATAGTTCTTTCTTAGAGCCCCATATAAAGTCTTCTTTTCACACCCCTGCCCAACATGAATTATAGTCTGACCCATCAGTTATTTTTCTACAATTACTATATACGGTTCAGATCCAGATAGTGAGTGGAAACAACTCTCAAAGATGCCACACCAAAAGCAACCGGTGACGCATGCAGAACAAAATGAGCCAGGCGAAATATCGAGACCTAGATGTATATACGGTGGAGTTTGCAGCTATAGAGTCTAACAGTGACACTGGGCTCAAAACTCGTCACTTGTCGGTTTATGACATAATCTACAATTGCTTTGCTTTAGAGTATCTTTTACAGAATTAAAACATCTTTTCTCTAACTAAGGTTAAACTGCATGATTTGATTCTTTCTCTGCATGTATGTAGCGAGAAGATAAAAAAAATGTTCAGATAGGTCTATCCGTATCATCAACGTCCATAGAATCATTGCTTGATTAGATCTGTTCTCATATTTAGATGGACCCTAAAGGGATATAATTATTCTGTAAAAACAAAGCAAACGGCATCAAAATCGGGCTAGCGCTTTGGAAATTATGGCGAAGTCATAGTCAAATGAATTGGAAATCATAATAAACAGTTTTACACCTCTCGTCGGTACACTTTTTGCAATATCTGTACAGATTATAAAGAAATGCGTGGAGGGAAACACAAGTACACTAATCAACTTCTTAGATTTTAAGAAGGCGTTCGATATCAGCGCGTGGAATGCCTAAGGTCTAAGGTAATAGGAAGCGACAAGCGACTGATTTTAGCCCCCGGAGTGACAATTAGGCCTATATTCCTCGTCTGATATCTAATTATTCTGAGATTAATTATTTTTATTATTTATGCTACGTTAGGATTTCCGCACCCAATAGAAGCATGCCACAAAAGTGAGAATTTTTAGCCACATTAGGCCTATAGTAAGAAGCGAGGCATACGTTCCGCTGTGGAATAAATGCGCCGCTGTTCACTTACAGCGAGTAATGTCTGCATTATAACAATGACTAAACTGTTACGTTGCATGGTAGTTCCGGCTCTAAGAATCCCCCGCTTAGGGAAGAGTCTCATTAATGTTTTAGATTCGCAAGACGGGAGAAGAAGACTTTGCGCATTCATCGCTTTTTTTAGATCTTCCCCAGGCGGTATACGGATAGACTGTCAGCTTTGACTGCTTTTTGAGGTCTTCCAGGAAGGGAAGACTGTAAGTGTTCATTAATTCGAGGAGATCTGGTCGTAGGAAGGCTGAACGTATTCATTAAGCCGAGCTTGCTGCAATGGAGGAGGAGAACAGTAAGCCTTCATCAATGTTTTAGATCTCTCCTCAGGGAAAACTGCATCCGCTGCAAGACGATTACGTGTGTGTACACTTTCTGTGGCCGTCATAGTCACGGCTCTGTTTTCGTTAGACTGCTGCTGCAGCTCTTATCTGCCAAATCCTTCCATTCAGTCCGCTGGTTTTTTCTCTATAAATCTGCTTTTGCGCTGTGGCCCTTATACCCTGACGTTGGACTCGAGTCAACATCTAAGCCTTGGCAAGATATTATAGACCTAACTTTTGATTATAGAAATGTTGATGATATTTATAGCCATAATGAGAACTTAGAAAATGGCAATGATGATGTTTTTGTCGTTAGTTAGCCTATAATAGCAATAAAGATTCAACATAGGGCCTATAATAGATAATTTCCGTGTAGGGGCCTATATATAGATCACTAATATAGTCTAGTGTAGGATCGGATTTCATCGCCCAGCCACAATTCTGTTCGCTGAACTCCATTTTAAGACTGAGCCGCATTTCCATCCTCCTACAGTGGCTATGATAAAGAGTCTTTGAAGGTAGGGTCTTTTCTAAAGAGCATGTATGGTCGTCGGTCGAGAAACGATTCAATACATCGTCATTCGTTGACCGTAGGGACTCGTATCAATTGTTTCCTTCCAATCGTCAGGACTTGAACTGGTCTATCTCTCGAAAGGAACGAAGGCACTGCCGCAGCATATATACGCGCTGGAACTCTGTGCACATCGCAGGAACGAACTTGAAGTGAACGGTTTCGAACGCTTTGCGAGGTCAGTACAGTACAGTACAGTACTGAGAGCACTGCTAAAGCCAGCAGAAGTCGTGTGTCAGTCTCCAAGGTAGACAACGGGAACCCTGCCCCATGGCCCAGTGATAAAAAGAAGAGATTAGCAACTATTATCGGAATGACCTTCCTTGTTGCTGCCCAAACCCCGGCAGCCGTTACAATATCATCAGTAATAAACGTTCAAGTCGACCACTCACTTTGTCCGTAATTTGACACAAAGTACAAAAATCTAGTGAGCTTGGACAGGCCGCATAAAATCACCCCGCGGACTGCAGGTTGTGCAGCGCTGGCCCAGTATAACATATTTTAAATATTATAGCCTACACCTTATATGAATACATGAATGCATGTGCGTTTGTAATTAAGATGCAATCTGAGACTGCTTGTAATTGTTCTGAGGCGCAGCCTATACATGTACGTATATAGGCCGTATACGTTCTGCATCTTTTGTGTTCCGCACACTTGCATGCGTGGGACCCCATCATCTGCTCTTTCTTTTCACTTGCATACACCGTTCAACTGCGGTAGCCTATCATAATAACAGCTCTTGATATCGACCATGTCACTTTCTATAGGACGGTTACAGTATGCTACCGTCATCAGCATAGTAAGACTTCCAACCTGTCGGGTCGGTGGAATAGAGGCGCTTCTGAATGGACGTCATGAAGACTCATTTGAAGAGGTGCTATATAAATTCTTGAGGCACTATATAAATGCTCTGAATGAATTGATGATGTATGCAATTATGCATGCCGCACCTTTAAGCCCGTGTGCTTCTGCTAGAATTAGCCTACATCATAGGCTACATGTATATAGGCCTATGTGAGACGTAAACGCCTATCGTACACAACACTGAGACTATGTCATAAGTGACACTAAAGAAGCGACCTGTTTGTTTTAAGTGAACTATGCAGCGCTTTTAGACATCATTGAACATTATGATCAGTAGTTGATTTTATTTTTAAACCAGAATGAAGATGCTGCTGCTGCCGATGATGATGATGACGACAACGACGACGTTGATGATGAAATCCTCTATTCTCTATTATAGTGAATGCACATTATGAAGTTACATGTATCTGCGGAAGAACCAGTGACCTTAACTTTCAGCTGCTTTTGAAACGAGATTGATCCAAACAAGGATTTTAAGTTTTTAAATCTTTACCGGTCAAAGTGTGATAAACGGTATTCTGAAGATTCTAAACCGTCAGTCGATCAAGGGTTAACCCCAATTAGTTAGCAACAAATGTCACCGCGAGATTCAATATTCCGTCGTTGGTCCTTCCTATCTGTTAGGAATATTTTTGTGGGTGGGGGTTGAGACGCCATTTAATCCACTCCTTTTCCAACTGCCAATCACTCCATGCACCACTCTCGATATTGAGTATATAGACTCCGTTCGCCTGTAAGTATCAGCATGGGTGATCTACCCGTCTGTTTTACAATGTTCATAAAACGATGATTAGTGCAAAGCAGTGCATACATATATACATGATATAGGCTACTAGCATGTCTTTGTGTTCTTACGTCAGTGTATTTGAAACATAATGTAGAAATAAAACGTAGGGCTATATACAATCCTATACATGTACATATTTCTGCTACTCCAAAAGTGTGAAGGAGCACATTCAGATATTGTTTGGTCAACTCAAACACACGCACGCACACACGCACGCACACACACGCAGACATGTATACATGTGGAGGCAAGGTGGGCGGCAGTGGCGCAGCCAGGAATTTTTGATGGGGGTTTATGGCCGGAAACCCTGTTTTTTGCTATTTTTTCTTACTTAAATGGAAAAATAACCTTTAAAAAACCTTTTTCCGGAGCCAATGGGTGGGTTTTAACCCCCGAAACCCCCCCTTGCCTACGCCACTGGTGGGCGGGCGGGTTAGGAGGTCGGTGAGTCTGTGGGATTGGGAAAATAAGTGGGGTTGGCAGTAGAAGCGAGGATATGGGATTAAGTGAAGTGAGGATGGGGAAGTAAACAAATTGGCTGGGGGCGAGGCGAATCCTAAATTTCCCTGGCAACGCCGGGTACCCCATCTAGTACACAATATACGATGACTATATTATGGACTATGTATAGTCCTATTATATATATATCGCCGCCTGAGAACTATAATGCTCTATCATGCATTTTTGAAAAAATCGAGTTTGGTATCAATTTCATCAGTGGAGCATTTGCTCTATCATTAGACAAAAAAGCTAGCTGATCGAAGCGGCCGTTTCTTAGTTATAAGTCAGTGTTTAAATGCTCTATCATGCGAAACTGTTTCCAATCTAGACTTTGTTAGTGTTATAATGCTCTATCATTGGCATCCAATCACAAGGCTGGATTCGTCATGTTACAGCAAAGCGTTACTGAATAGACTTTGTTAGTATTATAATGCTCTATCATTGGCATCCAATCACAAGGCTGGATTCGCCATATTACAGCAAAGCGTTACTGAATAGACTTTGTTAGTGTTATAATGCTCTATCATTGGCATCCAAATACAAGGCTGGATTCGTCATGTTAGAGCAATACATTACTGAATTATAGTTTTCTGTGGCAAAATGGTTCATCGTTGAAATATTTTTTTTAGCACAACTAATAATGGACAATACGTTACAAAACTATGATAGAGCAACATAATACTCGGGACGTTATTAAATAAACGCTGCTGCATGTTTAACTTAGAGCATTATTACGACTACATGTACTTTGTCGTTTGGAATTATATTGCTCTAACATGCATTTTTTGCACTTTTTTGCTATTTTCTATATTTTCCCACTTGTTTTCATGAAAATAAACATTATTTTTGTAAGTAAGTCACCAGCGGGTACCTAGAAATGATGATATTATCCTTCAAAAGAATCTAGTTTAGAATTCTTGGCTTAAAACAGTGCCAAAACTTTGAAGTCGTTTTTCTCGGTTTCGCAAAAGTGTATGATAGAGCATTATAGTTCTAAGGCGACGATATATATAACGATATGTATTATACAATGTATTATAATGCCATGTTTAGCAATTCTCTGTTCTCTTCAACGCACGTCTAGATTTTTGCAGGTTGCTAGGCAACGGATGAAGAAAATGTCAGCATAGGAATAGAAATTTTTCGTTCATTTCAAAATGACTGAGCCGGGTTTCTGATGCACGCCCTAACACAGACGACACAGACCGTCTATGGGAGGCCATCGGCTGTACTGTGGGTCCTCTGAGCAGTTATTCATTTAAGAAAATACATACAGGAATACAAGGGTCAATGATTTCTCCTTGGACCTGAGCTTGCATTTGTCGAGCAGGATGACGGGTGGAGAATGAAGATTCGGTGAAGAAACTAGAAGGAAGAGGAGGAGGACGAGGACCAGGAGGAGGAGGAAGATGAGGATGTGGAGGAGGAGGAGGAGGAGGAGGAGGAGCGAAAGAGGAAGAGAAGCAGTAGAAGGATGAAGAATAGATGGAGCAGGATGATGAGTATAGAGACGGAAGATTCGGTGAAGAAACTAGAAGGAAGAGGAGGAGGAGGAGGAGGAGGAGGAGAAGGAGGAAGATGAGGATGTGAAGGAGGAGGAAGAGGAGCGAAAGAGGAAGAGAAGCAGTGTAAGGATGAAGAATAGATAGAGCAGTTTGACGAATTCAAGTATGGAAAATAGGTGGAGCAGGAGTAATAGTATATATATATATATAGGAAAAGTTGAAGGTGACAAAACTGGCCGAAGAAAAATATACTGGAAGAGAAGCGGAGGAGGAGATGGAGAAGAAAGAATTGAAAGTATAGGAATAAAGAAGAAAAGCAGGAGAGGAGGAGAGATAGAGCAAAGAATAATTCCAGCTGGATATTGTCTGAAACTGCTTGCATGCCTATGCGATAGTGATGTTGGTAAACATTGGAAACCAATATATGGTGATACCTGGAATGGCGCACCATGCGTGCGATACTTAATTGCACGGTATTTCATCGCGTTGTATCCGTATACATATAAAAGATTGAATTAATAAATAAAAGCTGACGCTCACAAATGCATGCTGTGTTGATGATCATTCCATATATCGGCAGTCACAATGTTATTCATATTAATATTAAATATTCACGCGGTTATTGTTCACGATGTTCGTGTTTATATTGACAATTAAAGATCCAGTCACGTCCGCGTTTATAATAATATATTCAGCTAAGATCCTATTAATTCTTTTAGACTAGCTCATAGCAACATTGAAGGAAACATGAAAATTTGAATCATATTTACCTTCGAGTAGAGTTCATGTTCATTATAGTTTCATTCGAAATCGTTGACTTGAAACCCAAATCTAAATTCTATTCAAATTCTTGAAGGGCGATACGATGATGAGAGAAGTTGAAGACGATATGCTTCTACTTCTCTTGTTCTATTTGCTCTATTCACATTTTTCTCCTTCTCTTCTCTCTTCTGTTCATCCCTTCTCTTCTCCTTTCTCTTCTGTTTTCTCTTCTCCTTTCTCTTCCCCCTTCTCTTCTCCCTTCTCTTCTCCCTTCTCTTCTCTTCTCGCTTCTCCCTTCTCTTCTCTCTTCTCTTCTCCCTTCTCTTGTCCTTTCCCTTTCCTTAGTACAGCTGGCTTCCTCACCCTGCTTTCCTCTTCTTTTGCTCTTCTTCCTCCCTGACTCTTCCTGCTCTCTCCCATCCCTTCTAACTTTCCGTTCGGCCTGCATCTTACTTCTCTTCTCAGCATCTTTCTCTTCTTTCTATCATCCAATCATCCATTCTTCTTCTCCCGCATCTTTCCCATGTCCTCTCTTCCACTTCCTTCGGTCAACCATCATTCCCATCTTCGTTTCACTCCACTCCCCTACCTGGTCCTCTCCATTCTCTTTCTCTCTTCATCACCTCTCTCTTACGCCTTCTCTTCCTCCACTTCTTCCAGCGAACCCTGCATCCCTTCCTTTTCTTCCTCCTCTTATCCATTTACTCCTTTCCACATCCTTCTTGTGTTTCGGCTAATCCTCCATCCATTCTTCCTCTTCCTCCTCCCTTCCATTTACTACACCTTCTCCTCTTCCTGCAAATCCGTTCTGCCTTCATCCGCTCCATAGCAGCCCCTCTACCGCCCTCAATCCACCCTCAATCCCTATACCGCCGTGTCCATTGCGTCGTGGGCGGCCACCGGATCTTCCGGTGACGTCATCTTCCGCTTCTCCGCCGACACAGTTCGACAGTAGATGTCGCCAGTCACGGAGAACTGCGGCATCGCGTCTCCACATCCGAGAGATGGCACAGAAGTAGGAACACAGAAAGAATGAGGATGAGAAGAAGAGGAGGATAGAAGAGGAGTAGAATGAAGAGGATGTGGAAGAAACTGGCGGATGGCGTCCTCGTACGTCCGCGCGGCGCTGTCATCATCAGGTGACGTGTCGTCGGCATTTCCGTTTTCCATGTCCTGCAGCGAACTCGTCGACTGACTTCTCGTCGGCTGCTGCAGCGTGGCCACCGCAGATCTCGTCACCGGAACGAGATCCGGAAAGACGTCGATCCCGAAACTGCGGCGCGGACGTCGTCCCAACGCCGGATCGAGATCCGGGAGGATCGACGGGTAGCGACGGAATCCGAAAGCCTTTACAAATCCCTTTCCGTCGATCCGAAGTCCGCGCCGGACTCCGCTCTCCAGCGTCTGTACGGAGCTGATGAAACCGGAAGGAACGGCCGCTGAGTTTCCGAGTCCGCGCGCCATGCGAATGTAGAAGTTGTTGTCGCCGCGTCGGTAGGGTGCGCTGAGACAACTGCGCAGCGACAGTCTATCTCTCAACATGTCTGTGTCGTTCAGTCGGCTGCATCCGGTCAGTCTATCTTTCGTGATGTCTGTGGTCGTCCGCGAGAAGCGAACAAACGGAGCGTGCGGTCCAGAATGGTCTATGACGTTGGCGTTGAGGGTTATGCTGTCGGAAAGGTGAAGGTCGTTGCCTGCTGACGACGCCTGAAGGGTTTCGACTTCCGGAATGGCTGCCGATGTTGAACTCGGGGTCAACGCGGAACCGGAAATGACGTCTGCGTCGTAAACAAGAAGCACAGGAAGAAACAGGATAATTGTTATGGATCGAAATGAAGCAAGATTAAGAACAAGATAAGTTCACCTGGCTAATCTAAGCTTGTGGTTTATATTGCGCTGTCGATCTAAACCATGACGCATCAACATTTGTATAGATACATCGGGTGTGATCGTTATCAAAGCAATGATCGTTAGAGTGGCCGGTTCGAAATGAAACCGGTTTCATATGTTTGGATGTGTGATAACCAGAGATTGACGTAAGTGAGTTGAAGAAGTCTATGATCTTAGTGGAGAATTGATCCGCTTGAGGTATAAGCTTACTTTCCCAACGACAATCCGACCTATACGTGGATGCGACATATCAGCACCAACTATAATTTTTGGTGTCCGGGGAAACTCGGGGCATGTTCTGAATAAATTACCGTCACTAAGAAGCTAATAGCTAGTCTAGCATATTAATAGGCAAGGCGGGGTTCGCTGGTGGTGCCGTTAGAACAGAAAATCTTAGATTTTCCCGGTCAACTGATTACCTCAGTAGCATTTATTGTTCTAACGTTTCAGAATCTTTCTGTTAGGGCATAAACACGACAGCAGCAGCAGACCACGAAGCAAGCAAGCGAGCAAGCAAAAGACCCATACATACATTCAGACATATAGTCTATACAATGTTATACATACACAAATTCACACATAATTATGTGCATGCATGCATTCATACATATGCGCATACATACATTCTTACATAATTATATGCATGCATACATTCATACATATATGTATGCATACATTCATACATATATATACATGTATATATATGCATACGTTGTTGTGTCGTTTCAATTCCGAGCAGCATAATAACTCTGGACCGTTGAAACAATGAAGTGCATGAAGTCAGAATGCGATTTCGTCGCCGACTTTAATAATTGATTCGGAGGTTATGGGAGCAGTCAGCATCCGTATAGGGCACCCAGATAGCCGGAGACATGTTTTGCAATATTGGTTCCGGGATTAAAAATTATTGTGGATAGCTACTTAAAAGCGAGCGCGGGCACCAACTTATCCACGAGCGCAGCGTCGTGTCCGAGGGTTGTCTAAAAAATATTAGAACTGCACACTTCCTTCTTTCGCTTCCATGCATCCTCCATGGTAAATCACGCCCTATCCGATGAAAATGACCGTTTCACTATCTTTAACTGCACAAAAGTGCTGCTACAACGGCACAGATCCAGTTAGAAATGCACGTTTTGTGTAGAACTGCGCGCTTAAAAAAATCACTGCCAGGGATATGGATAGCCTACTAAGGACAGTCGAGGGTCGGCTGTTAAGAGATCAGGCGGATTACATGAGGGAATGCGAAAGATTAGAAAAGGGAGGGCATGATGTAGCTGGATGATTATTTTGGAGTCATGAATGAGTGAGGCTTTAGTTTAGAGTGGGAAGTTGGGAACCGTGTGGATGATAAATATATGCAGGGGAGTGAGATTAAACGAAGATGGAAAGAGGCCATGGATGGATTGCCCATTGCTGGAGGATCAGGGAATTTAATGAACTCCTAAGTACCATCTATCCGGAATTGATTTGCGGAGTGGTAAATGCATCGGTTGGAGAACCTATAAGGTGATTGGTGATGAGTGTATAGAAGTCTAGAAAGAAATATGATAAGATAATGTCGAGATGGCTGGATAGTGAAAAGTTCGCGAATGCATGCATAGACCATTTCCGTAATAGGGTGTTTAGCGATGGAACTTCAAGAATTTCGAATGGAACAACTGTGGGATTTCATAAATTGAATGAAATGTTTTAAGAGGGGACTGATGTGGATAACTTATAATGTCACCTGGCAAAAGCTATGGTGAGTTGGTTTTGGATGAGTTGTAGATGCTTAATTTGAGTGGATTCGAGATTCTGGAAACAGTGAATTGTTACATAATTAATGGAGAGCTATAGCGATAGTGGAAACAATTGTAAAACAATATCTATGAGATGAAGAGTTGGTTAATAGGTGTACGGAAGGGTTCGGAGATTTTTTTTATCCTGACTGGGAAGTGTAGAATAACGAATATTCTGCTCTGGTTAATTATAGGCTACATTAAGACCGAGGTATATAGGGAAAAGAGGCTGAAAATGAAAGCGCAGAACAGAGATGAATGGAGACGTCAAACATTCGAACCTGCCTAATGGCAGAGCACGGAAAAGAAAGAAGATATAGGGAGATTGCTTTTCCACGGAGACCTATACCAAAGCACTTTTTCAATTAAAATATTGGTCAAATTCAACACAATGTTTTACTCTTTAGAATTCACAGCAAAATGCTTCTTGACAGAGAGACCACAAAATGTTGCTTGACAGCTGGAGGAGGGAACCTTTTTCGCCTAGTAACTGACCTTGCACCACAACGGATTATTCTCTGTTGAGGGGCATCCGTCCCCTCTCGCTGAGACCCAGAGGGGAGAGGGAGGGAAGTAGGGAGAGAAGAAGGAGGGAGGGAGGAAACACAAGACGACTGTGATTAACGCCAATGTAACGAATCGGACCACAGGACACGGAATTGTCACGAAGAAGCGCTAACAGATAAAGACACCGGGTCCCATAACGTCATACATGGCCATTACAGCACTGCATCGGAGAATCTTACTGTGTGTGGTGCGACTTTCCTGATGACTTCGGACGAGACAAGCGCTATAGTAGCAAATGCGAGAGACTGCCCGGGGGTCGGTGCGTCGAGAGGCAGGGTCATGGGACGACGTTATATGGATGGATCTTCTTCGGAGGCTGTTGTTCGTGTTAAATTATGAAATAAACGTCGGTGACGTCGGTTGAACTTGGAACCGGTCACCATTCATCACGTCGTCGTCTCCTTCTTCTTCTTCTCCAACAACTAAGACAGTGATTTGCTCCCGTGTAGGATCGATCAGAAGATGATTAAGCGATGACGACTGGCGCTATATAAAAACCAATGCATCATCCATCCGCTCTTCTGCCGCGTGCTCTCGAAAAGTCACGAATGGCGACGGTGGCGTCGTCTACCGGCGGGAAAACTATTTCCGTTGGAAGATGTATGCGCGTGTGAAGGTGGCTGAAGGGATCCTTCCATCACTCGTCTGACATAATTATACTTCCTACTTGCCGTGTGGAATCGATTCGTGAGGATTAACGCATTGTATTGTATTAAAACATTTATATGACATTCATGAACATTATGTTCCAGGCAGTGCCAGTGGCGGCGCCAGGATTTCAGTTTAGGGGGGGGGGGTAAATTTGCGGGCGAAAATTTTCCGTTTTCAGTCGCCAAAATTTTATGACGACCTTTTTCAGTAATTTGGTCGAAATCTTGGAAAACGGTCCTTTTTCATATCCGCCAAACTGTCTGGCAAACCTCGTGCGTACTTTTACGGTTATATTGGGGGGGGGGGGGGCTAAAGGGGGTTTATCGTGCAAATATTTCATTTTGCATGGGAAAAAAATGGATGGCCTTTTGGGGGGGGGGGCTTAGCCCCCTAACCCCTCTTTGGCGCCGCTACTGGGCAGTGCTACAGCTGCTTTGTCGACTGTTGCCAAGGAGATCATAATTCTGGGAGACGCAGATGGATGCCAGTTGTATAGAGCGCGTGTATGCTGTCTAGCCGGTTGCCCTGGATACAATACTTCTGAAAGGCTGATTGGTTGGAAGGCATTGAAGGGACACTCCCGCGTTGGGCTGTTCCAGCTCCAGGGTTCTTATTCATTCGTTCATTCATTCATTCATTCATTCTATTGCGTTCCTTCAGGAAATATTCTCAGGGGCGTTCCTATATAGGGCACCGACAGCAAAAGAAAAAAAGACTTGAGAGATTTACGAAACAGCATTTGAATGGTCAGATGTAATAAATGCATCATTGAAGGGAGGTCATTCCAGCTGTATACGGCCCTGCAATCGAGAAAGCTCGGCGTTGCCATTGTAGCTATAAGCGAACCCGCGGAACTAGAAGTTTCCAATTCGTAGTATCGTGCCAAGAGGCTAGAGCCCGACTTCTTGTCATAGATTGATGTGCGACAGAGTTCGCTCATGTGAGATGGCGCTCAGCCAAGGATACTGCGTGAAACCAGTTACGACAGCAGCAGCAATCCGATACTCTTATAGTTCATTTTGCTCGTACTATACCACCATGAAGAATCGAGCCTTTTCTGTGGTTGGTCCAGTGGTCTGGAATGGCCTTCCTTTTGAGCTACGCGTACACCCTGGGGCTCTACCATGATCCTTCCTTATTAAACTTAAAACTGTTCTTTTTGGGCGCGCTGGAGTCTGGAGCGCCTCTGATTAGTTTTTTTACTTGAAGGAGCGCTATATAAATATCTGAATGAATGAATGAGTGAACTGTAATAGATTCGTTGAGCTACTGCAGGCAACCAGTACAGCACATCACTCGTGTATACGTAGAGACAAGGGCGAATATTAATAGGGATGAGATGCCTTGTCGGTGGAACCTACTATCTATTTGATAACCGCACTAGTTGCGCGTTGAGTGGTTTGGGACTAGCACTACCAACGTGCGAGCATTAGCAGAGTGCAGCACAGCTAAGGGAGTTCGTGAAGCGTGTAGTTGCACCTTCATATTAGTGCCAAGCAGTGGCGGATTTAGGTTTTATTGCACGGGGGGCGAGGAGAATTTCAAGAGGGCGCCTGTAGGCCTACTTACATAGTTAAAAACAGTAAATTAGTTATAATTCAACCGATTTAGTCGAATACATCAAACAGAATCAAGAATCTAAAACAGAAACTTTTTTAAACTTGTGCGCTTGACTACCTAGGCTACTTGAGTTACAGAAATTTATGCTTGTATGTAACAAATATTTATTAGTGCTATTTATAGGATATTGATCCAGGTCTAAACGTGAATTATTCGCTCGTTGCTGCATTGTCATTTTTAATCAATCCAGCTTCTAATTTGGCGAGAATCATTGTATTCCTATATATGCGTGAGGTCTTGCACTGGCTTCCTTTCCCGCAGCGCATCTCATTTAGGATTGCATCTTTGGTGTGGCGATGCTTATCAGGCTGGGCACCCTCTTATCTGTGTGAGCTTTGCCTCCCTCTTTCCACTTGCATAGTCCGCCGCGCACTGCGCTCTGCTGTCCATGGTGACTTAATGGTTCCTTTCACTCGCTCTGTAACAATGCTGATAGACCAGGCTTGGAATCTCAAAATGGCACTCCTAGAAGCAAATCATGTAACAATTTGCTAACCGGTGTTTCTAGACTAATTTGACTCTGCTGAAAACGAAAATCGCTGTTAGCAAGCTGGATTTTTGGCCGTTCAATGGAAAAACAAGATGGCGGACAAAATGGCGGTCAGTTGCTTCAAATGGCTATAAGTAAAGTATTGTATGTGACAGGAACACGATTTTAGACTCTAAATTAGGATTATAGGGTGCAAGGAATACAATGCAAACCAAATACACATATGCAGCACTGCAAGAAAATCAAAATGGCGGACAAAATGGCGGTCAGAATCTTAAAATGGCTGTAAGTGAAGTTATGTATGCAGTGGAATCATGATTTCAGGGTCTAAATCAACATTTTCGAGGTCAAGGAATGCAGTGGAAGCAAGGTAACATATGTGGCATTGCACGTAAACCAAGATGGCGGACAAAATGGCGGACAAAATCTTTAAATGGCTATAAGTGAAGTTATGTATGCAATGGAATCATGATTTCAGGGTCTAAATCAACATTTTTGGGGTCAAGGAATGCAATGGAAGCAGGGTAACATATGTGGCATTGCACGGAAACCAAGATGGCGGACAAAATGGCGGACAAAATCTTAAAATGGTCATAAGTGAAGACATATATGCAACTAAATCATGATTTCAGGGTTTAAATCAACATTTTCGAGGCCAAGGCATGTGATGAAACCAATGTGACATATATAGCACTGCCTGGAAACCAAAATGGCGAACAAAATGGCAGCAAGAATTTCAAAATGGATGTTAGTGAAGTCATGCATGCAATGGGAACTTGATTCAAATTTGTTGCCAGGTCTTTGCAAGATGGTATCTGAAACCTGCACAGTTGAATTTATCTACAATGTTCCCTAATTTGACCAGATATGATCATTAAAATTATCGAAATGCCTTCAGCAAGTCTTAAACCAAGGAGTGTTCTTCAAAAGAACACTGAAAAAATTATAAAGGAAGATTGGTATATCATGCAGTGCCTTATTACATCGTATCAAGCTGACTGTCCCATGGATCTGAAAACACGATTGTGCCATGGACATTTCTCAAAACCAATGGGATTGGATTCTCTCTGCAAAAGTAACTTGTCCAGTCGGCATTTCTATAGCAGAGTCATAGCATTTGTTTATTTAGAATATTTTACGTAGTGTCTTTTCAAGATGGGCTGTCCGGAATCGCTCCCGACTTAACTACAACTAAATAGGACAGTTTTTAGATTCTTAAGGAACAGAGTGGAGTGACCCATGGACAAGCAATAAGCGCTGTGAAGAGGGGTTGGCCATTCCCATTCCAGATTTTAGAACCCACTACAGAGAATGAAAGGTGATGTCGAATGGCAGACCGCGAGTGAACCAGCTCAGCTTGGTCCGCCAACCGAAGAGTAGATCGACGCTGGACATCCGAGGTTGAAAAAAAGAGTTCTTTCAGACATAATGGGGCTAGTCCATCAAGGCACTAACTAAGCAACCCACAGACCCTGCAGGCAATCCGCTGCGGTAAAGGGGGCCAATGCAAGACATCTCGCATATTGTATGGGACATGACCAAATATTGTGATATGCCCATAAGTCGCGACGCAGTTCATCCAACCTGTTGCAGACAAATTATTGATGGACAAGCAATGGTTCAAGCAATTATAGGGAACCTCCAAACGCGAAGACATTTGGTGACCTGACAGATACAGTGGATACCTGTGTACAGGTAGACTACTTTCGATTGACTACAAGAATATTAATAATTATTGCCTTCGAAAGATATAGTGGACATTGTTTTTAAAAAGTGAAATCGTACAGTAAATTACCACCACAACTCTGTCACTGTGTGGAGTCCTGAAATACTTCGTTGTCAGAAAATTGGGTGAATGTTCTTGGTATATGCTCTATGCTTTAAAGAAAAACTGATCTAGCTTTGAACATTCCTGTCTATATATTCAGCTCTCAACCATAGGACCATAATAATAAAGCTAGGGGACCACTCAAAGGTTGGGGCGGGGGGACGCATCCCGTGGGTCCCATAGGGTGGTTGCGCCTATGCTCTCAACAGCCACATTTGGAGATATGGACTAGAGTGGTTGCTGGTGGTTACGTGAAAAAAGATAAGGTGTTGTCCACTGCCGGGTCATATGTGTTTGCTTTATATTTAACGGTGTTTTGGTGATGGCAGGAACATCAGCGGAACGGAAGCTCATCCAAATCACGTAACTATGAAGAATTGAGTGTCCCTCATGCTACAACTGGATGTGATATGACATATTTAGCAGCAATCTGCTGAAAGAATGCATGAATAAACTACTTGAATGTTGCCACTTACTTTCTACATTTGGAATATTCCATTATGAGCTCATTACCTGGCTGTAAGTTTGGAAAGGCCCATATGTCTAGATATTGATGTTCAGATATCATCCTCACCTTCATCGGATGGAGTGTGGTGGAAGAAAGTAATCTTTACCAGTGTGCGCCAAAGCCACATTATAGAGTTTGTCTACAGCAAATCATGTGAAGTTGACAAACATCAGGCCCTGCTGCTATCGAAGTGCGATCTTGTTATGTGCACTCAGGTGCAATTGCATTGACAGCCGCAAGGCCTGAATTGACTCTACGGTATACGCTATATCCGTCAAGTCATGAAAAGTTGAAACTATTGATAGGTCAAGTTATGAAACATTGAAGCATGCATCCTGTATATACATAAAGCCAGCAATAGTTAAACTGCAGTGCAGTCATAGGCTAGTGCTACTAAAAATTTTCACTATATGTATGACAATTTCACCGCATAACATTGCATGTGATTTTGTTGGAAGCATGTGACCTGGAAATTACTAGTCCAGACTGAAATCAAGTCTCCATCGCATATGTTCAAGACATCACTCAGCCAGTTGAAGTTTTTGTCCACCATTTTGGTTTTTGGTTTTCTGGCAGTGTCACATAATATATTCCGTGCTTTTAATTTCATCACTTTCCTTAATTCCGAAAATTCTCATTTACATTCTGAATTGATGTATTCATTAGATACAGAAATTCACTAACAGCCAATTCAAGAATCTGGCCGCCATTTTGGCCGCCATTTTGGTGTCCAGGCAGTGCTATATATGTCACATTGGTTTCATCACATGCCTTGACCTTGAAAATGTTGATTTAGACCCCGAAATCATGATTCCATTGCATACATAACTTCACTTATAGCCATTTTAAGATTTTGTCCACCATTTTGTCCGCCATCTTGGTTTCTTTCAAATGCTACATATGTTACCTTGCTTCCATTGCATTCCTTGACCCCGAAAATGTTGATTTAGACCCTGAAATCATGATTCCATTGCAAACATAACTTCACTTATAGCCATTTAAAGATTTTGTCCGCCATTTTGTCCGCCATCTTGGTTTCCGTGCAATGCCACATATGTTACCTTGCTTCCATTGCATTCCTTGACCCCAAAAATGTTGATTTAGACCCTGAAATCATGATTCCATTGCATACATAACTTCACTTATAGCCATATTAAGATTTTGTCCGCCCTTTTGTCCGCCATATTGGTTTTCGTGCACTACCACATATGTTACCTTGCTTCCATTGCATTCCTTGACCCCGAAAATGTTGATTTAAACCCTAAAATCATGATGCCACTGCATACATAACTTCACTTACAGCCATTTTAAGATTCTGGTCGCCATTTTGTCCGCCATTTTGATTTTCTTGCAGTGCTGCATATGTGTATTTGGTTACATTGTATTCCTTGCACCCTATAATCCTAATTTAGAGTCTAAAATCGTGTTCCTGTCACATACAATACTTTACTTATAGCCATTTGAAGCAACTGACCGCCATTTTGTCCGCCATCTTGTTTTCCCATTGAACGGCCAAAAATCCAGCTTGCTAACAGCGATTTTCGTTTTCAGCAGGGTCAAATTAGTCTAGAAACACCGGTTAGCAAATTGTTACATGATTTGCTTCTAGCAGTGATTTCTAGAGCCCTTTTAGAATTCCAAGCCTTGTCTATGAGGCGTTTATTCTCTGTGGTTGGTTCAACAACTTCCCTTGACTATGCGACACCTCCCAAGCTCTTCTCAATTTCACAAACTACATGTTGAAGACTGTTTTTTCGCTTGATCTCGGCCGGGAGCGCCACTGAGTAGATACCTTGAAGGGGCGCTATATAAATTACGATTGATTGATTGAAATAAAAATAGGTAGGCCTAATGGCCGCCATATGAATAAATAAAAATAAGAAAATTTAATTCTGTAATGAGTGTTAAATTCAAGGTGTGATTGCATAAAGTCACTGGTAAAAGTATGAGAATTTAGTTTCCATGAAGGACATGTAAGGTTTAAGTAATAAGTACGGACCGGGCCCGAGGGGGCGCCATTTTTTACCCAACAGGGGCACGGGGGGCGACCAGACCCCCCAGGCCTGGACTAAATCCGCCACTGGGGTCAAGTGCCTGACGCGCTTCGACGTCACTGCAGTGTGAGCGACAGAGATTGCGTAGGTGAGATGAAACCGCTTCGTAATGATTATCACATTTATGCAAAGATAATATGGTTGGCTATTGTGCAGTGTATGCACGTATGCGGGTCATTTATAAGTGTCTAATTATTGTTCGGACTTATCCTAAATATGTAGCGCATTATCAAACGGGCAAAAGGAGAGATATAGATTTCAGACATGTGCATTGATGTTGGCCAACCTGTGCTTTGCTGTCGTCTACTCCACCCGTTCGGTCCGATCAGGAGGTCCCCCGGAGAACAGTAGTTTTCCCTGCTGCACTGTCTTCCACGCGGCGTCGTCCAACTCCCGCCTTCCATCTCGTCCGCATCTCTGCAGATCATCAGCTGCATTTCCAACGCATCAGCTTCAGCATCTGACACAGCAGCAGCAGCAGCAGCAGCAGCAGCAGCAGCAGAGGTAGCAGGTGTTCTGTTGTCTCGTAGGGAGAGGTGTTTAATGTTTGAGACGACCCCTGTGTTGGGGTCGCCGCCGTCGTCGCTGCTTGGCCCTCGACCGCTGTCACTGGTCGACGAGTCGCTGTTGTTGTTGTCGATGCCCGCTGAGGAGGAGGAGGACAGGGGCTGGTGAGGACGCTTGACGAAGGCCACCACTGGCCTGCGACTGCCCTTCAATACAAACGACAAATAAATATTATAAATCTGACCTAAGACTGTTCTGAAATACGAAGGACTGCATGGTGCACAACATGTCGGCGGCTATACGGATATAGTCATTGCCTACACGTCGTTGTGCAATGAAAATGTCAATATCACTATAATAATAATTGTCGCCATAGAATATCATGAAACATGAGGCAAAGCAATTATTATTATTACAACTTTGTCCTTCGATCACGCACTGCCATGTAATAGCCTTTCGATCATTATTGCTATATATTGAGAACATTGTGTTCTGGTTTCAGTTGGTGACGAATAAGCTACTGATATTTTGATATTTTTGATAGCCTTCGTCTGCTGCGCTATAAAAAGACACGAACCTCGCACATCGGGGCCCACTCTGTGAAATTAGAATCTATTTATAACTATTACATTTAGGATATTAAACAACTATCTTGGTACGAAGATAAATGTAATAAATGTTGATTGACTCTTAACTAGAGCTTAACTAACAGACTTAACTATGGTAAGCTTATACTGACAATTAATTGACCAGCATAAAAACTCAAAAACTTTATTTTTGACCAGCATAAACTCAAAAACTTTATTTTTCAACGGCTAAGTGCGATCGCAGCATTTTTTTGAATATTAACAAATAATTAGGTGCCTCTTTTATGTTTAATGGAAGTGAGTTGAAAATTGGCGGACCCATGAATCCAACGGAAAATCGAGAGTTGGAATGGGCCTGTACACTACGATACGATACAGCAAACTATAGAAATCATTGTTAAGGACCAATATATGAGTGAAAAGATAAATTATTTTGTTCAAGTTAAATTAGCTTTTTACCAGTTATTCAACTTGACTTCTTAAGAATTTTTTTTTAGCATAGGCCTAGGCCTATATTGGCAAACCTTTCAAGTACGCAGGCATAAAAACACACATAGACATGGGGCGCGGTGGTGTAGTGGTGGGTTCGGTGCCTTGGAGCCGGAGGGTTCCTGGTTCGAATCCACCTCAAGCCGCTGCATAGAGACCTTGAGCAAGCCCTTCGCTCGTAATTGCTCGTGCGCTTCGACGTGAAACACCGATTTAGTCGGGAGCGCTTCTGCGTAGAGGGCTTGAAGAGGCGCTGTGGCAAATGAGATAAATAAATTTACAAAATAAATAAATACAGGGGCACATCTAGCGAGGTGAACAGTGAACACGCATATAGGCACACAGACACACACACACACACACACACACACACACACACACACACACACACACACACACACACACAGGCCTACATGAAAGCATCAAGACACTTTTATGCAACTGTAACGAGGTCCTCACTCAAGCTCCATGGTTGTTGTCAGCAATTTTGCTGTCAGTAATGGCCGTGTTAGCATCCGTCCAGAAAATGAAGATGTCCATGTTTAATGCGCTTGCAAGGATTCATGCAAGTGAGATATAGGTGCATACTTTACGAGTTATATACGAGTCGGTTCCGCATAATAATATGAGGAGATTGTATCGTTCTAAATCTGAAGAATGTGTCATCTCTGCATGCAGTGCTACAGACGAATGTGCATCAAACGTGGACGGAATGTGCTGCAGCCTTTATCCAAACCGAAAAATATGTCATCGTGTATGCAGACCGTGTTTTGCTCATACTCATTCCAATTCTTGAATTATTGCGTTCATTGAATTATTTCTTTCCTGTTCAATATTTGGGACACTGGGTCGATTTTTGTTGGGAGGCTGTTCCCAACGGTTCACTGATTTATGTCTCAATACTTTTCCAAGATGAAGATGCTGGAAACTGTGTCAGATATAAATATTCAAAGGGCATATAATATATATGGGTGCCTGCACAATATGGTCTACCCCAGGGTTCAGTCCTTGGTCCCATACTTTATATTATTTACACCTCAGGTCTTGCCACTCTACTAACAGCTCATTCAGTTTTGAGTCAGCAGTATGCTGACGACGTCCAGGCTTACACTCATTGCCTCCCTTCTAATGCTGTCAAAGCGGTTCGGATAATGAGCGGGACTTTGGATGCTCTAGAGGCATGAATGTCATCCAATAGACTACACTTGAACCCATCTAAGACAAAATTTATTTGGTTGGGCACACGGCAGCAGCTTACCAAGCTTGATCTAGTTTCTCTTGCATCTGAATTTCCTGGCTTTGTCTTTGCAACCACGGTTCAAGACCTCGGTGTCCAACTTGACCAAGAACTCACTTTTGCTCCTCAACTTCACCGTCTTGCTCGAGACTGCTATTATCAGCTGCGCCAGCTTCGCACTGTCATCCGTTCTCTTACGCCTGCTGCTATACTCTTACTTTAGTGCATTCCTTCGTTACAACTCACATCGACTATTGCTCTTCGCTCTACATTGGCCTCCCATCCAGCAGATTGACTTGTCTTGACCGGGTGTTGCGCTCTGCTGCGCGCCTAATTGGGCAAATCCCTAAATATGGTCATGTCTCAAACTACATGCTTGAGGTACTTCACTGGCTCCCTATTCGCCAGCGTATTGAGTTCAGGGTAGCTGCATTGGTATGGCGATGTTGTCAGGGCCTTGCCCCAACTTACCTCCGTGAGCTATGCAGCTTTACATTGGGTATCCAAGGACGTCGTCAATTACGCTCTGCTGATAGGGGAGTCCTCTTAGTTCCTTTTGCTCGTACTACTACCATGAAGAATCGAGCCTTTTCTGTGGTTGGACCAGTGGTCTGGAATGACCTTCCTTTTGAGCTACGCCTACACCCTGGGACTCTGCCAGGATCCTTCCTTACTAAACTTAAAACTATTCTTTTTGTGCGCGCTGGAGTCGGGAGCGCCTCTGAGTAGTTTTTCTTGAAGGAGCGCTATATAAATGTCCGAATGAATGAATGAATATATATATATATATATAATCACATATACATATAGGCTATGTTACATATTATATTCTGTCCTCTCTTTCAGACGTAGATTGTGTTCATCCAGTCATAAAGCATACTTTTCAGAACACTGACCATAACAGACTCGCTTGTCTTCTATAAATTCATTCATTAATTCATTCCGAAAACTTACATAGCGCCCCTTCAAAAAGCCTACTCAGAGGCGCTCCCAGCCCAGTCACGGTTATAAAGATAGGTAAGATAAATGTTCATGCGCCCGCAGACAGAACATGGTTTAACTCCTGATCTGTCAGTATCTGTTTCATGGTAAATGGGGTCCCTCCTTAGCGGGATTATTATCCCTTTTGGGGTCCCTTGTTACCTAGGCCTATGTGCCAAATTGCTTTTTGTGAAACTGCTTTTGCTGTGCCTATTCTGTTGTCGTTTTTTTGGCACAGGTTTCAATAAAAGATTGATTGATTGATTGATTGATTGGTTTGCGAATGGTCGAATTGAGTCAGAATAATTAGCCTACTAATCCAGTGACGCCATGTTTGCAGTTGGAGAATGTAGCCTTGCGTGCCGAAACGGGAACTGAGTTTCTGGGTCAAACGGGAACTGAGTTTCTGGGTCAAACGGGAACTGAGTTTCTGGGTCAAACGGGAACTGAGTTTCTGGGTCAAACGGGAACTGAGTTTCTGGGTCAAATGGGAACTGAGTTTCTGGGTCAAACGGGAATTGAGTTTCTGGGTCAAACGGGAACCGAGTTTCTGGGTCAAACGGGAACCGAGTTTCTGGGTCAACAAGGCATATTTCAAACATAAACGACGGATTCATCGTTCGTTCCCAATAGGTTATATAGGTCTAGATAGATATTCTTCACTCCTGTATTCAAATTTGCTATCAGTCATTTCAGAAATATACTTCATTGATGATAATTTATCACGGGTTCTTTATTTATAGACAAAGACTCTATCCTATAACAACATGTCGCATCAACGTTTCCCCAGAGTGAAATATATTTCAGTCGTAAGGAAAACATAAAAAGGACATACAATAAGAAGCATACGAAGAAAAGAATACGAAGAAGAATACGAAGAAAAGAATACGAAGAAGAATACGAAGAAAAGAATACGAAGAAGAAGAAAAAGAAGAAGAAGAAGAAGAATACGAAGAAGAAGAAAAAGAAGAAGAAGAAGAATACAAAGAAGAAGAAGAAGAATAAGAATAAGAAGAAGAAGAAGAAGAAGAAGAAGAAGAAGAAGAAGAAGGAGAAGAAAAAGAAAAAGAAAAAGAAAAAGAAGAAGAATACGAAGAAAATACAAAGAAGAATACGAAGAAGAAGAACAAGAAGAATGCGAAGAAGAAAAATAAGAAGAATGCGAAGAAGAATACAAAGAAGAATACGAAGAAGAAGAATAAGAAGATGAAGAAGAAGAAGAACACGAAGAAGAAGCAGAAGAACACGAAGAAGAAGAAGAAGAAGAAGCAGAAGAAGAAGAAGAAGAAGAAGAAGAAGAAGAAGAAGAAGAAGAAGAAGAAGAAGAAGAGGAAGAAGAACAAGATCACTCCCTAAGGCAGCCGCATGCATCCATGGTTTTAAAGTGTTTACGGCTTCACTTTTCTTAGACTCGACATACGAGAACGGACGGTCAGTCCTCTCCCTCACCGTCTCATCTCCCACCAACAGTCTACGGTCAGTTTATGCTCATCATAGTTCAGATGGCAAGAGGGACCAGGATGTAAGGCAGAAAATATCGAACAAAAATTCTGCTCTGGCGGGGATTTGAACCCCGACCTCTCTATTGACAGGCCAGCAGGTTAACCACAACACAATCCCATGCATAAAGAATATTCATGAGAAATAAATGCATCGGGTATGCATACACAATTACACATCGTATTCATACACATCGTATGCGTGCCTTGGATAACAAAGACGCATTCGCTATCGTATATATTTCCCTTTTTTCTCCAATATTCACGCATCTTTTATTTATCGGTCGGTGCACGTATATAGTAATGTGAGAATGTTTACGGCTTCATATAAAACCATGGCAACAATAAAAGCGAGTTATATGTTCGTTGCATGCATGGAAAACAGACGAAAGTTCTTGTGAGTGAGTTATATGTTCTTCACATGCATGGAAAACAGACGAAAGTTCTTGTGAGTGAGTTATATGTTTCTTTACATGCATGGAAAACAGACGAAAGTTCTTGTGAGTGAGTTATATGTTCTTTACATGCATGGAAAACAGACGAAAGTTCTTGTGAGTGAGTTATATGTTCTTTACATGCATGGAAAACAGACGAAAGTTCTTGTGAGTGAGTTATATGTTCTTTACATGCATGGAAAACAGACGAAAGTTCTTGTGAGTGAGTTATATGTTCTTTACATGCATGGAAAACAGACGAAAGTTCTTGTGAGTGAGTTATATGTTCTTTACATGCATGGAAAACAGACGAAAGTTCTTGTGAGTGAGTTATATGTTCTTTACATGCATGGAAAACAGACGAAAGTTCTTGTGAGTGAGTTATATGTTCTTTACATGCATGGAAAACAGACGAAAGTTCTTGTGAGTGAGTTATATGTTCTTTACATGCATGGAAAACAGACGAAAGTTCTTGTGAGTGAGTTATATGTTCTTTACATGCATGGAAAACAGACGAAAGTTCTTGTGAGTGAGTTATATGTTCTTTACATGCATGGAAAACAGACGAAAGTTCTTGTGAGTGAGTTATATGTTCTTTACATGTATGGAAAACAGACGAAAGTTCTTGTGAGTTATATGTTCTTTACATGCATGGAAAACAGACGAAAGTTCTTGTGAATGAGTTATATGTTCTTTGCAAGCATGGGAAACAGACGAAAGTTCTTGTGAGTGAGTTATATGTTTCTTTACATGCATGGAGAACAGACGAAAGTTCTTGTGAGTGAGCTATATATGTTCTTTGCATCATGCATGGAGAACAGACGAAAGTTCTTGTGAGTTATATGTTCTTTACATGCATGGAAAACAGACGAAAGTTCTTGTGAGTTATATGTTCTTTACATGCATGGAAAACAGAAGAAAGTTCTTGTGAGTATGTTATCCAGAAGAAAAAGGTTGAAAAATAATATATAACGCATTCGTCAGTCAAGAAACGCATGCCACAAAAGAACCAACGCAGCATTTCTATATGTATATCTTTCAAAATAATCTGAATATAATTATATATATATAATATATACATATATATATATACTTGTATCTACGTTCTTCAACACTGGCGAATGACTGATAGCAATTCCTCAGATTGGATCTTGAATGTGACCTAACTCATTACAAATTTTGATGATGATGATGATGATGATGATGATGATGATGATGATGATGATGATGACGATGAGGATGATGATGATGGATGATGATGATTGTGGTGGCGGCAATGGCGGCGGTGGTGGTGGTGGCGGCGGCGGTGGTGGTGGTGGTGGTGGAGGCGGTGGTGGTGGAGGCGGTGGTGCTGGTGGTGATGATGGCGGTGGCGGTGGTGATGATGGTGATGATGACGACGACAATGACGATGACAATGATGATGGCGATGGCGGTGATGATGACGTGTATGTGTGTGCGCGCGCCTGTGTGTGTGAGTGTGTGTATGTGTGTGTAGGTACGTGTGTGCGTGCCGGGTGTGCGTGTGCTGTGCGTGTGTGTCAACTCATACTAATCACTTATCGATATCAAATTATTGTATGAGTGGATGATTAGGTGACGCATACACATCTCATCACTACTCAATTACAGGTCTTGTAAAGTGCATTATCGGAACATGTATATATATAATATTATGTACATTGTACACGTGTATGATATATATATATATATGTATATGTATACATTTATGTATTATGCAATATGCATGTAACACATAATGTATGTATGTATGTATGTATGTATGTATGTATGTATGTTAGGGCGCCCGTTAAGCCAATGAAAATTTTTGAAGTTCACAATTTTCAACATGGTACCCTCTGAAGTTGTTACACCTGGTCTGTAAAAGAACAGAGTAAAATTTTAGATTTTTATGATGATATTTACTGGGAGCTCAACATCACTAAAGTTTATGCTATATCGCAATATTTTGTACCTTTTCCAGTTTCATTGTTTACAGCGTTTTGTTTCACATTATACATGTTACTTAGGCCTAGGCCTACTGTGTTATTACTATATTTAGACTAATTAATGTGTTCAATATTACTGCTGATCTATCAGTCAACATATTATCCTTGGATCCTTTCAGCTACTTTAGGGACAGAAATGAGTCCTTGTCATTGCAAAATCACAGCAAACAGCCAAGGATTTAATCTCAATTTATTGTATAACTGGAACTGATATAATACCACAAAAAACACTAAGTTGTAAAGAAATTATATTTAAAAAAGAGTGCAGAAAAAAGTAATTTTAACAAAAGGTTACTGTCAGTAGGTTTGAGCTTATAATGGTCAATGTCAATACAATTATACTCACAAGCAGAGTAAAATGGTTATATCTATTAATTGTGCAATTAGCATTTTACACTATCACTTTCATTTAGCTGCAACAGGTTTCTTTTGTGAATAATATGAAAGCCTTTTGTTATTTAGAGTAAGCACTGGTTTGTGCAATTGGTGCAATGATGCAGTTGTATTTAGTGTATCAAATTATCAATGTAATAGTTGTTGTCATATACTGAAGCAACTACAGTATTTCTGGATCACCCATAGTGCTATTGGTCTGTTGGATTTACACTTTAGATTGATTAGTTAATTGCCGGTAGAAAGTATGGCAGAAGTAGCTGCTTCACGACTTGGAAGAGTCACACGTAGTTCCACTGAGATTTGGTTGATTTATCCGGTATCAGAAGAGATACGTGGAAACAAGCTTCCAACTTACCATCAGGTGTTGTCTGTCTTTTTCCATTGGCACAAGATTCTTGCTAAGACAGTCAGAGACAGTTCAAAGTCTGTTGTATGTGAAGTTCTTCACATTTGGTCAATGGCCCGTATTCCAACAACACTTGAACGAAATGCCATTGGAAAGTTGGAAGACATGTTTTATAGATGGAAGAAACTGAAGAAGGACATGCATCGCAGAACTGAGACCCCGATAGCTAATGAAAGTTCTATGATTGGAGATTTGGAAAAACTTTTTGATATAGCACATACAGATGCAGTGTCAATGATCACCATTGCTGAAGACAGGTTTTTATTGGATGACCAACGCATCCATGCATAGGCCATATGGGTGGCGTAGACACAGCTTTAGCTAGAACAGAGGGCAGAAAGTCGAAGAGATTGAAGCAAGCAATATCTCAGAAAAAAAGAAAATGACAGAAAGAGAGAGAATATCACAGTTCAGGAAGATGATGAATTGACTTCAGAAGAAGAATTGACCACTATAGCTGCTAAAGTTGAGTCTAATCTAGAAACCGCATTGAGAGACATGAGCCTGTTGTGCTGCTTGTTGTAACAAAAAATTGGACATTATGCCCAAGTCCAGCAACTGCACCAGCCAACGATCTTCACTTTCTGAAGTTAGCGAAGAAGTACGAGAGGATCAACAAGGACATTTTGGGTGTGGCAGTCAAATCATTCCTGAGACATTTATGGTACCTGAGTGAAGAGCTAATTGCCTTGCATTCTTTTATGATGCTGTAAACAGCAACACCAAAGAAAGATGTTCGGTGCATTAAAGAAGCAAGGCTCTGAGAACCCACCCAAAAGAATCCAGATGGAGCAAGACTAGTGCCATTCTTGAAATGAAACTTGATGACTTTGTCACAAACAGTACCATGTCATTCTTTCACACACTTGGGTTGAATGCTGATTTTCTCGAACAAGAAGATCCTGAGATATGGCAGACCCTTGAAGATTACCAGTATGGCAGTAGTATATGACCAAGCAAAGTGAGCTGTGAAACTGATACAGGACTTCAACACCTCCATTACAACAAGTGAAGAACATAAACAATATCTACTGCTGGTTTTCTCAAGCCACAGAATCAAGTAGGCTACCCAAAAGCGAGAAAGTCAATACTTGTTGGTTATGATAAAACAACAAATTACCGGTACACTGATAACTAGACCCTAGTGACTTACTGCTTAAAAAAAGAATGTACCCGGTACTTTATTGTGGCAGTCTTATTATTAATATTCTGAATAGTTCAGTTCTGATTAATGTGTTGATTTTGCATTGAAAAGATTTGAATGATTAAAAACTGTGAAACAAGTCAGAATAGCATGCTATCGGACAATATGTTGCTAACTTCACATGTGTTGAGCTCCCTCTAAACATGCATCCAAAAATCTTAAAAAATTACCTGGAACTTCTCTCATGATAGACAACAAAATGGGAGGGTACCACATAAAAAATTCTGAAATTAATTTTTAACGGGCACCCTAATGTATGTATGTATGTATGTATGTATGTATGTATGTATGTATGTATGTATGTATGTATGTATGTATGTATGTATGTATGTATGTATGTATGTATGTATGTATACGTAACGGCGTGCTTGCGATATATAGACTTTGACCCTTAATACGATTATTATCGCGGTCTCTTTGATGCGACGCCTTCAAAGGGGATCACAAGCGACCGACCGGCGGACAAATCTTTAAACCGAATCCCCAGATCATCCGTGGGGTTTATTCGACAGTCGCCCGGATCCATCCTGCCGTCGACTCTCAACCCTGGTAGACCCCATACAGTCGTCCTTCGCCGGTGACCGAGAAGCCATCCCTGCATGCCCTTACAACTGTGTGTATACGGTATAGATATGGTCATGCATCGGAAGGTCACGTGTAATTGATGTAATGCCAACGCTGAGACCATTGCTCTTTCGTTTATGGTAGCCACGGCTGCTGCTGATGCTGAATGGTCGTAACAATATTTTGTGTAGCTCATATATTTTTGCACGCATGTAATACTACAGACGTATAATGTCAGTCGCTTGTATACAAAGAGCAAAAAGCTTATAATACATCTTAGTAGAACGGAATGTATTATATACAGTTATACATATGCACTTGGATGCAGCTTTGGTCTGAGACTGATGCATGATATATATATATATATATATATATATATATATATTAAAATATACATATATATATATATAGCTCCAGCATGGAACTTTTCATGACGCTTTGCACTATATATCTTATCCTTTCATGTCCTCCGCTGGTCTGACTTTTTTGCCCTTCCTGTCCTTTAAAATATTATGTGCCTTGTGTATACTATATTATATGCTGTTTTCTAGGGTGAATGTATTTCTACACGCATGTCCTCCCTTGTCATATTTTCTTTGTTTTATCCCCTCTTGTCGTGTTCTCTCTCATCTTTCTCCATTTCTCTCTCCTTCCATCTGCCTCTCCGCTCCTTTCCTCTCCTCTCCACTCCTCTCTCCTCTCGTCTCCTCTCGTCTCCTCTCGTTTCCTCTCCTCTCCTCTCCTCTCCTCTCCTCTCCTCTCCTCTCCTCTCCTCTCCTCTCCTCTCCTCTCCTCTCCTCTCCTCTCCTCTCCTCTCCTCTCCTCTCCTCTCCTCTCAACTCCACAAAACAAAGCTTTAAATGTTAAGACCTTATTCTTGCTCAATTGACATTATGCATCCTAGACTGCAAGCTGATCCGTATCCAACCCCATTCGTTCTCTCTGGCCTCCAACTATATAATCCAACTCTATGCCAGTGCGATAAAATACACACTGATTCATTCCATCATATCTAATATAATCTAATCTAATCTAAGCTAAGCTAATCTAGTCTAATCTACTCTGACTAAAGCCTTCCATGTCGCCATTATCACAATGGTATTCTGTATAAGACGATCATCGATGTTTATTCAGCTGGAACAGCTGTCGGAATCGTGAACCGGAACGAACAAGTCCACGTTACAGACAAACGTACACATCGATAAACAAACACACGGACACAGAAATGCAGACAAGCAAATTGACGTACACACGCGCACACACGCGGACAAACACAAAGACATAGATATATAGACAAAGGAATATTACAAGAGAATAACAGCAACGAGGCAGAAGGACTGACATGCAGACGGAGACACACGGCCAACCGGAAGTGCAAATGTCAGTGGAATAAAGTGTCCAAAGACTAACATCGGTGAGTACATATTATATCATAATTATACAGTGGAGGTTGCAGTATGCATGTGTCGTCACTGGACGTCAGTGGAGCTCTATGTATGATCAGAAGAGCATGCTGCATGCAGGAGGCTGACATGGACATGTATACTCCCCCGGCGGATACACTGCATACATTGTACGTGGACAACGCAAGCACTCTCATCGATTCGATGAAAAATAAAGCGGAGAAAAAGATTTGCCGACTTCCACTCTGACAAACACACGGTGAAACACAGCTCTACATTCCATGTGCCCTGGGTATATAATTATGTAGACCTACTCATACGTTTATCTCTCCAAAGTCCGCCACTGGTTGTTCTCTGCCAGCGCCAGTCCCAAGCCTGGATGAAGGAGGAGGGCGACACTAATCATCTCTGATATGGCATGCAGTGTCGTTAAACATGTAAGAAAAGAGAGTTTATCTCTCCATCTTCCACGTAATAATTATATTGTGATGTAATGTAACAGAACACTTGTATGCTATAAAAGCACATCCCACAAGAACCTCTCAAAGACGTTGTGCATGTAGAGCTTATACGCGGATATTATAATAATTATCAGTAAAATGTATTTAAGTGTCTTTACTGATCGTGAAAATGATTTGCTGCTCGCCAAAAGTGGAACTGAACATTATTCAGTAGGTAAATTGTTTCAAAGCAAAGGTACATATTTTTAATCGATTTGCTTTATTGAGTGGCCTTTCCTTTTGGGAAAACCGTGCACGGTGTCATGAATGAGAAGGGTTAGGATCGAGAAGGAGGAAGAGTAGAAACAGCTGAAACAGAGGGAGGAGAAGAACATAATGATGATGATGATGACGATGATGATAATGATGATGATGATGATGATGATGACGATGATGATGATGATGATGACGACGACGACGACAATAATGATGACGATAATGACGATGACGATGATAATGATGATGCTGATGACGATGATGATTATGAAGAAGGAGAAGAAGAAGAAGAAGAAGAAGAAGAAGAAGAAGAGGAGGAGGAGGAGGAGGAGGAGGAGGAGGAGGAGGATGAAGAATTAGAAGTCGAAGAGGAAGCGAGTGGAAGGTGATGGAATGGAATGGGAAAAGAATGAGACGGGAATGGAAATTGAATGGTAAGTGAGGAAGACGAAGAAAAGGAAGAGGAAGAAAGAGGAAGAATCGGGTCCTAGAATTCTAAAATCCGTCATTCTTAAGGAGTAGCCTAACTGATTATCAATTGATGTTTTGTTTTTGCGATGCTGCAAACCGCGCAATAAATTTTTCACATATCATGCAGACGTACATCGGTCATTTATTCTACAAATATTCTAATGACATCGGTCATTTACTCTACAAAGATTCTAATGACATCGGTCATTTATTCTACAAAGATTCTAATGACATCGGTAATTTATTCTACAAAGATTCTAATGGCACCGGTCATTTATTCTACAAAGATTCCAATGACATCGGTCATTTATTCTACAAAGGTTTCAATGACATCGGTCATTTATTCTACAAAGATTCTAATGACATCGGTCATTTATTCTACAAAGGTTCTAACCACTACTATGGTCGCCGTTAAAAAAAGCAAAACCTCTCATACATAGTGTCCTTACTGCGCACCTGTAGTGTCATTAAACCTAGTGTCATTAAACCTAGTGTCATTAAGAGCTCAATGGAGTCAGAGATCGATGAACTCCGAGGCCAACGACCCTATTATTGTCTGCGGTTCTTCTCACAATAGGCAACGTCGACAATATTATAGTCACCAAATGCCATTCAGAATTTTTTTAAGGGAATGGTCCGGATGACTGCAGCTGCGCACCTGTAATAACCTTAATGACCTCAGATATCCCTTGGCCGGTCCATTACCTCGCAAATTAGATACCACTCCGCACATTCTATAGCTCCACCTGCAAAATCAGAAACCCGTTAACGTGCGCGATAATTATAATGGTCGGCTATAAATTATTTGGAACAAACTTCTGATTACAAATAAGTAAATGAAGCTATAGCCTATATACATAATTATATAGTATATATGTATATATTATGCATCACTTGCATCTCGTGGCATATATATAGGCCTATATATATATATATATATATATAGATATATATATATAATGGTCTTGATTGTGGCTACAGCTGCAGCTGTCGCTAATCTTGTCTGTTGACGTTTAATCCGGCATGTGTGTTGATAGGACAGCAGTCACCGCGTCGAAGTAAACAACGTGAGACCGGTTCAATTCGTACGACCATCACATATGGTTCATACGCCATCTGAATATGAATCCGAAGCTTATCGGGTTGATATTATGTATGCACAATTGCACATTGTATTAGATCAATATATATATATATATATATATACAAGGAATCTTTATAAATGTATATACAAGGTTGGCCAAAAAATACCCCCCTAGGTTTTTTGCCGATATCTTGGCCAGAACTAAGAATTTCGAAATGAAATTTTACAGGATTAGAGACAATTCATATTTACACATGATGGCCAGATTTCAATACAACATTTCAAACAAGACAAAAGTTATACCACTTTTAGTTACTTCTTGCTTCTGGCCAAGATATTGGCTAAAAACCTAGGAGGTCTTTTTTTACCACCCTGTATATCCGGAATACGATGCAACCGAAGTTATATGCATGCAAAGTTAGTTCATTTCTGCTGGACCACCCTGTATAGGAAGCCGAGACTTCAACTTTATACCCAATTAGTCCAATGAACTTTAGACCCAATTAGTCCAATGCACCTTGAGGCCTAGTCAGTTGCAGAATATAATCTGGTGATATAATTTTATATAACATATAATATTAGGCTTCTATTCACTATAAATGATTTGGGAGGTACATAAAAAAAAATTCCGCGTGCTGAATTTTTCTGCTTTTATCTTGGTGCGTCTTTGCAAAAATCGCAGGTGCGATTCTATTTTGCGACGAAATCGAAACTGTAGTCGTGCATGGTGTGTAATACTATGTATGGTGCACCCAGGCATCTGAGAGAGAGAGAGAGATAGAGAGAGAGAGAGAGAGAGAGAGAGAGAGAGAGAGAGAGAGAGAGAGAGAGAGAGAGAGAGAGAGAGAGAGAGAGAGAGAGAGAGAGAGAGAGCGAGAGAGAGAGAGAGAGAGAAGGGAGAGGGAGAGGGAGAGGGAGAGGGAGAGGGAGAGGGAGAGGGAGAGAGGAGAGCGAGAGGGAGAGGGAGAGGGAGAGGGAGAGGGAGAGGGAGAGGGAGAGGGAGAGGCAGAGGCAGAGAGAGAGAGAGAGAACGAGAAAAGAGAGAGAGGGAGATGGAGATAGAGAGGGACGGAGGGAGAATGAGAGACAGACAGAGACAGACAGAGACATACAGAGACAGACAGAGACAGGGATAGAGAGAGTCATAGAAACGGGAACCGACGAAGATCCAGTGCGAGATTGAGACATACAGACGAACATACATACATGTATATAGTTGTTGACTGTATCTACGTATATTAATTTCATGGTCGACACATCCTATTGGATGATATAATAGTCGCTTATAAATTGTGAGCACTGGATGCATTTTCTGATTAGCGCAAGAAACGGAAGTAACTGTCATCGTCCACCTGAGCATGCGCCGTCAACTTCCGCTACCCGTCATCCGTTGCGTTTCCGCCAGCGCAAAGATATAAAATCCCGTTAGCCGAAATAAATTCAATTTGGCTTCAGCGGCTGAATATATAATTATATCCGCTGTGTAGCCTATATGGTTTAAATGTCAGCTTTATATATATATATATATATATATATATATATATATATATATATATATATATATATAGCCAAACAAGTGATTGTTTACATCCGTAAGAATATAATATGGGCCCTATATAAATGGGTAAAGCGATTGTCCGAGATTGTGGAACAAGACGGTCAGAACAGTAGGCTACTGTTGGTAGGCCTATACGAATAATTATGTGTCTTATGGAAGCCTATACAGGCCTATAAGAAGTTATAGCGCTGACGAGCGATTAACCGACTCGATCCATATGATATGTAAGGTATAATGCAGATGTTTGTCCATCGGGAGACTATAATTCAAGACAGATAGACCCAAGGATCTTTGTGTGGATTTATCCTGGATAGACCTACAACCGAGAAAGCACGACGCTGTCATGCTGATGTTCGAACACGAGGGACCAAAAGCTCCCCGCTAGAGGCAGAGCGATATACATATAAATATGTGTGTGTAGGCGTGTGTGTATGTGTGAGTGTGTGCGAGTGTGTGTGCGCGTGTGTGTGCGATTGTGTGTGTGTGTGTGTGTGTGTGTGTGTGTGTGTAGGTGTGTATGTAGGTGTGTTAGCGTGTGTGTGCATGTGAGCGTGTGTATGTGTGCTGTGTGCATGTGTACCACATAAGAAGAGCGTCAGAAGGGTGTATCAAAGGGAGGACGATGTGAAAGAAGACACTCGTAAATCGTGTGGGTGCAACTATGCATGCGACCACATGAATCTTTCGGATTAGTGCACAGAATGCTTTCAGTTATGGCCTGCAGCACCACCAGCAGCAGCAGCAGCAGCACTCGCACACAGACTCCATCTCCAGTTGACGCCGGTTTATGACACATGGGTTTGCTCGTCTCGTATACATGCAGTGCACCATGCACGCATAACCCAATATAATAGATATTGGACACTATATACTGTCCGATATTATATGTATATATAATATATACCTGTATCTATATATTATATATATATATACAGGTCTATAGTCCGTAATATATATTATATAATATATATATAGATAATTATAGTTTCTGGTCATTATATACTCTCGGCTGCTGCGTAGTTCTTGTGCACGCATTGTTCCAAGCAGGCGCCTCGTGCACCTAGCAGATCTAATTTTAAACTCTGACTATACATGTGTGCTCTAGATAAATTATCGTACATACGTGTGGTGGGGATAGAATCTTTTGCATGTCATGGATCTACGATATTACAGCGTGTCGAATGTTGATGCTGCAGTGGACTTCACAGCATGCATGGATGCAGTCGATGCAGATCAGCTGCTGATTACGGATTAATTTAACTACGATGTTCACTGCCAGCACTGGATGACTCTCCGTTGGGCGTGTGTGTGTGTGTGTGTGTGTGTGTGTGTGTGTGTGTGTGTGTGTGTGTGTGTGGGTGTGTGTGTGTGTGTGTGTGGGTGTGGGTGTGTATGTATGTGTGTACAGTGTATGTGCGCGCGTGCGAGTGTCCGGCTGTGGTGTTAATTTTCTGAGCAACGATTTAACTGGCGGACTTAGGTTCTCAATAAACTTTGACGCCATTAGGCTATATAGTCTATATATATATATATATATATATATATATATATATATATATATATATATATATATATATATATATATATATATATATATATATAAATATATATATATATACAGAGTGGGATTTTTGCACATTCATACATGCATAATTATGCATACATACATACATACATACATATATACATACATACATACATACATACATACATGCATGCATACATACATACATATATACATACATACATACATACATACATACATGCATGCATACATACATACATACATACATACATACATACATACATACATACATACATACATACATACATACATACATACATACATACATACATACATACATACATACATAAAAACATACATGCATACATAAATACATACATACATACATACATAAATAAATACATACATACATACATACATACATACATACATACAAACATACATACATACATACATACATAAATACATACATAAATACATACATACATACATACATACATACATACATACATACATACATACATACATACATACATACATACATACATACGTACGTACGTACGTACGTACGTACGTACGTACGTACGTACGTACATACTTACATACATGAATACATACATGCATACACGCATGCATACATACATGCATACATACATGTACATACATACATACATACATACATACATACATACATACATACATACATACATACATACATACATACATATACATACATACATGCATACATAATTATACATCTACACTCATGGACCGTGTGTCTGTTGGCATCGCCATCGATTGATGCATCGTCATTACACACTGGCGCTAAATAATAAGAAGAATTAAAGAAGGAGAATAAGAATCTAGGAAGCGGAAGAAGAAGAAGAATCGGTGAATGGTCTGACAACAAAGAGAAGTCTCGACTGCCGATGAAATTGATTGGTTGTATGCAATGGTCGATTGGACGATAAGAAAAGAGGACGAAGACCAAGGAATGATGCTGATGCTTGTGGTGCACCATGGTGTTGTTTGTGGTGGTGGACTGCATGGTGATCGATGCAGCAGCATGCGTGGATGAAGGAAATATGGTCCCGAAGAATGGCGTCGTTTGCAACTATATGACTGTTGGAGTAGGAGATATGGGAGTCAAACTGAGAAATTGGATTCTGACCTATATAAATCAGTCAGCCAGTGAAAAAGAAACCAACGAGACAAAGGCAGGAGATGAATGTAGCCATCGAGACAGGGACAAGAGATGAATGGAGCCATCGAAACAGAGGCAAGAGATGACTGGAGCCATCGAGACAGAGGCAAGAGATGAATGGAGCCATCGAGACAGAGGCAAGAGATGAATGGAGCCATGCAGGTGAATAGTGGTAGATTAAACTTGCCCAAACGACGGGTAGCTATAAGAATATGATGAGGTAATTGAATTCATAAATGTATAATATTTATAGATGCTCCATCGGTAGCACATCTGCCACCTTATAGATATAAGCCACAATAGAATTTCCGTAAATCTATATATCTGATGTCGCCAATTTCTTTGATATGTATACTACTAGTCTACTAATAATAATTATAGTAGATTAATTGTAAATTAACCAGCTTCGGACCGCTATGTGGTTTACGCGAACACGCTATGATCGATACATTTCTTGTTGAGAGCTTAAAATTACAAATTATGGTCCATGAAGCATGATTGTTTCCAATCCTGATTACGAACGCTTTCTTACGGGCGAGGAATTCCGGAGTGCATGGTGATGTGTAAACGGCGACCTTAAAGATGAAAGTATACCACGCAGAACATTATCTTGGATTCCTATTATATATCATATATGGCCAAAAGGGGTGGGTATCAGCTAGCCTGCACAGCTGCAGAAAGATGGGTTTCAATCGGGAGGTATATGTTGATAATTGCATTTTTTCGGACGCATAAGAATTGTTTCCAACATCTCGCGTTGCCTCTCGGTTGCGAAGTCCATACAGGAGAGGTATATGCCAGTTTTTATCGAGTAATGATCACTTGGAGCTTAGATTGTGACATCTTTAAATTGACGCCTGCATTAGGCTATAGTCATGAGCAAGGCAAGGTCAATATCAACGGCGCTGTCGCTAAAATGCATGTTATAAGATATAGGCCTACATACGGCCGCTATAATTCTGAATTTGCTGTTGGTTATAGATAAGCTCGTTGTGTCTGAAAGTGAAAGATTGTTGGTTCATCCTTAATGTGCTGTAGATAATTATGTCCAGCTGGGAACCGAAAGAACCAAGTTTTGAGAACATTTATCGACTGCAATTATTTTAGACAACTAATTTTTACTCATAGACGTGGGTTAAAGTCAAGGCCGTATCTAAGGGGGGTGTTTTGGGGTGCTTGAACACCCCCGAAATGGAAAATGTACAAAATAAAATATAATAAATTTACTATAGTATACATAATGAAAAAAAACATGAAATTAGGCGACAAATGGTAAGAAAATCGTTTCCGATTAATAAAAAGGTCGTCAGAAATTTTGACGACTGAAAAAGGTCGTCAGAAATTTAAAATTTTGACGACTAAAAACAGGTCGTCATACTTTGACGGTTAAAAAAAGGTCATCAGAAATTCTCCGCCGAAGAAACACCCCCTCCCCGAAATCAAATCCTGGCTATGGCCTTGGTTAAAGCATTGTTCACAATATTATATTCTCCACTGCAGCCTGCATGCCGTTACAATCGAACGGTTTTCATAGATCAAAAACGGAGTATACATAAACTCGAAGCTAATTGCCAATTCCAATCGAATTGCGTCGACTGAATGCAGTAGGCTACAAGCCTCTCGGGCTTCGGGAAGCGTTGCGATCAAATAATATCCGAATGGCTCCATTTGTCTCTTGCCATTGTTTCGATGGCTCCATACGTCTCTTGCAACTGTCTCGATGGCTCCATTCGTCTCATGCCATTGTCTCGATGGCTCCATTCGTCTCTTGCCATTGTCTCGATGGCTCCATTCGTCTCTTGCAACTGTCTCGATGGCTCCATTCGTCTCTTGCCATTGTCTCGATAGCTCCATTCGTCTCTTGCAACTGTCTCGATAGCTCCATTCGTCTCTTGCAACTGTCTCGATGGCTCCATTCGTCTCTTGCCATTGTCTCGATAGCTCCATTCGTCTCTTGCAACTGTCTCGATGGCTTCATTCGACGCTTGCGTTGTCTCTATGGCTCCATTCGACTCTTGCCTTTGTCTCCATGGCTCCAGTCGACGCTTGCCCTTGTCTCCATGGCGCCCATATCGCGGGCTGACTGGTATATCTAGGTCAGATTCCAATATCTCCGCTTGACTTTCATATCTCGTGCTCCAATCTCTCGTGTTGACTGTCATCTCATAGAAATGAGGGGTCGATAACTGTTAGTGCCATATATAGTTGGGAGGGGTCGATAACTGTTAGTGCCATATATAGTTGCTTAACAACACTGTGTCATATCAAGGAAGATTAGTGTCGCCCTCCTCCTTTCTTCAAGCTTTGGACTGGTACTGCCAAAGAACGAGCAGTGCAGGAGTTCGGTCGATTACTGCTTCTCTCAATGACACTTATAGGCTACCATAAGCGCTCTCTGGCGTATAATTATTGCCGTCTATACAGTCGTTACCATCTACACTGTAGATTCTACAATCTACAGACTCTACGTCCGCCTTCCATCTCTGTCTCTGACCCCAATCTCTCTCCGACCGACTCCTTCCTATCTCTCCGACCGACTCCTTCCTATCTCTCCGACCGACTCCTTCCCATCTCTCCGACCGACTTCTGCCTCCTATATACAGACCGACGCCTAACTCTGCTGATGCTGCTGTCGGCCGGGTCAAAGACACCAGTGGCATTAGCCGCGAGACATCCGGCTTTTGTTTATTGAGGGTCATTATTCAGAGACACCTAATTACAGCCTGCTTAAAATTATAGACCGACGCATGCACACAGGCCACAATCACCCAGCGACGGCAGATAATGGCCCCGTCGCGGTGACGTAAATCCTATATTATATACGCAATTTTCGCCGGGCACCTGTGTCTCCTCCGCGCAACGACCGAAGCCAGGGGAGCCACGAGCGACGCTAATTGACCGTCCCCGGCCCTGACACCGGAAGAAGTGGACGACGACCGGCTGATGCGTTGCGTAATGGCGCCAGATACAGCGCCCGGTGTTGGGGAGGGGGGTTGTGGAGCAGCAGCAGCGGCGAGAAGTGTAACAATCATCGTTGCTCACTTGCATGTCTTATTCATCAATGGCCAGGGTCGTCTGTCGAGGGAGGGGGAGGGGGAACGGGGTGGGGGGAGGGAGAAGGGGAGGGGAGGGGTCGATGTCCGACCGTCATTCCAAATTGGTGGATTCTATGTGGCGGCGAGATGACAGCTGAGCTTTCCTGCTGCTGCTGCTGCTGCTGCTGCTGCTGCAGCTGATGATGATGATGATGGCAGATCGATATTCTCCCTTGTTGTATAGACGCCTTTGTGAGTAATCTTTACATGCCGGGGTCTATGCGCTTGCGTAATAACACGCACGCATGACGAGTGTAGGTCTACATGTGGTGCATGCTGTGTGTATCGTGTAGGCTATTATCGTATACTGTTGCATCTATATATGTTGATATCCTAAAGAAAAATAATGGAAATGGTTGAACGAAAAGAATGGTGCAATTAACAATGATTAATCGTTTATTTCGTTAAAAATTGTAATTATGTTTCGTCTATTCGTTTGTTAATTATTGGCAAACGGGTATACTAGAAAAGTACTAATGAAATTGATTCACTGAGTGCATTTATTATTTAAAAATATTCATAAAAGACGAGTAAAAGCACGAATAATAAAGAATATGCTTGCAAACAGGCCTATTCGGTGTTTGATAGTCAACCGTACGGTAGCTTCACGTAACGAGGCAAACCGCACAAAGCAGGGCTGTTTTTAAGGAATTTCTAGAACTGCACAACTCCTTATTTTCTTTCCCATCCTCCATGGTAAATTACTTCCAATCGGACGACAACGACCCTTTTTGCTAGTTTTAACTGTACAAAAAATGCTTCTACAACTGCACAAATCCATTTAGAACTGCACATTTTGTGTACAACTGCACGTTAAAAAAGCCCTGGCACAGAGCGCTCTATGCCTTTCATTGGTGGCTTAAAGACGAAAAGAGGAGTCGAGAACCTCTGCATGGTATACAAGGACCAACAGATCTGTAGGAATAAGGCCAAGAAGCATGCAGTCATTCTGTCTTCTGCTCTCTTCTTTTATATACGGAAATGACGCATAAATAATTGAAACTCAAAGAATCAACAACATAATCTCCACTGACCGACCTATATACATACCGACCGGTGCGCATGACATTTAGATCCATCGCTTTTTTGACGGTGGACTTAGAGCGCAGCATTCGACTCAGAGATTATGGACAGTAATTCTGATAGAGTTCTCTACTTCTCTCTCTCTCTCTCTCTCTCTCTCTCTCTCTCTCTCTCTCTCTCTCTCTCTCTCTCTCTCTCTCTCTCTCTCTCTCTCTCTCTCTCTCTCTCTCTCTCTCTCTCTCTCTCTCTCTCTCTCTCTCTCTCTCTCTCTCTCTCTATATATATATATATATATATGCAATTATGCATTTAACATGTGAAGCTGGACCATCGGTCAACTTCCCGGCTAACAGTCGTCTGGGTTTCGTCCGTCTCATTTTTGGCTCGACGACACGTGTACGAAGATATATTTATATGAAAGCATTATAATAATTATGTGCGTGTGTGTCATTATGTATACCACTGAACGCCAATTTGCTTGAATTGGCGCCATAAGCTTATAGGTCCGTTTTAGCACTGATCACACATTCAGCGCTGGCAGCGGCGCCCCCAGGATTTTTTTCTTGTACGCACAGCCAAGGGCGAAAATTTTTTCGATGGGGGGACCAACAGGGAAAATTTTTCGTCAGGGTCGCCGAAAAAACTGATGACCTTTTTAGTCATCAGCCTCGAATTCCCAAAAACATACCTTTTCCATCCGCCGAAAAAAACTGATGACCTTTTTTTAGTCATCAGCCATTTTTTTAGCCTTTCAGCGCTGTACGCACTTGCGTAAGTGCGTACGCCTGCGGGCGCCGCTGCGCGATGGTAAAGTATAACCGCCAAGGTAAGAAGAATCATGAAATGAGATTGTTCCGTTCGTATAGCGCCGTATATAGCCTTCAATGAAATTCTTATAAGTCGCTCAAATTCAACTTGTGCAGCAATGGCTCATGAGTTGGGAGCGCCTCTGAGCAAATAGGTCTCTTGAAATAAGAGGCGCTATATAAATTTTCGGAACGAACGAACGAAGTTGCCATGAAGTGCATGAAAGACGAAACTCAGCAATGACTCACTCCAACCATCTCCTCATCCGGGTCTTTGATGGGCGATTTGGGGCAATCCCTTTCTCGCCCGAACTTCCCAGACTCCCCTCTGCCGTTCTGCTGCTGGCGTGGATTCAGCTCGAGCGCTGCAGCAGCGCTGCGTCTCGTTGTCACCCTCCGTCCTCCTCCGCCCTTCAGCTTTCGTCGCTTACGAACGGAGCAGATGATGGCCACGACGGTTCCGATGGCCAGAAGGATGGCCACCAGCGTCCCGGCCAACACGATGGCCAGGTCCTCACTGGCCAGGATCCGGTACATGTGGCTCGCCTGAGCGGACAGCGTCTGCTTACGGATGGCGATACGTAGTATCCTCGAGTCGGATAGTGACGGTTCGCCGGCGTCCGTGACCGTCACTCGAAGGGGAATCTCTTCCCCATCGGCCCCAGTCAGGTCCCCGTTGACCCTCAGGTCGCCCGTCTCAGGGTCGACGATGAACAGCTTGGCGTCGTTCCCGGCCGCGATGCCAAAGCTCAGCTTCGAACCGTGACCGCGATCGAGGTCGTGTGCTCTCAACCGTACGACGAGGTCACCGGGCGAGAGACTATTTGGAATGACGATGTCACCATGATCATTACCACCACCATCACCGTCATGGTCGGCTGATGATGAGGACGACGAAGACGAGGAGGATGAGGAGGCGGAGGGAAACTCGAAGATGGGCAAGTGATCGTTGAGGTCAGCCACTTGTATCTCGACGGCTGCTGAGGCAGTTGTTGGGACGCCGCGAAGCGTGGAGACGGCAGAGGCAATCAGCCGGAACGAGCTTTCCCGCTCGCAGTCCAGGATTGCCGTCGTTGCTATGCGACCTGTCTGTGCGTCGATCCGGAACGGAAGTTGTCGGTCCGTGTCGCCGGAAGCGAGTCTGTAGACGATCCGGTTGAACGGCGCCAGATCACGATCGATGGCAACGACGATGCCAACTTCCGTTCCGCTTGGCTGATTCTCCTCCACGACGAACACGTACTGGTTCAGTTGGAACGCTGGACCCTCATCGTCGACGTCGAGGACCCTGAGCAGGAACTTGACCTTGACCATCTTTGGAGGGACCCCGCAGTCGGACGCTATCACTTCGAATTGGTACTCGGAACTGAGTTCACGGTCGAACGATATGGCGGCCTCGACGATTCCCGAACTGGAATTAACGGAAACTATTCCGGTCACGGAGTCGTCCAACCGGTAGACGATATCCGCATTTGGTCCGGAGTCCGGATCCGTCGCCTTGACCCTGGCCAAGGTCACTCCAGCTGGATTGTTCTCCTCGATCGTTGCCTCGTAAGCGTCCCTGGAGAAGCGGGGAGCGTGGTCGTTGCGATCGACGACGATGACCTTCACCGGAACGGCAGAGGTCAGAGATGGAATCCCGTTATCGCTGCACGTGACGCTGAAGTCGTACATCTCCCTGACCTCTCTGTCGAACGGGACCAAGGTGACGACCTTGAACTCCGTCGGGTACATCTGCTTGAGGTCGAACAGGTGACTGTCGGCGATCGCGCAGTGGAATCGACCGTTGCTTCCGCTATCCGGGTCCTCGACGGTCACGTGGGCGACGAACGACCCCAGCTCGCTGCCCTCGATGACCTCTGCGTAGCGACGTTGGCTTCCGACGGTGTTGACGCGGATCCTTGGTTCGTTGTCGTTCACATCGATGACGTTGATGATGACGAGAACCTGTGACGACAGACTCTCGCCTGGCCCGCAGTCAGCCGCCGTGACGTAGAGCAGGTGAGTGACCTTCATCTCGAAGTCCAGCTCCGCCTTCGTGTACACCTGACCGGAGTCGGGGGTGATCCCGAACAGATGCCCGGCCTCGTTCTCCGTCTCCCGCGTGAAGTCGTAGACGATGACGGCGTTGAGTCCGACGTCTCTGTCCCTCGCCTCGGCCTTCCACACGACCGATCCGATCGCCACGTCCTCAGGAACCCTCGCCTCGTACGACGAACTCTCGAACGTCGGACTGTTATCGTTGGCATCGAGCACCTCGATCAGGACCTCGATCGATCCAGTTCTCGTCGGGTAGCCACCGTCGAGGGCGTGCACCTCGAAGCGGTAGAAGTCCAGCGTCTCGCGGTCGAGGCGCTGCTTCAACGCCAGTCGCACCTGGAGGGATCCATCCGGGCGACTACGCAGCAACAACTCAAAGCTGTCCGTGGCTGGAACGATCTCGTACTGGGTCACTCCGTTCTTAGAGCTGTCCTTGTCCTCGGCGGAAGGAATAAAGAAGCTCGTCCTTGGATCTGCCGCCTCGGAGACCTCGAAGGTCAGCGACTCCTGTCGGAAGAACGGACCGTTGTCGTTCATGTCTATGATCTCGACGTGGACCTTGATGATCTGGAAGAACTGGATCGGCTGGACGACGACGTCGAACTTTATGTAGCACGGATCGTCGGACCGGAAGCAGATCTCCTCGCGGTCTATCTTCTGCGTCGTCCGCAGAACCCCTCCGAGCTCGTCGACGGAGAAGTACTGCTTGTGACGAGGCACCGGAAGTGTGAGGAAGCTGAATCGCAGCCTCGACAGCGTCGCATCCGGGTACTTTCGATCCAGTCCGTAGTCGAGTACGATGTTTCCGACGACCGTTCGGGAGTTGAGTTCTTCCAGCAGCGGATAGTGAAGGACTGTCTCGTTTCGGATGGAACCGGACGGTGGTGCTGGTATCGCTCTATTGTCTGCGACTAACAATGACATCCAAGTGAATAGAAACTGGAACCATGGAGTGACACCCATAGAAAACCAGTTGCTGCAACTTCTGAAATTCATGACTGCTCAAGTCTTTGTTAAAAGCTCATGCCCAGCGTTATTGTCCACTGCGGCGTAATATCTGCTATTCATCTAATCTTAAGCTCCGTTTGCGCGGCCTCGTAAAATGCATAACACTTGCTACTGTCTGCTCTCGGAACCTTTGATGTCAATTTAATATCGTCAGAACTTGTTGTATGTCCATCATGTTTCAGAATCTATGATGTCAAGATGTCATATGACACCTTAATCCTCTTTACGTTCTTCCAATCTTAGCCATAGGTTCCATCGAAGTTCTGTTCGTTGGCTCTGTTTCTGCTTTAAAAGCATCAATGCAACGCTTGCTATCTCTCTCAATGATTATGCCTATTCTTTTAACCATAAGTATCTAAGAAATGTAATTTTTGTATATAATTCAGAATTTGACAAAACACATTATCACGCTATCTCATTTTTGCTATCTCTAACACCATTTAGCTCAGTATTTTCTAATAATACGCCTCGATTAATGGAACAACCCTTTGACATCAGAAACTCCACACGGCTGACAACTTTCTAGAAGCATCCAAAACTGAACTTTTTACACAGGTTCATCTTGACTGACTTTTCCCTGCTCTGAGCACTTCTGAAGCGTTGCTACGGTTTTTTTAATCGATTGCTTGCGAACCCATGGCGCTTAAATCTCTAGGCTACATATTATTATTGTTATAACTATTATTATAAAATTATTATTATCAACATTGACTAATTCTCTGCATATATTTCTCATACCCCTCTAACTCTGTTTATCCTAATAATAATCAGCGTTGATAATCTCTCCTTATATATATAATTATAATATATATATATATATATATATTTCTTAAATACGATTTGACTCAGTATTATCCAATTTTATAATACTCCAATCAATATATATATATATATACATATATATATATATATATGTATATTTAATATAAACGTTGACTGGCTGCCCTTGTAGGCCTCTATTTCTTAAATACCAATATTATTTACTAATACTCCACTATACTTGATATCGACGTTTACTAGTTATCTGTATGCTTCATAAATACCATTTACAAGTAGCTCGGTATTATCTACTAATACTCCACTATACTTATTAACAACGTTGAATGGTTGTCCGTATGTTTCCTGCATGCACATTAATATAGCGCCGGCCATCACAGTCGATGGTGTCGCATGAATGAAACGCAACAGCCAACAGTCTATTGCATCCACCGACAGAATCATCCAACGGATGCAAGTCGCCGGGCAACGATTGCACTCTCGGTTGCTGCAGCTGCGGAGTTCATCCAGCGGCGGCGGCTCAGCATGCATCACCAGCTGCAGCAACCAAGCATCTCGCGACGGATACGGCAGACGGCTGTGCATTCATCCGTTCATCCGTCCATCTATCAGTCGGTCGTTTCCGAGCAGCGGACGCGCCGGTACATTGCCCGTTGAATTGGTCGCCTGCTGCAGCCAAGGTAGCTCAAGCACGTAGTTTCCTCCGGTGATGGGCGGAATGGCGTGCTGCTGCAGTTCTTGCAAGAAAAGACTGACGCTGTAGACTGACACCGAAAGTTTAAAAATTTCAAGCACTTGGACAAATTAGGTCTAAATTATTAACGCCCGTTGTTTCAATATTACTTAGAGACTTGCCGAACACAGTGGCGGCGTTAGGAGGGCTAGGGGCTAAGCCCCCTATAAAAGGCAACGTGGGGGCTAAGCCCCAGTAAAAAGTCAATCCGGGGTTTTTACATGCAAAACTGAAATATTTTCACGATTTTCGACCGGATGGTTAAAAAGTTTTAAAAAGTTCGTCACAAATTTTGGCGGATGAGAATGAAAAATTTCCTCCGCGAGGATTCATCCCCACTAACTGAAATCCTGGCGCCACCGCTGGCCGACCACAGTCTGATTTTCAGTTTATCTGACCTGTCGCATTCCAGAGGGCAACGTTTATCATCTTCACTATGAAAAGTAGGGCCGCCGAGTGGTCAGGTTTATGCCCTGCAGGGGCCCGGTGAATTTTAGGGGCCCGGACTATAGGTGGTCATATATTGTACATATATAAAGTTCATATAATACATATATATGCCTTTTAAAATATACTATTACAGAGAATCAACTATAATCAGTTTGAACCTCGAACTAACAACCAAATAAAATACTATTGCATAATTTAATTAAATATTAAATATTAAATCCTAACTGATAACTGCATTTCAGTTATTTCAATTTCTTTCTAAAATTATTGTCATTTGATGCCTTAAGATAATTATATACTGTCGTTTAGGTGACTGCTCTGCTCTGGCCAGAGGCCCGGAATTTCTCTCTTCATCATTGGTGACAAGACGTAGCATGCATTACAGCAATTAGCTATAACTTATCGCCATTTTGCTGGTCCATAGTATAATTTCTGGTAAATGTATAAATATGATAAAGTTGAGGTCAGCGGCCTTCGCGTGCAGTCTCATAATGATGGTCGCCAGAACCTGTAAGACAGTGTACATAGGCAATTGTAATATTATAGGCTACCGGTACTCCTCGCTGCACTTCAAACAAGTGTATAATAACAGGGCTTTTTGAAGGAAATGTTAGAACTGCCCAACCTTTTCTTTCCCTTCCCATCCTCCATGGTAAATTACTCCCAACTGGATGGCAATGCCTTTTTACCATTTCTAGCGGCAAAGAAGTGCTTTCTACAACTCCACAAATCCATTTAGAACACTTCGTCAAGAGATGCTCGTTATAAAAGTATTGGGCAATAATGTTGTTGGACAATAATAATGTATAGACTAGTTGCTTTTAGGAAATTCTAATCAGAGATACTTATGGAGCAAGGTCGACGGTTTTCGCCCCTGAATATTACCTCGTGAGGCATCGCAGAACGCGGGAAACAGTCAGATTCTGCTACACTGTACATTACAACCTTTACTAAGACATTTCAAAACATTGATGTTGACGAGGGAATACCAAAGAATGAAAGAAAATCTCACTGAAAACGACACAAATCCCTGGAGGAAAAGAACGGAAGACAATGGGAAAACAATGAAAAGAACAAGAGAAACGGACAATAGAGAGAACAAACGGAAAGAAAGCGGACGTCGTCCTCAGCAAAAGCTGCAGGATCGATGCCGGACACAATAGACGACAGGCGTAGGTCAATTAATAAACAGTTCGCTGGAGAGTTCATCTGACAACACCAACTCCCCTCCATCCCTCCCTCCCTCCATCCCTCCCTCCCTCCTACGCTTTCCTCATCCACGTCTCCATTCTCTTCCTTCGCCCTCCTCTTACTCCTCTTCTATACCGCTTCCCATATACCAGTTTCCAGATGCATCAACTGGAGTGGTTATTTACAGCCTTAGCAGCGACGCCGTCGTGCCACGGATTCGAATGATGGAAGAATCGTCAACAGTGGAAACAATGGAGCGGACTGAGCGCCGCAGATCAGGCGGAAACCTATTGTCTCTCATCAGAGATTTACACGGAAGACGTCAGCAGCCGACAAAAAAGCCCGATGGACATCGCCAACGTGTAGAGGCCGATAAAGATGAGACGACAGGCGTAGGTCAATTTGCTGCGAGGCCCAAACGTTGAATCGTGTGCTTCCTTTTTGGAATCGAAGGCTGTCTTTGGTAATAGGAAATTGCGTAAGAAAACGCCTTGTTCCGCGTACCTATAGAGAGGGGGAAGAGACAGTCAGACAGAGACAGACGGAGAGACACAGAAAGGAAGAGGCAGAGAGAGACAGAGAAAAACAGACTTACAGACAGAGAGGCTGTTCTGAAGCATAGGAGTAAAGGTGATGCATGCATGCAGCTTGCAATCGCATCAAAAGAAACACGTCGGAAGGATAAAGGTATAGTGACGCACGTATTCATATATCTCCACAAAATTCACCCACAGAAACAATCCCAAACTCCTATATATATATCCAAACTTCTCTATCCAAACTCCTCCACCTATACTTCTCTATCCAAACTTCGCCACTCATACTCCTCTACCCAAGCGTTTTCACCTAAACTCCTTTACCCAGACTTTTCCCAAATTCCTCTATACCCAAACGTCTCCATCCAACTCCTCTGCCCAAATTACTCTACACACTTTCTCCACCAAAGCTTCTCTACCCAAACTTCTCTATCCAAACTCCTCTACTCACGCTTCTCTACCCAAACGTCTCTACGGTCTACCCAAACTTCTCTACTCATACTCCACTACAGAAACTTCTGCAGAGACCTAATCCTAAAGTCCACTGGATCAATAGGTTCAGGCACAGAAGCAGCCACACGCAGCGATAGTATGAGCCAACTGCTGGGGAACCAGTGGTCATGACCTTCTTAACCTTCAACCTTTCGTTTGCAATCATTTGCAGGTCCCGAAGGGCCGAAGGATGGAAGAAGCATTGGCGACGTCACGAAGGTTGCGGCAGGTTGTGTGACGTATACTGCCTGTTTCGCTCTTGACCTGCCTTAAATTCTTTAGCAGTCGATCTTCTTTACAGTTAACTTCTCGTGACCAACTGCTGAATAACTCACACGCCCTTGACGCCATCATTCTGCTGAATTTGTAAAGCTGACAAGAAGACTTTGTTGGCACCCGGATAATTATTATTATAGTCTGTCGTTCAAGAACGACGACAACAATTCAACAGATTAGACAAAACATTCCAAGAACCATTACTCTAAATTATTCCACCTTACAGTTTATTGGTGGAATGGTGTCCTTCCACCAAACCGGAGGATTCTTCCACCGATACACGACGTCTCCAGAGGGAAAAGTTGATGGAGGCGCGTCTAACAACAAATGATCGATTGTCTCTAATTATCGTTGATGACGACCGACTTCGCAAACGAATCTCCAAAGCATAACATTCGGATTGAACACGTTGTTTGGCTCAGCTGTTATGAAAGAAAGCAATAATCAATCACAGGAACGCAGTGGTCAAGTGGTTGAAGTGCGTCACTGTCGACGAAGAGGTTGGGGTTCGGTTCATGAAAGAGTAGACGATAGTTATTTCTTTCTGCTCGTTACAGATAATTATTTAATAATAATGACTTAATTCTTAAATGATAATGTTTCGAGATGTGTCATTTGGGTTCCTTAGCGATCAGAATCTGGTGGAAAACGAGTCCATGAACCGCGCAGTATACCGGTGGGTCGGTCAAATAGGGAAGTTTGGTCTGAGCGTTCACCCTATACTCACCCTAAAAAAACGAAGCGCAAATTAAGTTACTTACGCTTCTGCATGGACGCCTCTTGGGTTCTTCTTTTACATCATCCACCAACCCTTCGTTTCTTTTTAGTCTTTCCACTCTTGTTCTTCTGTGTTGTCATCTTCAACCATTTTTTTAACTGATCTTTTCCTACTCGTCCTCGTCCTCTTCTTCTGTTTTTGTCTTTATCCTCTTCTGTTTATTGCTCTTCCTCCTCCTCCTCCTCCTCCTCCTCCTCCTCCTCCTCCTCGTCCACTTCCTCTTCTTCTGTTTCTTCTTTAACCTCTTCTATTTACTCCTCTTTCTCCTACTCGTCCTCTTCCTCTGTTTTTTCCTTTTCCTCTTCTGTTTATCCCTCCTCCTCCTCTTCTTCTGTTTCTTCCTTTTCCTCTTCTGCTTATTCCTCTTCCTCCTCCTCCTCCTCCTCCACCTCGTCCTCGTCCACTTCTTCTTCTGTTTCTTCATCCTCTGCCTCCACGTCTTCTTCTACTACTTCCTCTTCCTCCTCTTCTGTTTCCTCCTCCTCTTCCTCCTCCTCCTTCTCTGCCTCATTCTCTTATTCTTCATCTTAGCACAGCTCCCTAATGCTTGCCCTTCTTATCGCAGAGAAACATAAATTAATCTTTCGTTAATTACACGTCTTTATCACAATCTTCGTCCGCGCAGAACCAGCCTTCTGCCATTTGAAGATCCATTCCGTCGAACGCAAAAGCACAGAGACGCCACACACGGGGGACAACATTATTATCCAGACGTAATCGCTCGGCTGCTCAACGACTTGCAGATTTTACGTGGAATTGGAAAGACGATACAGTAACAGAGGTAGCGGGCAACACACTGGTTATAACTGCCACACACCGTTTCCCTATGCCGTTTGTTTTATTTGCAATATGATGTGATGTGATGTAGCGTGATCAGTGGCGTAGCCAAGGGGGGTTTCGGAGTTAAACCCCTCTCCCCCATTGGCCTCGGGAAAAGGTTTTTTAAAGGTTATTTGTCCACTTAAATAAAAAAAGCAATATTGCTTGTAGTAACCATTGTTTTTCTTACTTTATTCCTTTGTTGCTTTATTTCCTTTTTATTTACTGTAATACTGTTGGGTTGGTGTCAGAAAGGGCATCCGGCCAGGCAAAAAAAACACATCATAAATTACTGGCTACACCACAGAATGTGATTATAGTTTTACGTTATGGTGAAGTTTACGTTACGTTGCGCCTGTTTTCTTGAGTCATGCTTTCGTGTTCCATGTTGACTATATATCGTTGAATCCCATTTCATGTCTACATGGTCGATCCGGAATTTAATCGTCATGGTCTAATAATCGTGATTCGCCTGCACCAAATGACCTCCTCCTCCCCCTCCTCCTCCTCCTTCTCCACCTAATTCTTTCGAGTGCATCCCGGGACCAATGAAACCCTCGCTCCACCAGGGATCCATGGGATGTTCCTATCCACTCGGACGTGAAATCCAGCTTGATGGATAGCTCCACATTCCGTGAATTTTGTCCTCATCCGGCACGTTCCTCCTTTTCTTTATGCACGTTGCTCCGTGCATGTGTGTGTGTGTGTGTGTGTGTATGTATGTATGGACAGTAGGTGTGTCTGTATGTGTGTATGTGTGTGCTTGTTTGTATTTACGTACATGTCCTCATATGCATCGACCAGCCAATAATAGGAGTATATATGTATATATATGTTATATATGTTATATATATATAATATATATATATATGCACGTAGGCTACATATTTTGCAATCATAGAGGTCAACACAATATAATTATCATTATTATAATTACTATTGACTTTTTATATAGCGCACCTTCAAGGTAAACTATTCAGAAGCGCTCCCAGTCCAACAATGGCTAAATAAGGCAGTCTTTTAGTGAGAAAGAAACCTATAGTGGTGTTGCGTCTATTATAATGAGAATCGTTTTTAATATCAAATTGATACGGTACAACGAATGTGATTACAATTCCTAGTATGAGCGTAAGATCACGAGTCATTGTTACAGCAGGAGTCAAATTTAGCTGTTGGCTGTAGTCATACAAGTCGTCCATCACGTCCACTTCTCAGTTCACCAAACGCCATCTGCCGAATGGAAGGTTAAGTGAACCTTTGTGAGGGTATCAGGAAGCGAATCTGCACCCGTGCGTTCTTCGTGCTAGAGTGTTCATCAATGCTCTAAGTAAGCCCCCTCCCCATATATACAAACAGACATTCGTGCATACATGCACATGTACACAGGGGCGGATCCAGGAATTTTCGAAGGGGGGGGCCAAAATTTTGTGGGTTTGGGTGGAATTTTTTGTTTGTTTGGCCGAAACCAGAGTTTAATTTAGTCCCCTCCTATGGGGGGATTGAGGCTTCTGGAGGGGCAGATTATGGACTGTCGTTTCTGGAGGGGTAGATTATGAACCATCTGGAGGACAATCATGAGGCGTGTAGCGCCAAGAGTGGTGGGGGAGGGGTATGGGGAGGGGGATATGCCCCCTCCCCACCAGAAACTTTTTGAATTTTCACATTGCAATGGTAGCATTTTAAGCTGTTATCTTAGCAAAATAGCTGTACTTTTCAGTGCTTATAAGAGTGATAGAAGATCTCAATAAATATAGACTATACTTTAAAAATAGTGTTTTTTTAAGTTTCCACACTGCAACAGTGCCTTTGTGAGATGTCATTTTAGCAAAATTACTCAATTTGTTCAGTACTGATAAAAAATATATACAATACAATATTAATATATACAATACAATATTAATAATATCTGTATGTATCGAGTCCAGCAGCTCAGTTCTGCTGTTGCTGGGTTATTATAGTGAATAACTTCAGACATGAGTATAATTATATTACATGAGCTGACTTTTCTGCACTAGAATCGGCTTATCCCTGTTTCCTAAGATGGTCCTGAATTGCTGACCAGGACACACTTTGCAGTTAAATAATAACAAATGGTACACAAACCAGCCAAGAACTAATAAATTGCAGCGGCCAAAATCTGAAAGTCATGTAGTAACGAAGTTGTTTTACTAGGTGTTCAGGTGTTCAAATAACAGAAACAAAACAGTTTGAAATTTGACAGTTCCAAATTTGAAAGATAGCGCTGGAGAGAAGTTATTCAGTTGAACAAAAATAGTATTTGTGCAAATATTAAGAATAAGTTACACTCATTTTAACAGGATTATATCAGATTGCTAAAAAAAATTCAGTATACACAGTATAGTAGGCCTATAAAAAAATGCACTCTTATAGGCATGGGCGGAATTTATCACAGTATAGTATTCAAAAAATACACTCTTATAGGCATGGGCGGAATTTATTAAGCCCCCAAGAACGCACAGATTTAGAAATTGGTCACATATTTTCAGGGGGTAGGAGGGTCTTGCAATCAAAAATTTTCTATTTTTTGCATATTTTATTTAACTCTGGCTAAGGGGTTTAATTCTTGTGCAAATATCTAAATCTATTCATGTATAGGCCTAGGCCTACCCGTAATTTGGCAGGAAAAGCTCTAGCTTTATCCTGCATTCCATAATGGTCAGGATTTTGTAACAGAAATTGAACATTTACCATCTGTATGCCTATAAAAGGCAAATTTTGGATGTGCCCATTGAACCTGTTGAACTTTTAACATACATAAAAAATCCATCAGAGTTATTTCCAAATATGTGTCAGGTAACGCATGAGCCTACTGTTGACAATTCCATCAGTGGTAGCTTCTGCAAAAAGATCATTTAGCAAACACAAAATGATAGATTTAAATGTTTGAAGGACTACAATATCTCATTCACATCTTGTGGATTTGGCCAGGTTGACCTTTGAAAACTTTGAGTATAATATTGCTAGAACAATCGATTTTGAAACTGTCACAAGAAATTTGTAGAAAAAGGGGCCAGGAATGCTCCTTTCTTGAGCAAATAGGTACATTAAGTTTTTTTAGAAGCATAGATCAAACTCTTGTTCATGAAAGTGGTTCCCAAAATTTTTATTTCACAATGCAATTGTGCGAGAAGCTTACATTTGAGTTTCAGATTGAAGTGAAGGCACACACTGACAATGGACAGTTGGTTGACAAAGTTGCATTGCAAATGTTGCTTGGTAGACTGCATATAATATTATATATATAGTTAATTATATATATATTATATATATATATATATCCATGACATTATGGCTGTGTTATGGATGTATGTTATGCATGGCTAAGGGCCATAACCAGAGACTTTCCCCATAAATAATAATAGTGAATAATAGTTATTGTAGGGCTAGTGCATACATCATGCAATATTGCTCTATTAGCTGTAATATTAGTGGCAAACAAAAGTATTTTTTAAAGTATTTATGTATTTATAATATGAAGCACACAATGCTAAAATAATTCCAAGTTAAAGTATGAATAGACCTCACCCTATTATATTATTTTTAAGACTACAGTAAATAAAATACTTCCGACCACTGAATGAAACATAGTAAGGAATAAATAAGAACAAGAAGTAAACATGACATTGTGTGATCATTCACCGCAGTTTCTTGCACTTATAGACTAAATTCAAAACTTAACAAGTTTGGCCTCTGAAATTTTTTTGCATCTGGGAAAGAATCCCTAATACTGTTATTAGTGTTAACTTGCTTTGTAGATAATAGTTAGTTGTTATTAGTTATAATTGTGTTTATTGGTGTTAATATTTTTACATTTTACTAAAGAATATATACACGAATAACAAACATTGTGTGCCATAAATCATAGCCGGATACTGTTGAAAGATTTTTCGTTGCTTTATATATTGAGACAATGCAATTGTGTGAGAGGCTTAGATTTTAATTACATTTATATATTAATTCTCCTGGCCATGACTGACTCCCTGCAAAAAATCTTTTGGGTGACCATGGATGGGGGGGGGCCACGTCCCATGGAGATTTGGAATGGGGGGGGGGGCCATGGCCGGATTGGCCCCCCCCTGGATCCGCCCCTGCATGTACATATACGTGCGTGCGTGCGTGCATACAGTCGACGAAAGCGATACTCGTGAAAGGGATTCGTATGACATATCGGACGGCAGGTGGCGCCATGTCGCCAATGGAGTCTCTTTCCTTCTATTCATACTCCGCCAGACTTCAGACTTCAGCTATATTATAGTGGCGCATGAAAAGACGGAAAAAATTTCAAAGATGTCGCCACCATCTCTGTCTCTGTCTCTGTCTCTGTCTCTGTCTGTCTCTCTCTCTCTCTCTCTCTTTTCTCTGTCTTTCTCTCTGTCCATTGGAGACCGAGTGGAATGGGATGGTCACTGGTCAGCTGTTCATGAGAGCAGAACTAGAAGCATGCATCGTCTTTCGCTTCACTGAGAAATCGGGTTTCATCTCTATGCACGGCATGATGAAACGTATACTATCTAGAGGCATAATGAGAATGCGTCCTGAATGTTTATTTGCAACGTACGCACTCACGCATGCACGCACATATACGCACATAATTGCACACACACGCACACGCACACACACACATACAAACACACACACGCACACCCTCACACGCACGCACGCGCCCACACGCACGCACTCACATACACGCGCGCGCACACACACACACACACCGATACACTCTATCAGGGCTGTTTTTAAGGAATTTTTAGAACTGCACAATCCCTTCTTTTCTTTCCAATCCTCTATGGTAAATAACTTCCAATCGGAGGACAATGACCTTTTTTGCTAGTTTTAACTGTACAGAAGTGCTTCTACAACTGCATACATCAGTTTAGAACTGCACATTTTGTGTACAACTGCACGTTAAAAAAAGCCCTGCACTCTATGTTGTGCAAGGAGCTCTCAGAAACATTTCGAAATGTGATTTGTTCAATTTTGTCGATCATTAGAAGCCTATAATTATAATCAATTCTCTAACACGAAGAAACTTATTACTACAAAAGTAGTAGACCTAGTTTAAAAAGCAGATGGCAATTTCCCAAGGGGCATGTGCCCCCTCTTGCCCCTGTGTGCGGGCGCCCAATGCAGATGTGTCTGAAAGATATGCAGGCCAGATAGACATTCGGCGGCGGACACGGTAATTGAACCATTTTCTGTTTTTCTATGGACACGAAATAATCGCCGTCGACTCTGCTATGATTAGGAGTTGAGTAAACAAAAGCCAACAGCCATCAACATCGGCCAATCCCGTCTTAATTACACCTTCATCCGAAACATCAGAACACACTGCTATGGTCCGATTTCCATGCTTATGCAGACTACACACGTGTATTTATATATCTGCAAGTGTGCATATTATACTCCTGAGGCATTACAGGTCCTTATTATTCCGATATGAGGCGAGTATATATATATATATATATGTATATATATATATACAGCATAAACATTTTGACAGTCGACGACTATAGAATGAGTAATGACAGCGACAATAAGTGGCATGACAGGAACGTTCGTCGATGTAAACTGCAGTCATGTGATTGGCATTGTATTCGCTATTCATTGTCACAAACGGCCAGAATGTTATGTCTAATATCTTGATTACGGTTCAATGAATCAATGTTGTATTATAACCATAGGAGTGACGGGTTGCTCTGTGCCTCCGTCACTCCTATGGTTATAATACGCTCAGAGGCAAATGGAGAACTGTTGATACCGCGCTTCCGTACCAATATGTGGGGCGCGGTGGTGTAGTGGTGGCGTCGTTGCCTTGAAGCCGGAAGGTTCGAGGTTCGAATCCACCTCGCCGCGTAAGGACCTTGGGCAAGCCTTTCACTCACAATTGCTCAGCGCTTCGGCGTGAAACTCCGATGCAGTGTCCGCTCTGCATTCGGGAGCGCCTCTGAGTAGAGAACTTGAAGGGGCGCTATAACAAGTGCGCATACAAACAAAATATATGCTGGAAAATCGGGCTTTCTAATGCATTATTTTTGTAACAGTATAACAGATATAGTTCTGAAACATTATTTTGCAAACCGTCATGATACGCAACTTTTGGATCTGCCTGACTTGAAGACATAATATATTAGGCCATATACTGTATGCTACATGAATTTTAAAAGACATTTCTGGATTAGCTGCCGATGCATCTCGGACCATGACCCTTTTAGCGGAACCTTATGTTCCTTTGGGTCCATTGACGCCACTGTACACGAATGTCTTAATTGCTTACTTACACACATGTATAATATTATGATGATCAATAAATTTATTATATGGGATGATTGATGCTACTGCTAGAATTTTCTCTTATATAGCGCCAGTGTGAAGTTTTGACGCTCTTAACATACGCTCAATATACATACACCGTGTCTCAATAAAAAAAGGTGCAGAATTGTTTTTGTCAGAACTTCGTCAAATTTCCATCAATCTTAATCACTTTTGGCAGGTAGATGGATAAATGGCTGAAATTTCATGCTATATATAAATTTTCCACTTCACCTGATTCATATCACTGCATTACCTTGTTAAACACAGATATACCAATTTTTCATATAACGCTTAGATTTTAATACTTCCAACAAACTATCTGACGTCTGAATTAGCACGCAATGAAGTAAATAGCAGAGTTTCTTAATTGTTATGACAGAATTGCTTAAAAGTGTTAGAATTGGTGCTCGAAATGTGCACCGCATGCGCGGACACAACTCACACAAGCGCTAAGACGGCGACGCCACTGGTCGATAGCACCATCAACAATCGACTGGTCAAATCGCGCCCACTCGTCAAGCAGGAGCGTTCTGAGTTCGTCGACACTGGCTATTCTGGACCGATAAACCTTCTCCTGCAGCACACTTCATATGGTATAGTCGACTGGGTTAAGATCTGGTGAATTCGGCGGCCACAGTGTTGGAGAGATGAAGTCGGACGTCTCTCGCTCCAGGAAAGAGACAGTGTCGCGTGCTTGATGCGTCGGGGCGCCATCCTGTTGAAAGGCAATAAACTCGCCCTGGGATAATACGGCATATGTCTGACGGTATCTTCTAGGCAAGAAGGTTGTAGCGATAGTAGGCATATGCCCCATTCACTTTCACATCCGGTTCGATGCAATGAATTTCAATGCAGCCAAGCTTCGAGACGCCGTTATATGAAAAATTGGTACATCTGTGTTTAACAAGGTAGTGCGGTGATATGAAGCAGGTTAGGTGGAAAATTTATATATAGCATGAAATTTCAGCCATTTTTCCATCTACCTGCCAAAAGTGATTAAGATTGGTGGAAATTTGACGAAGTTCTGACAAAAACAATTCTGCACCTTTTTTATTGAGACACGGTGTATATATAATTTACATGTAGCCTATATATGCAGGATGCATGCTTATGCAGATATAGACTATACATGCATACAGACATGCAAGGACGTGGTCAGGATTTCATTTCGGAGGGTGTTTCTTCA
>OX457042.1:23922874-24095374 GCA_949752735.1 Lumbricus terrestris
TATGTTTAATCACACAATTGTATATACGCATGCATGTATGGTACGTATCTTTGCATAAATATACGTAATGTATTAATCATAACAATAAATTATGCATATATAATATATGTATACATAGGCCTACATGTAAATATGTATATATCGTATCTTATAATACCATGATCATTGCATTGTTATGGCTTGCTGGATTGATACAATTACTTAATAAAGCAAGTCATCCTATACAGTGTTGATACCTCTCCAGTCCATCTCTGTCTTTTTGTCTGTCTTTTTGTCTGTCTTTTTGTCTGTCAGACTGTGTCTGTCTCTGTCTGTCTGTCTGTCTTTTTGTCTGTCTGCCTGTCTGTCTGTGTCTGTCTGTGTCTGTCTGTCTGTCTGCCTGCCAGGACTGTTTTTTAAGGAATTTTTAGAACTGCACAACCCATTCTTTCCTTTCCCATCCTCCATGGTAAATTACTTCCAATGGGATGACAATGACCTTTTTGCTAGTTTTAACTGTACAGAAGTGCTTCTACAACTGCACAAATCCATTTAGAACTGCACATTTTGTGTACAACCGCACGCTAAAAAAAGCCTTGCTGCCTGCCTGTCTCTGTCTCTGTCTGTCTGCCTGTCTGTCTCTTTCTCTCTGTCTGAGTATGTCTGTCTGTCTCTCCATCTCCTTCTCTCTGACCTGTGTCTCTCTCTTTCTTTCTTTCTGTCTGTCTCTGTCTTTCTGTCTGCCTGTCTCTGTCTGTCTGCCTGTCTGTCTCTGTCTGTCTGTCTCTCTCTCCATCTCCTTCTCTCTGACTCTGTCTCTCTCTTTCTGTCTGTCTGTGTCTCTGTCTGCCTGCCTGTCTGTCTGTCTGTCTATCTTGCCCCTCTCCCTATGAACACTCTGGTAATCATTGTCGTTGTTCATCACCTCCGTCTCATGCACACCAATTGCATGGCGGCACTTAACGCTGCAGCCTCGACAGCATCCATTCCTCATCACAGAGCAGTTGCTGTGGCAGCAGCAGCAGCAGCAGCTGGACTTTTCAACGTCGTGAGTGATGCTTATGTACGCCGAATGTATCTCTGGAGCGCTCACTCTTTGTAGACACACATCCGTACAGAAGCATATGGGTATACCTATCTCTCTCTTTCTTCATCTCACTCTGACTTATGTACACTGTCTGTCTGTGCGTCTGTCTGCCTGTTTGTATGTTTGTCTTTTTGCATGGCCATCCATCGTGAGGCTAAAATTTAGGGAAGATGGGGATATGTCAGGAACGGAGCAAATGTAGCAAAGTGATTCGGTTCAATGTCACTGGGAACAGGAAACGGGAGAGAGAGACGATCAAGTGAAGAGATATTAACGTGTGATCTATGACCAGTTGGGATCTAAACTGCTCTATAGGTCAATGAATGACACAAGGCAGACAGGCGTTTTACTACTTGACATACTTTGCTGGTTCAATGGAGTAGAGCGCGTCAAAAGGATGTTCGAACTAGATGGCTGCTTACACGCCTGAATGTGTCATGGCGTGCTGATATATAGCCTAGCGTGCACACAATATCTGCAGTCACAATATGCGCTTAGACAAGCGGAAAGCGTAGAGTCTACAGGAGCGGAATCCAGAGGGCAATCCTGCCATGGCCCCCCATTTAGAAATTTCTTTATTCTTGACCAGCTATATTCTGACTCGGAAAGTTGACGTGCCTCAACCCCATTGAGTAGTTCCGCAGACCCCTCCCCTAGCCCACGAGGTCCGTATGACTAAAAAAGGTCATCAACTATTTTGGCGGGTAAAATTGTATCTTTTTCCTGGAAATTCAAGACAAATTACTAAAAAAGGTCATAAGATTTTTCGGCGACCAAGACGAAACTTTTTCCCTGTCCCAAGACCGAAAATTTTGCCCCCCCCCCTTCGAAAATTTCTGTATCCGCCCTTGAGAGCCAACACCATCATTGTATGAGCCACACGGAGAGCAGGGTGACAGATTGTAAATAAAGAAACGAAGTCAACGCTTTAGGTCTGCATAGTTGGATGCCAATGTAATGTAGGCTAATGTGGTGTAGTGGTGGGTTTGTTCGTTGCCTTGCAGCCGTATGGTTGCAGGTTCGAATCCACCTCAAGCCGCCTCGTAGGGATCTTGGGCAAGTCCTTCACTCGCAATTGCTCAGCACTTCGGCGTGAAACTCCGAATCAGTGTCCGCGCTGTAGTCGGGAGCGCTTCTGAGTAGCAATCTTGATGGGGCGGTATAACAAGTGCACATTCATAATGTAATCACAACAATCTACAGCTGCAAGGTACTTCTAGGACGCATAATACACGCGCGCACACACACACATACACACACACACACTGTCAAATGTGTGACTGTTAGAATCGTCAATCGTGATAGAGAATTGTGTGACCATACGGAATGCCAAATCTTGCAAGTCCGAACTGGCGAGATGGTGGTGGTGAATGATGCAGAAATGACGTCTGCAAATATACTGCATCCCTAAAAGCGTGATAAAGTGCTATGCGGAAGACGGGAAGAGTAATTGCAAGACAGACAGAGAGAGAGAGAGAGAGAGAGAGAGAGAGAGAGAGAGAGAGAGAGGGAGAGGGAGAGAGAGAGAGAGGGAGAGGGAGAGGGAGAGGGAGAGGGAGAGGGAGAGGGAGAGGGAGAGGGAGAGAGAGAGGCAGACACACACAGACACACACAGACACACAGAAGAAGACACAGACATATTACAAGAAAACTGATAGGCTACATAGACACACCATAGACGCAGTGGCCCGGAACGACTTCCACGTCTTTCCAACTCTTTTCCCGCCAAAGAACAACCGTCGTCCAGGTCTCAGGGCCCTTATGCACAATTTTGAACTTCCGATCAAAGATGACCCGAACTTTGTCTCTAGAGTTCTTTTCAAACATATTACTAAAGCATAGTCTAACTATCGATTCAATTTAATTCCAATAACTGATTGCTCCCTTTAATATTTTTTAAATTTCAATGTAATTTTTGTCTGGCTTAATGTACCAGGTTGCGGCTTGCCAACCTGTTTTTTGCTCATTAAACGTATATATATATATATATATATATATATATATATATATATATATATATATATATATATATAACCAAAGACAGACTGACATAAAGAGCCTTTAGGCCCTAAAAAGATAGACCAAAACAACACCCACACCGATACCCACAAACAAACGTGGAGGCACTGTTTACATCAATAGATTATAAATCTAAACAACGTACATAATTAAAATCAGCAGGTCAGCAACCAACAAATAAATAAATATACTTGCATACAGTGTTCTAAACAGTTATGTCGAATTTAAATAGCGGCTGTATGAGATAATTATGGAGAACAATCCGAATGATAGCAGAAAGAACAGATAGGACAAAGAATATGTTTTCAGGATGGAAAACAGAAATAGAAGGAAGTGGACTCGTAGAAAGAAATAGGCTTCTTGCATATAGGAAACAGTCACGTCAAATTCAAATTGTGACTTACAAGAGATAAAGAGATAAAGAAATGTGGCACAGCAGCACTGTGAAAAACTAAAAACCCCAATAGAGGAAAAAGTGGAATTGCAATGAAGAGGAATAGCCTATATAACAGAGGAGTGTATGTTGAGGTGGTCTCCAGAAATGTTAAGCAAGAGAATGTGAATTGGAGAAGTATGGAAGGCTGATCCTCAATTACTGGACAGTAGAGGAGGAGACTCAGGAGATGATAAATGTTCTTCTTCCGTGATGATGACTTCAGTCGCTGCAGCTGCTCCTAAGCATGCATCAGATTCCATCCTTGCGGTACCTGTGCTCGATTCAATTGTAACTGACTCCGTCACATCTTCTGAAAAAAGAAAATAAATTAAGACAATAGAAACAGTAATAATTATTATTCAACGTAAAGAAGACTTTTGTGCAGTGCAGTTAATCAAATCAGCCAAAATAATGACTTCAAGGTTCATTTAATGACATTAATAATCCTCTTCATGGGAATATAGGCGTAGGCCTATACATGGTGCCACACTGTCACCGTGTCAAAGTGTCATCACGTCTGCATTTTCTTTCTTTCGCTCTATATCAGGGGTTCTCAAACTTTATTTTGATTGTACCCCCAAGTAAAAATATCGAACCCCTGCTCTATATAGTCCAGAATTTATAAAAAGTACAAATTCCCCTGTGACAATGGACAGCACATTGACGAGAAATGTAGTCCAGTACCATAAAAAAATGTATGATGTGCCCATGCATTGGGTTATAATAATTATAATATATCTATTACCAAAAATAAAAAATAAAGCCGAGATCAAATACACCCGAGATAAGCTGAGATAAGATCAGATTGAGATGGAATAGATTAGAAGAGACTTGATTAGATTAGATTTGAATGGATTAGATTGGAATGGATTAGATTGGAATGAATTAGATTGGAAAACAGCCCTGTGCTGATAAGTTAGAATTAGAACCGTTTGGATGCCACATGCTATGTTTAATAAATTTCTGAAGTCTCTTTTATTTCGCCGTGGCTGGGCTGGGAGCGTCTCTGAGTAGTTTCCTGAAGGGCGCTATATAAATCCACATAATGAATGAATGAATGTTCCCGACCATGGAACATAACATAATATGGCCAATAAAATGAATAGAATGAATAAAAAATATTAACCCTTACCCCCCAACAACCTCTCGTCAACTTTCAAAGTCGAGGACTTAACGTCATCCCCTGTTCCAAGTGAACGATCTTGATTTTCGTCCTGTTCGAAATTAAATTCAATTCCGTTTAATTCCGTTTAATTCAATATATTATTCAATTTATTTATTGAACAAACATTTAAAGTGCTTAGGGTTCAGGCTAAATCATGACCTTTACAAAAACATTCAACATCGTCCAAACTTCAAGGCACTGTTAAGATGTTCTAAGATAGCACTCTATAAAAACACAGATACATACATAACTGCTTGATTACTTAAACTGGTCTTATTTTCTCCGGGATGCGCTATTTTAAATCGTAATAGTATTATATTCTAACTGAACGCTGCTATTTACGATTCGGTTCAATAAAAAAATGATTAGGGTTCTAATGATTATAACGACGATGGGATTATGATGTGAGGATAACCTAATGAAGACGACGACGACGACGACGACGATGACGATGATGATGATGATGATGATGATGATGATGATGATGATGATGATGATGATGATGACGATGAACTAAATTCAAAATGAACGTTGTTAACCTATAATTATCTAACCCTTCATAGTTGGTGACCCTATGGATGCCTAATTTTGGATCAATGAATACTTGAATATAGAAGTACCTGTGAAACGCCGTAATATTGACACTCTCCCTCTTCCTCGTACTGTCCACCGTCACCCTGACCAGCCGGAGCTTCGTACGGTCCGTAGCTCGAGTGGTGCAGATTATGAGGCCCCGGTGGTGTCCAGTAGGGAAGTTGGGGTCGGTGGTAATTCGGGTAGAAGGGTGACGGTTGGTGAGCCATGTAATATCGACGAGGATTTCCATTGAAGTAATTGGCGTAAACGTAAGGATTGCATCTGTTGCATTCATTTAACAACAACATCAACACTGCTTCAGGTTGGTGCTGGTTGACAGCGTTTCTGTATGTATCATGCATTGATGCGTGCATGCATCATGTATGGATGCATGTATCATGCATGGATGCATGTGTATGAATGCATGCATGGGTGCACTTATAATGTATTTAAGTATGATTGCATGCATAATTGTATTGTAAGAAATTGTATCCATTGCATTAAATGTTGGGGTCCTGTTCGGGAAATTTTCGCGGATCTTCGGCCGAAAATTCTGATGACCTTTTATATATTTTTTTAGTCGTTTGGTCGAAATTTTTTCGTAGAAAATAAGCTTACTGATTATTTCCCCTCCCCAAAAAGTTGATGACCTTTTTTTAGTTTTTTTGGGTTGAAATTTGCCAAAAAAGCTAAAAAATTTGTTGGGAAATTTTTGCTCCCGCGTGTGTGGAGGGGGCCCCTAAAGCAAGGGCGGATACAGAAATTTTCGAAGGGGGCAAAGTCCAACGGAACTACTCATGGGGGGGCACGTCTACTTTCCGAGCAAAATAGCTGATCAAAAATAAAGAAATTTTTAAATGGGGGCCATGGCCGGAATGGCCCCCCTGGATCCGCCCCTGCCCTAAAGTGTGGGACCCCTGTTCGGCTGAACATGTTGAACATGCCTTAATCCGGCCCTGACTACGACCTCCTTCCGACTACTCCTTTGGACAGCCATTCTGACTTGACACAGCGCTCGTGAATAAGCTGGTGCCCTGCGCTTGGCTTTCGAGTGACGCTCTAGAATTTTGAAGATAACCATCGCCATTACTGTTATCTCGTTTAGATTAGAATGATAAGAAGCATATGGTTATTGATCGGACCCTCTCAAACACGTCAGTATGTATTGTATTGTATTGATAAATTTTAAAGCGCCTCTCACAGTGCACATCAATCAGAGGTGCTCCCAGTACGTTAGACCAAGAGAGAAAAAAGTAGTACATGTACACATACATCACACTGACCTGAGCATTGGTGATGCGAACGGTTGAGCGAATGGATGAAGGTATGGGTATGGATGATATGGATCAGGCATATCCTTCAGACGACCCGGACCCCTGGGCGACCACATCCAACCATTGGGATAATAGTTCGAGCTTTGTTGATAGTCGTTGTCGTTATGAGAGCAATCGTCGGTGGCATCGGTTCTGTCCTTTGACCCTCGAGTCCTCCTCCCTCGATCCTCTCCTGTCCTCTTCATGCCTTCAGAGCTGGACACTCTCCCAGAATTACTGGACGACCTTGTCGTTCCGCTTTCGCCCTCTCGCTGTCCTCCTCTGGGACTCGGACTCTCTGCGCGGGACCTCGTCTTATCGCGTCCACCATGTCCACCTCGGAAGCTGCTTTCTTCCGGAGGACATGGTCTGAATGACGTCGAAGTACTTGAGCGTTGTCTGCTCCACCGGCGGTTGCTGGCATCATCATCATCATAGACTGTACTTGACCTTGATCTCGTCTTTCCACTCTGCTCTGATCTGCTCTTAGTTGATTTGTGGTCGATTCCTGTTGATTTAGAAACCGAAGCCACGTTTCTAATTTCGTCGAATTGTTGCTCTGGGTTGTGCCTATCTGAAGGCGTCCTTGACCTTCGCCTTCTTTTCTCCAGTCTTTCTGTTCCACTGGTGAAGTCGTCAGGACCTTCGATTGATCTTCGCCTGCGCTCGCTTCCGCGTGCCTCGACCTTCACTTCGTATCGGGTCTCGGAGCGTCTTGACTTCGGATTTCGATCGGGTGACTTTGGTCTTGTGAGAGGAGAGACACAACGAGGTCCTTGTTTATGCCGTGAAAACGAACTGGAGCGATCGCAATCTGGAGAAATCTTCGCGCTGGATCTGGGTATCTGGGGCGAAGACATCCTCCTTTTATTTATGCTCTCTGGCTGTTGCGAGTCTAAGGAGCGTCTCGATTCTCTCCTTTCCAATCTCCCGTCGTCGTCGTTGTCTGAGAGCTCCTTCTCTTCGACTTCCACGTTTTCGTGGCTGTCTGATCTCTTCGTTTTCACCTTGCGGTCATGCTCCACTTTAGTATTTGCTTCTCGGTTGGTAGATTCAATTGTTCCTAGGCTTTTGGAAGATGTCGTGGTGCCACATGCCAGGTTTCTCCCCGCTGGTTTAGACTCTGACCCATCGCAATCGTCCCGTTTCCTCGGTCTCCGTTCGGTTGAACGAGGTTGTGAATCTGAACGATATAAGTCGGAGAATTTCTTATCGGAAGTTTTCACTGCACTGCGACCAGTTGCATTGGAGAAGGAGGAGGAGCGGTCATCACAGTTACGGGTCACTTCTGCTCGACGTCTGACCTCAGATGTGGTGGATTCCGGATGTTCTGAACCGTCCACGCTGTCTCCTCGTCCATCAGACGAAGAAGTGGATGACGACGAGTGTCTCCTCTTCCTCGAGAACGATCTGCTCAGCTCTGGGCGACGTTTCCTGTTCCTTTGTCCACTTCGTGGTCCATCTGACGGTTCACGATCGTCTTTCCGGGTGGTTGGCGATGATGTTTCATCGGACATGTTTTCATCTTCGCTCTTCGACCTTCCATGACCAGAACCGGCGTCATCGTCTTCGTAGTCGTAGTCGACCAGTCGTTTTGGGAATCTTTTCGTCATTGAGTTTTCCGCAGGCTCTCTCTTTTGAAGGTTCTTTGAGTTATTATTCCGGACGGAATCATTCCTCGATTCGTTCAGCTTTCCGACGGTCAGTAACGACCTTCCTTCGTCCTTGACATTACCTCCGCCAAATATCTTCTGTCGGTCTACTTCTCCTTGCTCTTCCTTTTCTCTTCCATCTCCTACACCTCTTTCTCCTCCTCCTCCATCTAGCCCTCTTCTTTCTCCTGTTTCTCGTCTAATCCCATTCTGCAGGATATCGTCTCCGCCCCCACTCCGCCCTCTTCCTTCTCCTAATTCTAGTCTGATCTCCTTCTGTAGGATATCATTGCAGACTCGGTTTCTAATCTCCTCCGAGTTCAAGTCAAGCTCCCTCTGAACTAGCTCCGAGGGCTTAAGAACGTCGGCTGCTCTCTCCGCCGGAGAGCGCGACTCTCCCTCGAATGTGCATCCGTCAAACACGATCTCCCCAAATATGTTAATGACCGGGTTTTTCGTTAGTTTCTTTGCCGATATGCCTCTCGTCACTCCGCTTTTCTTCAGCACGATCCTCACGAGGTTTCGTTGGTGAGGTTCTTCGCTAAGCTCCATTGACGGCGAACCACCATCCGAGACTGACGGGAGCGGTATATGTGAAACGTATTCCTCACCCACCGATATAGAGTGCATGCCAAGACCGGCAGAGTCGATACTTTCGGTGCTAGAGTCTGCAGCAGCTCCGGTTACTATGCTTGGCTTGCTTACACGGGGACGCATCTGCTGATCAGAGAGTTGTTTTGAAGAGAGACACGATCCACTGACTGGAGTCTCTTCCACCTTCTGTTCTATCACCTGTTTCATCTCCGCTTTTTCCTTTAAGTCACATGATTGCAAAGACATGGATTCGTAGTAAAGATCCGCGTCGATGGAAGCCGCATTACAGCTGGAACTACTTATGTCTTGGTCCGCATGGATTCTCAGGGACTCTTCGGAAGCACGTAGCAAGGTCGTCGCTGATAGGTTGTTCCGAGGAAGGCCTGCGGCGACGACACCTTGACGACTCTTTGCAGGTGCGGTTAAGTTCAAGTCGTCATTGCTGCTGCTACCACTGCTGCTGCTACCACTGCTGGTGCTATCGCCGCTACTGCTATCACTGCTACTGCCATCATCGCCACTATCACTGTCGGCATCGCTGTCGGTGCATGCGGACTTGATATCGTTCTTCACAGGTGGCTCACGTTCTGAAGACACTTCTGAATCAGAAGAGCAGTTTTCGCTTCCCTTGGAGTCACCTCGGCTGCATGGTGGTCTGTCGGGTGTCATGTCAACGACAGGTGTAAGCAAGGTGCACCGACCCTTTGAGGGGTCGAACTTACCCCGTGGTCCCCTCGAACTACGACAAGAACGCTCCGCCTTTTGACCAGTTGGTTGATGAAGTTGTGAGTTTTGTTTTTGTGCACCACGATCACTGCTTGAGGGCAATAACTTCTGTTGGATGACCTTCTCTGTTCTTGCCTTTCCAGAAGATGTCAAGACCTTCGATTGTTCTCGTCTGTCCATCCTCTCTTCCAGCATCTATAGTTGCCCGACTGATCTAAGAACTGAAGAATTACACATCTGCTTTTGAGGTCAAATAATTATGGCACTTGTACAAAGTATACTGGTAGGGCCTACATCACTACTTTAAAACTGAAAATGTTCAGCTGATAGGTCTATAAACTTTTGCGACTATAGCCTACCTCTAATTTTAAGGTCCACAATCTAATTGGTCGAACATATATGTCTGCCATCATTTCTAAAAGCGAATTATTTCCAACTGTTCCAATGTAGGCCCTATCCATATTGGATCTTTTACGATCACGTAGCCTAGCCTAGCCACGTGCATTATCCAGCTCTCTGGCGAATCTATCACGCAGCTAGAATAAAAATCAACGGTCAAATTAAATACTCAAAGGCTGAGATCCGTTCAAATAAAAGATATTTAGGCCTAATTCCGACAAATTCCGTGACCTATTTAAGCTACAGGTCTAGCCAGCCATCTGTCCGAATTCACGTGCTGGATTTAATTCAAATTTAACTAATTTTTACACTTACAGATCCCCATGCAGTGACTCAGCATCGGACATATGGGTCCAACTGGCAGTCTCTGACTAACAACAAACTCATGAATATAAAATAATTAATTCAATCTAAGCCTATCGGCCTCGGCCTAAATTTTAGGCTCATATTTATATTCCTCCATCAAGTAGAAAAACTTATTAGGCCTACCATCAGTGATCCATCTTTGTCAAAGTGAAGCACATGTCTATCATTGATAAAATCTCTGCATCCCTGCCAGTAGTGTTTGTAACAACATAAATAACAGTAGACCTAACTGTAGTTGCACTCGTGTGCACACCGTTCGTATACGTAGCTGCACACTCGCTATTCACTCATATGTAGTCCAACACTTTGTACATGCAGAGACCTACCGAGTCGCCATCACGCGAGATAGTCTACCATATGTTGACGATATGACCGCAATGTATACGTCTTTAGCAGTCTTTGCCATGCGGGTGATTCTTATCACAGTACGACACACCTGGACGATGTGAAAAACACCACCAGTCGAACGAAGCCACATATGACGGCGGGAGGGGTAGCGCAGCACGGAGGCTGAGGAGGAGGAGGTCGTATACGAAGATTCAGCGGCTATACATGTAGGATGACGACGACTTCGGATGTAAAGACCGAACTAAGCCGCCACGAATCGATTTATGAGCACGATGCGACACAAAATATTATAACCGACCGACCACCTGTCTGATTGATAATTCATAATAATAGGGCTTTGTTGTTCGGGATGCATTCGATTGTTACGCAGACGAATGCTAGCATATGGCCATCCATCCATCCATCCATCCATCCATCCGTCCATCCATCCCATCCGTCCGCCCGTCCATCCGTCCATCAATCCATAATACCAGGCCTAATAAGTTATTAACAGTAACAATAGTAATAATAATAATGTGACAATAATAATAATAGCCTAATAATAATATAAAATAGTAAAAAAGTAATTACATGGTAATATTAAGTTTCTTGGGCAACAATTATTTGAGACGCAACTTCATAAAACCGTTTTTTAAATAATAATAATAACAGTAATAAAGTAAATACAAATTACAATAAGTTATTAAAATAATGCATAATTGGAAAAAATAGTCACCTAGCACTGAACATAATAATGATGGATAGTAGCCTAGTAGGGAATAATAATAATAAATAATACTGAAAATAACTATTAATAAGTTTAATGAATGACTGCTGGACATCACCTTCCTGTCTTGATCAACATTATGAGCAAGATGTGGGGACCCTGTTGAATTAAACTCATAATGTTCAGAACGAAATGGAGAGTTGGAACATGGAAGATTGACAAGCTCACACTCGTTTAAATTCCCAGAACTACGCGTTCAAGAATTATTATAGTTATGGAATCCGCAGTTGAAATGGGTCAGTTTTCAAAGAGTTTGTCGAAAAATAGTCAAAACCAGAAGATGCAAAATAAGAATGAAAGAATTTCTCCACTACAGAATAACCAACCAATGTCAACCTTCAGGTCTACAATCACAATTGTTTTTGCAAAAACTGCAAAGAATTTGTTTACAATCTCGTGGGTAGCACAGCTAACAGTATGTGACAATATAAATTCTCCTGATAATATGCATTAACCTAATTACGGTCAATAAAAGGTTTTCCTCGACACAGAACTTTCAATGATAAAATCGTTGAAAATGCATATTTTGGATTTGAAACAAGCCTCGGTATGAGTTTGTAAAAATGTTGCTGAAACGTATAATATGACTAATTGCGACTGTAATCTGATTTCTATAGCACCTCTTCAGCAGATATTCAAATGGACTAAGTCTACACTAAAAAGAATCCGAGACCAACGCAGAACAGAGACACCGAGCAGAAATCGTAAAGTCTTGATGAATATAAGCAGGGGCGGATCCAGGGGCCAATCAGGCCATGGCTCCCATTTAAAAAGTGCATGGGACGTGGCCCCCCGATCTGTCTGGTTTCAACAAGCCATTAAATCAATGCAACGGGAGAGAAAGTAGGATATGGGGGGGACAGTATATTATTGCTTGCAGAGATTACCGGTACTTCAACCGGGAAGACTAAAAAAGTCATCAGATTTTTTCCGGCAAAGATCACCAAATTTTTTGGCCCCCCTTCGAAAATTTCTGTATCCGCCCCTGAATATAAGCGCCTCTGATTAATGAGAACTACAAGGGGTGCTAAATAAATTATTTGCCCCTTTAAGTTGGCCCAACGTCCCTCATCAGAGTCTTTATATATAGTGAACAACTTCTCTAGGTGAATTTTGTATTGTTTAGGCTTAATACTATCAAATGCCACAGATGTAGCTACTATAGAATTACCTATTATTATCCACTGTGTCAAAACTGGAAGAAACGAAAGTCTGTTGTCATGCTTTATGTACAGCTGAAGAAGGTTAAAGGTAAAGATAACACACTACCAGAATTGTAAAGATAAAGGTAATACAACTGCTAACACATTATGTATAGGACTCCCTAGAATCATGAAGATAACACATCATGTCAGCATGACATGTTGTGTTGCCTTTTACATGCCTAGAACAGAACATCGCCATAGAATGCAACAAAGGAAACGGTTAAACTGGCTAAACATCTCCATATGCAATTTTTAATTTAACTGTGCCACTCTAAATAGTTTTTATTTTATAGCAACTTTGGAGTAACTAGTAACTGTTATCAAAAGCAATGCACAGCTGTGACTGATTACTTTTATGAAGTAACTGTAACACGGAAAGTGCAGTTACTTTGTGTTACTTTCAAATAAAATGTTTGAGTTGTTACGGTAAGATTAGAAATGTTATTAAAGCTGTTTTATAATCAACCTGCTAATTCTTTGACTACTCACATATGTCCAAATGACATAGACATTTAAGTTTGTGCTCATGTCTTTGAAATATTTCCATTTATTCATGATTGTCAAAGTCTAGTTTCATCAACGAGAAAGATGAAAATTCAAGTTAATATTATCAGTTACAGTAACTAGAAACACTTAGTTCCTTTTTAAAATTAACTGGAATCAGATATTAAATAGCTTATTTTTTTAGTTATTCTTTCTTTCAAGTAACCAATAATTTCTGTCACTAGTTACATTTGAAAAGTAACTATCTATGGTAAGTCACTAACAGCAGAGAGATAAAATGATTAGAATAGTTTACACGCCTCCAAATCAACTCTGTAAAGGCAAAGGTAACAGGACCAAATTTTAAACAGTTTTATGGCAACTCCTTACATAAGCATACAAATAAAATTAAAACCTGTTTACAAATCCCTATAGAAATGGCAGAAGCGAAAAAACACTTTTTAACATCTCTACAAAAACACGTTTCAAACATCACAAACACGTTTATGCAGCGCTGTAGAAACACGCAGCAGACACGACAACAAACTAACTGGCTGCTACTAGAAAAGACAGGAAGACAAACTTGTTGACAATGTCTACATCGTCTAAAGTGAGCACACGGAGATTATGATTATTATTGTTTCTGTTGTCAGTGTGCTGAACTGTCAAGCGAGAGGTCAGAGGTACAAACACTTGCCAAGGCAGAAATTAGGGTTGAGGTTTCTGCTCCACCTGTGCGTCCTATCCAATTCAGTTATAATTAGTTCATTGAAAGTATTCTGTCGGTGGGAAGATGTAACTGCAAGGGAGAGGACTTGCCACCCAACCTCATATCATGTCAGGCTTAGAAAATGAAGACACTAACACTTATGCATACCCATGGAGCTGCTCTTCTAATTCTTCTTCTGCTGCAGCTGTTGTCATTTTTATCATCATTTCCCAGAATTCTAATTTTACCTCATAATTACTTTACTGAAGAATCCAAAAACTTTAAAAAATGGCTGAAAATTACAAATTTATTATTAATCTCCTAATAAATATACCAATAGCAGTAACACCCTTCGTAACTGAAGCCATATCCACAATATTACAAGACTCTTCCACTGTTCCACTGGGCAAATATCTCCACGTGCAGGGTTTAAAGTGGGTGGGAACGCGTGGGAACGGTGTTCCAACTGCTCTCGAAATTCTTTGCTTACGTTCAGACTGCTCACCTGCGTGGAACCCTGGAAACATGGGGTTACCAATAAAACTTCAACAGTGTTCCCCCTGCTGACACCGTTGGCGTTCCCACTGCTCACCCAAACCACTTTAACACTTTGGGGGCGGTTGTCGACAAAAGTCGACACTAGGGGTAGAGGGCGGTTGTCGACAAAAGTCGACATCAACAGGGATGGGGTCTAACATATATTTATGGATATATAAATATGTGTATATGTCTATATATTTTTATGCGCATGTATAATATAAATATATATCATGTATACAATGCTATACATACATATACAAACTTGCCATACATATATATGTACATGTATACACACATATATGCATGCATATGTATAATAATATATATACATATATACGTATATACATATGAACAGTGGTATATATGTATATACACATATGTATATATGTATGTATATGTATATATATGTATATATATATGTATATATATATGCATAATACATATATACATGTATATATATATATCTATATATATCTATATATATCTATATACATATATAATGATTACTTGTATATATACATATATGCACATGATATATATATATACACATGTCTACATACATATGTATTGTATGCATATATATGCATATATATAAGTATATACACTTGTATGTGCATATATACATATTTATATATACATATATGTATATGCGCATATATATGTTTATAGATATACATACGCAATTATACATGTATACTGTATATATATATGCATATACATATATATATATATACACATATATACATATGTGTATATACATATATATACATGCATATATATACACGTATATGCAGATGCGAACATATATATGTGTACACACATATATGTATGTATGTATATATACATGTATGTATATATACATGTATATATATATATGCAAATTTATATACACATACATATGTATACATATATACACATATTTACATGTTCAGATATAAATATACATATGCATTATAAAAATACATAAATATATATAAATTTAGGGGATATATGGAAATATATTCAGCCTATAGAACATAATCCCAAAAAATTATTTAGCCTCCAAAGTGTTAACCACTGTCCACGTGGTAACTAGCAAAAGACATTTGTTCAACTACTGCTCTATTATTCTATTCCTAGTGGTCCTAAATTCGACATTTCACCTTTTGCCTATCCCAATGAGTCTGAAATTCATCTTGCCAATGCAATCATTTTGTGCATGTAAGACGGCACCTGCAATATTCACTTTTTCAAGACAGCACCCTCTCCACACGGCCAACATTCCTCAAATCATTGCAGTTCAATATTGTAGCACAGTTCAAATTCACAACTCAACTACAAACTCAAAAGCTACTAACTATTTAAAGGAAGTGAAATGTTAAAACGTTTTCAAAATAAACTTCTCCCGGTTTGCGAATCACAATACACAAAACAACTAAATCACAAGTAGTGTAACTTAGAAAAGGAAACTGCATAGGATACATCAAATCTATTCAAATAACAAAACTGGAACTCAATCTAAGTCGTAAAAAAATGTAGAAGCCTACGAGACACTGCTTTCATGCGAAGTCAACAGCGTTATTTACAAGTCCCTAAATCCACTGAAGCATAACAGATGTAGGTAGAAATTGATGACAACATAAATTACTCAATGAGTAAATCTATCCCTCAATTGGTACAGGAAGCTTGTGCTGACCCAACTAGTTTTCCAATAATTTATTTCTTCCCAACAGGTTTTTCAATCACTCTTACAGATAAAAAATGCATGAGTTTACATAAATAAGGGTAATGTAAGGTAAGCCAATCATCCCACTGTTACACACCTCTGTACTTCAATCCTTGAAGGCATGATCCTTGTCCTGAAGGATGTCCTTAAGCTGCAGCAGATACCATAACAGTAGTAAAGTCCTTATTTATAACTATAAATGACCTTATTTATAACTATAAATGACCTTATTTATAACTATAAATGACCTTATTTATAACTATAAATGACCTTATTTATAACTATAAATGACCTTATTTATAACTATAAATGACCTTATTTATAACTATAAATGACCTTATTTATAACTATAAATGACCTTATTTATAACTATAAATGACATTATTTGCCCCTCTGATCCTATGGTAACTCGACCCGGACCACCACGGACTACTCTCACGAACAACCCTTCTAACTCAACGCAGCGCTCGTGAATAAGCTGGTGCCCCGCGCTTGGCTTTCGAGTGGCGCTTTAGAAATTTCGAGTTTACGATTAACTATAAATGCCCTTCCATCTGACACAGTTTGCATCACTCTTCTTTGCAACGTAGCTGATGCGCTATCATTACAAGCACATTAAAACCGATGTTATTTCAATTTAATTTAATTTACACAGCATAAAATGCATTCATGCTCTAAATTCCAATGGAACACACACACAAGTGAATACAAATTATTTCTTGACAACATTTTAAGTTTTGACTTTTCACCACATGGTCATCCAATCATCAAAATATTTTTTACGTACAAACACATGTACAATATGCATTTAAGAGTGGTTGCTGAATGCCATTAGACAGCTGAAGGTTATTAAGAAAACTTGATCAAGAAGCAACTACAGATGTATGCATGTGCAAAAACATAGCACCCAACCAGCCAATGAAAACCCTTAAATGGTTAGCTTTGCTGGACTTTTACTGGTGTCCGCCAGCAGTCATCGCTTGCTCGATGGTATTTAGGTGCTCGGCTTTTGGATTATAATGTTCTAGCAATTGGGTGATCGGTTTTTTGTTGGTTAAATTTTAGACAGGCACCTCTTGAGTGTTACCCCTTTTAGGTGATTGACCCCAGTTGGTAAGCTTTTCGTTTGCTGGTATTTGGGTGGCCGACTTTGAAAAAGTTGGCTTGCGCTTGGATGGCTAATTTGATGGTTCACTTGTGCAATGTTGTGCATGGATGGCTAATTTGATGGTTGACTTGTGTCTGGATGGCTAATTTGATGGTTGACTTTTGCCTGAATGGCTAATTTTATGGTTGACTTGTGCCTGAATGGCTAATTTGATGGTTGACTTGTGGTCGATCGTCTCTTGGTTGGATGGATTTCGTGTGGTCTACATATGGAGGTTTCTTCGTCCGCGGCTGGTGCAAGAACAGATGAGCTATTACTCGTGATATGCACCTTCCCATGATGCCCTCCTCTGCTGCTGTCAGATGCACCGGGCACAAGGTTGCAGGATGATCCACCCAGTTTCAATGACCATCCAATGACTGGAGGTATTTCTTCTCCACAAGATATGGTACCAGCTTATGCCTACAATGGAAATGGTTTCCAATGCTATCATAATTTTCATAATAATCATCGTCATCATCTCCAACATCACTGTTGTCCTTACCATCATCATCATCATCATCATCATCATCATCATCATCATCATCACCACCACCACCACCACCACCACCACCACCACCACCACCACCACCACCACCACCACCACCACCACCACCACCACCACCACCACCACCACCACCACCACCACCACCACCACCACCACCACCACCACCACCACCACCACCACCACCACCACCACCACCACCACCACCACCACCATCATCATCAATATCATTGGTCATGATCACCATTACTACCAAACTGTTTATGGAATGCAAAATTGACAAAAAGTATTTGCAGCGTACATAAACAACTCATATGAAAATAATGGCTAAACAATACCCTACGCAAATATTATGACTCGACTAACTGAGGATGACAACCTAAGATGAATTATCTTTAGATGATGACTTACTCAAGATAACTGACCTAAAATGGCACCCTAGAAAACTGACCTGAAATTATTTAAACTTAAAATGACCTATCCAAGATAGTTACCTAAAATGACTTCCCAAAATAATAAACCTAAACTGACTTACTCAAAATAATTGATCATAAAATGTCTTACCCAAGGAAAGGGACCTTAAACTGACTTCTAAGAGCCAAGATAAATGTCCGAAAATGACATATCCAAGATAACTGACATAAATGACTTATCCAAGATAACTCACATAAATGACTTATCCAAGATAACCGACATAAATGACTTATCCAAGATAACTGACATAAATGACTTATCCAAGATAACTGACATGAACGGCTTACCTAACAGGCAGCATGACTAAATGTAGAACTGGAAAGACCATCTTGAGGTAAGGCATTGGCGCGAATCCAAAGCCGCACAGCACAGCCAACTGGAGCAGCTGGAGGAATGTGAACAGATGAATCTTGCGCTGAGGTACCGTTCGGATGTAGTGATTCGGAGGATAAGCCGCCTGGAAAAACGCAAGCATGATACATCTTTACATCACTCCCCACTGTGAGGCTATAACAGGTCAAATATAAATCTACACATACACACATGTATGTACGCAAACAATGCCAAACATACTTAGACATACACTCACCTAATAGCACTAAAATCTGCAGAACTTTATCATAATGTTCAAGGCTTCGATCAATGGTAGCTTGTAACAGTGACGACAGATTTCATCACACTATCTAATTGATTAGTTTACCTAATTACTTGAGCACTAGTTTGCGAACTAGTTGGTCTCCCTAGCACATCATGGCCTCAGTGTAGCACTGATATATGTTTGAGTTTTACATCACATTTACAACCTTGTAGACACCATCTGTAAGCCAGTTAAGCAAAATGTCCCCTCTGGGCAAAAGAAATCCCCCGCTAGTCCACATTTCTCCCTCTCCCATTTTAACCCCTCTCTTTGCACTCTTCCGAATCCCTGCTCTTCTGCGGGTAACAGGCAATTACCCCCTGGACAATTACCCTCCCAGACAATTACACCAGACAGTTTCCACCCCCAGACAATTACCCCACGGACAAATCCCCACTCCCCCGTGCCAATAACCCCCGGACAATTACTCCCATGCCAATAACCCCGGACAATTACCCCACCCCCAGACAATTACCCCAAGGACAAATCCCCACTCCCCCGTGCCAATAACCCCCGGACAATTACTCCCATGCCAATAACCCCGGACAATTACCCCACCCCATGACAATAACCCCAGCTGCTATAAGTTAGTGTTAAACATTGACTATCATGCGAACAGAGCAACTGCCAGGATTCTATGTTATTCGACAGAAAATGTACTCAACTACAAAATTAATCATAAATTAAGGCAAAATAAAAATCATTCTTTGTTTAAAGATTGAGCAGGCTCATTCAGATCTTTGAAAGCTATGAATGAATGCCACTGGCTAGTTGCAATTCTTTCAAGTTGCATGAAAACAATCATAATATATTTGTATGTATGAGCACTTGCTATAGCGCCCCTTCATGAAGCTACTCAGAGGCACTCCAAACTACAGCATGAACAGTGAACTGGAGTTTCACACCGAAGCACATGAGTAATTGAGAGTGAAGGGCTTGCACAGGGTCCCTACGTGGTGACTTGAGGTGGATTCGAACCCGCAACCTTCCGGCTCCAAGGCAACGAACATACCCCTACACCACCATGCCCCACGTTAGCCTTCTAATGCCTTTATTCTCATTAGCCTTGGCCATTGAGACTACAGGCAGGTCTTTGAATTAGTAGATCGAAGAGGTAGGTTACCTGTTCTGTAACGAGCAGCATTATCCTCTCAAACAGTTGGTTGCTATGCAGCGCAGTTATCGCCAGGTACAGGAACAGACCATCAAGCACAGGCCGCGGAATCTTCTTCAAGTCCTCGATGAACAGCAGAGATAATCCGATAAGTACGTGCGAGCAGATTCCAGTCACTCTTGTCTCTCGAACGCAGACGATTCTATAATAGAACAGGAAGACAAAAGTTTATTTCCACCATGACATAAACCAAAGAGTTAACCTCAAGCACTTACCTAGTGCTTAGTCCTTCCTGTGCAGGTCTGCAAATCGGGCGATACATCTCCTTCACTCGTCCCCGTCCATCACCAGCTCCCTGGCCTCATCCCAAGATATCTCCAAACACCCCAAGTCGTCTCTAATAATTATAGTGGTCTGCCAGCTCTTCGATGGTCTTCATCTCCCACTTCTTTTACCTCAGGTACTGCTTTCATAATGCACAATGGTTCTAGTGGTCTATTTGGTTGGTGCTTCGAGTGAAACCATGGCAGGGAATCACCATCTCTAACTGAACTACCATTGACTAAAACCCTACCATTCAACTATAAAAGGCTCTGTCATACTTGTACAATGTACATTAAACCTCAATAAGCAAACACAAACATAACTTAGACCGACTGCATAGGGGGGGGCTAGTCGGAGCAACAAAGCAGTATCTACAGAGGTATTCAATAATAATGATAGTAATTCGATAACACTTTGTACATCCCAAGTCAAAATTAAGACACTATAATAATGGTAATATGCTGAAATACATTCCCAGAGACCCTCTACGTTCAGCAGTAACCAAATGGAAAACAAATGCCTGCAGATATAATAAATATATAGCCTGACGACAATAATTACTTGAGATAGACATGACCCTGATAGACTCGGTCTTCGACATCGGCCATTGCACGCACGTGAAGAGGAGAATGTGGAAGAGCTCCATGGACCATTGGCAGACCAAAGAAGGACAGGAAGGCATTCAAAAGTGCGATCACCATCAGGTCCCAGTGGTAGGCCGGACCCTTCTTCATTCTACAAAAGTCATCACATCACGACATGACAAGCCATCAACTCATGATAGTATTGACTATATGATTATTACTCAGCGCAGTGTAAATGTGAGAAAAGCACCAGATTCTACGCGTGATCAATAGGAATTGTCATGCAAAACTACTCCGAGGTGCTCCCGACACCAGCACGGCCAAAAGGAACAGTCTTCAAGCGCTTAAAGAATGTGTCAGACAGTGGAATCTACAGAACAGGTGCAGCTCAAGCGAGCGTGCGAATACTCAGTTAACCTAAACACAGAGCTCTGGTAATACCCAAGTTTCTGATGAGTCTATCTGACGTGGTGCTACATAAATTTGCCATCACAATTATGTACCCTAACAGCTGAGACACCAACCGGTTGTCAGGGCTGTTAACCATGGCTCCAGCAATGTTCTGATCCATGAAGAACAACAACGACAGACAAAAACCAAGACCCATGGCACCAAATATCGCTGGCCACCCTAACTTCGACAATGGAGCCGGCTTGAAGATCTCATCTCGAATCAATTCAAACTTTTTCACTGCAGACAATAATAAAATGATGAAAATTTAATTAATTTAATAAGGAATAATAGACATGAACTGACGTATTTTTGGCTAATTTAGCTGTGTGTATGCCCACCAGGGCTGTTAACAATACTGGGAAAAAGTATTGGCAATACCAATACCAATACTTACTAATAAAAGTATTGGCAATACCAATACCAATACTATTTCTTAAAAGTATTGCAATACCAATACCAATACTTTTACCAATACTTTTCGATAAGCTTTAAAGTTTATCACTTTGTGCTGGTATCGGATCGGCAAGGTTAGTGTCCGCATCGGCAACATTAGTGTCCATTTTTAAGTCTGCAAAGATTCCAATCTAAATAAAGGACACGTTTCCGGTCATTTGACTATTTATAGATCTCGATTTCCGTCCATTCCGGTCAAAGATCACAGATCGGTGAGACCGCACCAAAGAGTCACTCATTCAAGCGGATGAGAAACCATATAAATTATTGTCAAAAAAGTATTGGTATCGAGTATCGCTGACAGGCTAAAAAAAAAGTATCGGCGATACGCATGCGATACCAACAAAATTAAACTATCGCGATACTCGCCGCGATACTGAAAAAAGTATCGGCGATACCAAGTATTGCGATACTTTATCGCGATATTAACAGCCCTGATGCCCACTGATCATAATTATAATTGCAAGCATCATAATTATCATTTTATTACTAGCTGCATTATTATCATTAAAAGTTTTAGCACTCAAAGAGGTATGGTAATTTACTCAACAACCCTAGTAATCATTTTATACCACATACTGCATGCATGATTGCCAAAAGCAAATAAAGTTTAACAGATACCATGACTCGTGCTGTGACTCTCACCACAGCAATTGTACATTCTGGAACTCACTGCCTAGTTGTGTCAGTTCAATTTTCTGTACAATGCCAGTCAAACCTAAACACTAAAAGCATCAGCTTACATACAATACTTAACTTCCAGTTATGTGACAAATCAGTACTTGACTGGTCTTCAAATAACAATTCCTACTTTGATTTCACCTGAAAGGACTATTAACTGACTTTTTCCATCAGTTGATGGTCCCAGCTAACATGATAATTTTTGTCGTTGTAACCCTATAAAAATTATTATTCGAGTTCCAGTAATGAAGAACGTAAAGTAAACAATCAGCGATGATGAACGAACAATGCCTTTGTTCCAATGTCTTTGTGCTAATAATGCAAGTGCTGTAAACTTACGCTTGACATCTTTGAATATGTAAGATCCAAAGAACGACATGAGAAGAACGGAGACAGGAAGAGCACAGTCAGCCAACAGCTCTCTCTTGCTCGCATTGAGAAACGGCCTGAAAGCATAATAGAAAGCATGACTGTACATTTATATAGCACCTCTTCAGAAAAACTCGGCACACGTGTAACTGACCAGTGGCATTTAACCACACCACCACTTGGAATGGCAGAACAAATCCAAAACACTTTGGCCGACATTTAAGAGACCCAGAATCACTCAGAACTGTAAATTAAGATATGTTAAACCCCCCCAATTCTGACAGGAGTTGGAGATCGTCCTGCCAACCCCACACTGGTGGATGCCACTGATTCTTATGCGGGACTATGGTCAAATAGATTGGTCTATTTAATCGCCTGCAAAATAACAGGCAGGCCCTCATTCCAGATTGAGAGACTGGACACAATCTGAACAAGTTAAGTGCAGGAAAGAACCATTATGCATCATTGTTTGGAAATAGTGTGTTGAGTGGCCTGCTGAGGCAATCAAAACCAATGATTCAACGAACATCTACACTGTTCTACAGGTGCTGCATGCAAAGAAATCGCCAACAGTCCCAACACAACAATCTTTCAATTGCACATACTGGACCTGGAAGACTAACCAAAAACACACTCACTCTTCCATAAATCACAAAGTTTTTCATGCACAATCTGCAAGGTTTATCACCTCTTATAAATGACCTGAGCAGTGAACATTGTTTGGGAAACAAATCTAAACACAAAATCAATGTGAAGAAAATGTACTGCAACCTGAGAAAGGCACATAAATAACCATTCACCATCCAAAGAGTAAATGGTATTTAGTAAAGTAGTAAATGGTACAAGCAATCCCATACCCTTGTTGGAAAAGGGTTAATAATGATTTATGGTTTGCACAAAAGCATCGGCAGTCAGACTCACGTCTTTGTGAAATTGTAGAGCGATAGGCCGAGCCAAACAGTGCCTAGCATGAGCAGAAGATATAAGAGACTGTTCTCCCTGAGGCAGTCGCTGACGGCCGCATCCCCGCCGTAGCCCTTGCCACTTCCTGCCGCCTGTTCCGCCTTCAGAGCCAGATGACCGATGACGTCCTGAGTACTGGGCGTGTGGACCACATCCGTCGTCGAGATGAAGGACTTCGTGTCGTTGAGATCACATTTTGGTGAGTGATAGTTCTCTTGGAAGTCTATTAATCACAATACATTGATTCCAATTGTTTTTAAAAGCTCTAGGTGTAGTAGCCTAGGTGTAGGGCCTAGGCACACAAAGTCAGAGATTCTAAATCTGAGGCATTGACTTCCTATTCATCTTGTTTCCCAGCGTGTTGAGTGATTTGAATGCCGGATGTCAACATTGAAGTACGGGTTCAAAGCCTAGAATACCACAGGATGATAAGAACTAAATACCCAGGGTGCTTTACAGGAGCCTCCTAAAAAATGAGCCCTAAACAATTAAATCCACACTACTTTACTTTAATAATCTTACTTCACTCTTCCGATTTAACCATGCTGACAACCTGATAGATCTATATAAAACAAAAAGACTATAAATATAACCTTACTCTGACACACCTGACCAAACTGATTCAACTGCAAACTTAGACTGAGTGTTATTAGCAACTTCAGTAAGACTTGAGCAGCCAATTTATTTTATAAATATCTTACCATATACAACATCTTTGAAAGCATCGACGGCAAAAGCCATTGATATGAATAATGCAAAAATCTCTTCTGTCGACCTGGCGTAAATAGATAACACAACGTTTTAAAGACAGTAACACAAGTCAACGAAGTTTGTTTGTATGTGCACTTGTTATAGCGCCCCTTCAAGCTCACTACTCAGAGGCGCTCCCGACTACAGCTCGGACACTGCATCGGAGTTTCACGCCAAAGTGCTGAGCACTTGTGAGTGAAGGACTTGCCCAAGGTTCCTACACGGTGACTTGAGGTGGATTCGAACCCACAACCCTCCGGCTGCAATGTGACAAACATACCCACTACACCACCACGCCCAACGAAGTAATTGCTATTATAAACAAATGTAAGTGAAGATGAAGAAGACAAATGCATTTCCGTTATGTCTCTGAAACAAATGAATAGGGCTGTAACATGACAACCCGACACAGTAATCACAATCTTTCTAGGCTCATATGGAAACCTCTTTATCTCAAATATTTTTTTGGGTACCCAACCCAAACTATATTGTGCCTGAAAAGCAGACCAACATAGGCTTAATTAATAATACAGTAATGAAAAACTAAATTCTCTTTTATGCAAGCATATTTTGAACAAAATTGTATTATACGAAATAATAAAGGCTCGACTTTAAACGAAATTCCTTGCAATACAATATCAGCAAAACATGTGTGATTTATCCAATTTCCTCGTAGACCCATTATCTAACGATCACAGAAACATAGGGTTCCATGTAACACACTTTGGTAAACGCTAGTCTAACAGATCTAAGTACTAAACTTAGAGCCTAGTGCAACTTTAGCCAAGTCATATTACCAAGTGTTTCACTAAAGAATTTGTTTTAGCTATGAAACCCTTTTGACCTCATGCATTAGATGTGGTGCTACATAAATATATTAAAAAATAAATTAAAAAATTAACCTTGTGCACCATTTCATGAGTTTACTAGCGTCTGTGAATGCATAGATGAGCAGGAAGAACGAATTCCAAAGACCAATACACGCAAACATTCCAACGAAATCTAGATCCCAATCCTCACAGATGTTAAATATCACTACAAACAACAAGGCAATGTGATCCATGTATTAGGACAATTTATAGTGCTAATCAAGGTAATTTTACACACAAAATTACATTCGAGCAGTATAAATACACCTAATAATAATAATAATAAATACGTCGCTCTTCTAAACACACATTTCTTTGTTCCTCTAGCCCTTGAGACCTTAGGTTCAATTTGCTCTAATGGCCTAAAATTTTTGTCAGATTTAGGCCGCATCCTAACTTGTTTTCTGTTGCAACGCCTCTCTATAACTGTCAACTCGGTGGATCATGTTTGCCTCGGGGGCAAAAAAGGGGACAAAATAATAATAATAATAATAACAGCAACACATATGTGTTCATTATTTCAAAATGACATAAAGATGGTTATGATTACAATAATTCATAGTATGAATGGATGATTACTGTACAGTGTACATATGTTATTACAGGAGTCGAATATAACTATTCTGGCAGCCTTGCAAGGTTCCATCATGTCCTGCTACCCATTTTACCAATGTCATCTGACGAATGAAAGGCTGAGTGGATCTATGGGGGAGGGGGGTAGAGAGGAATGACCCTGCATCGTTGCTGATCTCCTGCTCCATGTGCCAGAATAATTATCATTACTCTAAACCCTCTCTCTCCTCGTTTACCAAATTTCACCTTAATTAAAGACAATTTCAATGTAACTTGTTTTCTGGTCCATTTTTCGTTCAACAATCAATACTTCATGCACATTAAATGCGAAAAATGTAATCAGCATTGACAGCACGAATGGTAATTCATCATGCGATCAGACAATTCAGAGCTGCAAAGCTTGCTGTCTTAGCCATCACTGCTAAGCAAATCGACTGCCAATCACAGCAGCTAAGTCGCTAGTCAACATGTCTTACGTTCAGCATAAGCTGCTGTCGTGCGGAGAGTGAGTCAGCTTCTCATTGCAATGACAACCAACATAGATTTATTCCCTGATGTCTGCAAGTTCACATCAAACCCATCCATATTTCCCCAGAGGGTAATGCCTTGAGCCAAATCAACCACATGGACGATTTAGTACAGTCCCAACTGCCAATCAAAGTTCTGCACGTTCTGCATCAGGAACCTAGATTATGTAATTATTGTTCTGAATTATTTGGACGCATGATATTCCTCATGCTCTGTCTTTCAAAACAGTTTCAGTCAGTTTCTGAGCAGCTTATGTAATAATAATAATAATAATAATAATAATAATAATAATAATAATAATAATAACAATAATGATGATGATGATGACAATTTTTATATATGGAGCCATTACAAGGGCGCCTCACAGCTAAATAGCAGTAGAGAAGGCTTTAGAAAAAAGTCTCAGGTCTATTTTTTGTCTGAGGTCTATATTTTTAAGAGTCAACAATTAAGCTGCTCAAAAGGTGGGAGGAATACATTGCCATAAATGAAACCTAAAAATACTAATCTCAACTCAATCACATCAAATCAAGGCTTAATGCCTTGCTTGGAAGAAATCCCCATCTCAATACAAGAATTACACCATCTGCAGATGCAGAAACGCATTGAGCATAATAAGATCCTCATCCATATGTACAATTTCCTTGCTGGCTGTGGAATTGTGTGATTTGGCCTCAATCATTCCTGGCCACAGATTTTTTCATTCTACTGCACAAAATGATATTATTGTTCCCCAATGAGAACTTTCACAGTTCAGCACAGAAGTTTCGCAGTAGTTGAACCAAATTTCTGGAATAGGTTGCCCAGCTTACAACAAGAGCCTATTTTTGCACCTCTATAACATAAGCGCTTCAAAACCATTTTTACTTGACCCTGGTTTCACAGTTAAATCGGGAGTTTCCATTTAAAAGCTTATATATATATATATATATATATATATATCATCCACATTAGCTTCACATGATAATAAATGGGATAGAAAAGGTAAATAAAATGTTCAGCATCAACATTATTGATTCAGTTTCTCTCTAATTAACCCTTTACCGGTTCATTTTTAAAGTTTAAGCCTGTTTTCAGCGGATATTCTCGGGGCAAACAGGTGAAAGATTAATAAGTCTTTCTCTCTGTCTCATTGAAACAGAAAACTTGGATGAGATACAACAGTCAAACACTGTATAATACTTTAAAAAATCCCTACTCTAAAAGCAAATCGAAAACAAATGCAGCTCATTGTTAAAATGTTGAGGTCCCATGAGAGCATGGGTCAATACAGCAGGCAGATATTAAAGATCTCAAAACTTCTGCAAAATACAGCCTGGGTAATTGAGTACACTCTGAGCAGGCACTTGACAACTCTTCAGTCTGTTATTGGATAATAAATCAACACTTCAATGGCCAAAAGTGAGTTCCACTATGCACTTAAACCTAATTCAGAGTTAGTTTGGCACCAACCGTACCAATGGCACCCACAAGGAGATGATTCAGCTCGCCAGGATGACAGCACATTAATTCCACTACTCTCCCATCAATCCCAAAGACTAAATAAATTTGTCAGTCAATGGGTTTCACTGATTCATAACTGTCAACTCACAGAAACAGAAATTTTGTCATATGCTATACAGTATACATGGATCATGGGAAAAATATATATGCATACATGATTGCATATATATAGATAATATGTATATATATATATACACACACACAGATATATTCAAGATAATCCGCCTTGGCTGTACATCGAATGTTGATTTGGTACTGGAATTCATCATTACGAACAGAAATCCATCAACATCTAACACAAGGCAGACACACTCATGCACGCATGGAACACAACTAATGATTTTCAATCCGCCGCAGCAGAAAATAGTATGTTCCCGGAGTTTGTTGCATTTATAGCAAAATCTGATAAAAAGCTTCTAAAATGCCATTACAAAAAATGCACCAGGCATCGATAGCATCACAATCACAATCCGTTCAATTCCATAGATCTGTCCAATGGCAGAGAAAGAAGTCTAAGTATGATAAGTCTACTGAAACATAAAACATCCTAAGTTGAGATTTGAAAGATCCCAAGGCCTTACTATAACACCCATAGATCCCGGACCTGGCGCCAAAACTGACCACAGAACCCAACTTGTGCCAAGCTTGATTTTGTATAGTGGCAGGAAATATGCGTGTTTCTCCGATACGTTTTTTGGTAGGAGACTTGCATGAACAATTTTGAAAAGTGTGACAGACCTTTAGTGTAGAGGGCGAGAGGTGCTGTTGTTAGCAGTATAACCATTGGCTGACCTCCGAATATTGCAAACACGAGTCCACCAATTGTCTGCGAGTAAATAACTTTCTTAACATCTGTAATTCAAAAAACAAACTTCTGGTCCTGAAAAGCAGAATTGGCATCTAAGTAATTGATCTCAAACAATTGCACAAGTTACTGATATTCAACATCTGCAAAATGGGTTCTTTCCATGATATTAAACTATGCCATCCTTCTTTAATGTAATCCAATGCAACTGAATAGAAGCAGTCAGACATGTTCTGGCTTTCTCGCAGAGCGATATACTTATGAACAGTACATAAAAACGCTTCACCATCAAAATAACAATAATACCAAACATAAATATCTTAGGGAACCATTGGATACGTTGCATAAGCACCATGCTGTCTGTGTTTCTGATCCTACATGTCAAAGGCAGCCATTTATCAGCCAGCCATCACACCCCTGTCTCGATACTCATAGCGGCCCAAGAGTATAAGCTGAAAGCCTTCCATCAATGGTGTTTGCGGACAATCACGCAAATTCAATAGTCTGCAAACACTACCACCAACCCAGAAAGCCGCAGGCGCACGAGACAGATATTGATCACAGAGATGATTAAAACAAAGAAGACTTCAGACGTTTGGGCACTCTGAACGAAAGCTGTGATAGAATCCAGCATCAGACTTGATTTTTCCACCCCATCCCTCATGGAGCTGGAAGAAACCCATCACAGGGTCTATGCTTCCAGACAGATATATGTTGATCTTCACCCAGTGAACTATGGGCTACACACAGATTAGAGACAAGACCAGGACCAGGACAGTTGTCAGAGTCGTGGGCAATGCATTTAATGCATGCGTGTATTAGGACACACATTTTAAAGCTCATTCATTTCACAATTTAAATCTACCTGTATGATGACCATGGCCTGCACATCAACAACATCCTATTTCAATCCAATAAATATTCGTCAGTTTCCTTTTACAGTAGATTGCATCAAGCCCCTTTGCATGCCTCTACACACAAAGAACAGACTACACTCTTAATTAAGAATGCCCCCAAAAGGCACTGACATATGACTAACTGTAGGACATGCTACATTTGGCCAACACTGATTTTACTATTATAATTCATTGAGTTTAACCCAAAATATGTCAGAAATCATAAATCTCCAACAACTTTAGCATTTCTCCTTTAAAAAATCTTTTCATTTCTGCTTAAATACTCTTCCACCATGCCCCCATTCGTCACTACAGGTTCCTTGCCTTAGAACTTTGCCAACATTATTATCACTATACTTCTACCGATCTGCTGCTTCACTTCCATCCATCCGTATGTTTTGTACGGTTTAGCTAGAACCTTGCCAGTTCAAGGTGCATCACTGATGAAATGCATATCTGCTACGGCAAGTCTGTAAAGACTGTGGCAAGCCTGTAAAGACTCACCATTCCCACCATTCGTGCCTGTTTGCATCAGCATGAGTTCAATTTTAATCTCTTGCCTATAACTAACATCAGGACAAGTCACTGAGTTGATTTTTGTCAGATTAATTGATTCCTTTGGACTGACGAAAACTTCACAGTCATCATAAAAAAACTTGCAGAAACCTTGAAATGCTTTGCAAAACTCTTGTGCTAGAATTTTTAAACACATCAGGAAATCGAACTGCAGACTGACCAGTAGTAGGTCTTGACTCGACACTGGCACGACTTCTTAACCCATTAGTGCCCAGCGTCCGTTATAACGGACGCTTAGAAAACCCGTTGCCAGAATAAAATGCAACTGCATAACATGGTCATCACTATTTTATTAAATTGGTGGGTCAATTGGCTATAGATTCCACTATTGTGATTGCCGGATTATGTGAATTGGAAATATTTTATTGCTTGTGCAAATGTGTCTACTTTAGCATGTCGAAAATCCTCGCTACCACTAGTAATTATATTTATGTTTGGTATTGAACGAGGAGGAATTTAGAGAAAGTGTAAATGTTGTTTATAGTAGCCATATGGGTCAATATGCTGACAAAATATTATCCCAATTACCGCAAGTTTTCCTATGGAAATTTCGATTGCAATGTAAGCGTCCGTTATAACGGACGTCGGGCACTAGCCCAGAGATTACGTTTCCTACAGCAAGTCTCCAAGCGTCATTGTTCCAACAATTACCTCCGTCATTGCATCGCTTGTAATATGAAGTAAGCATCAGCCTGCAATTTATTCAGACTGGCGACTCACTATTTTGACATGCATCTTGGAGACTTTTGCACTTCTGACATGAGTTTGGGTACGCAGTGCATTTACTTGAGGAACCTGTACTTGAGGAACCTGAACAGTGTATACACAGGTCAATTGACCTTGAAACCCATAGCAACCAGGTGCAAAGAACTAGTATCATGTCTCACTATACTGATGAAATGCTGGCGTGACCGCTGTGTTGTAAGAGGCTTCCCCACCCCCACACCCTCGCGGGGAGACCGTACTCAATCCCTGTCCTTCCTCTCCCCGGCCGACCATCCCCTCCTGACGTAGGCTTTGGCTCATTTCATCTGTTTGGCACATGGTTCAAGATGCTCTCACCCTGTATAGGATATAAATCCTAATGTAGTTTCCAGTGCATGAACTTTTGGGATGGTGGACGAAGGTCGTGTGAAAGGATAGTCACACATCCAGAAGAAAGCCATGTCTGTTTTGCAAATTTCCATGTTCCATGGGTGGTGTAGATAAGTAAGATCGGTGCTATGCTTGTTGCATGATATGAATCAGCCAACGGCAATTGTGATGTCCAATGAGTCTACCTGTTTGACATAGCTTGGTATCTTCTGCAAAGTTTACTATGGCATCAGAAGTTTGACTGCAGGTAACAGATGGCTGTAAGTGTACACAAGTGTCATGGCGTACCATTCAGTACTCAAATGCTTGGCGTACCATCCATCCATGGTCAACGTGCTGCTGCAGTAGGCCTACTATAAACCTGATGTACGATGCCATGGTAACAATCATTGGAATGTACTAGGAAACACAAACAGCCATTGCAAGGCTTGAGAAATGTGATGGAAACCATTATCCTGGGAGCCACAAGTGCTATCACATTACATGAAACGCTCGTAAATAAGCTGGTGCCCTGCACCTGGCATTAGATAAGTGGAGATTATAAGCTCATATAGTAAATAGATATTGCAAATCATCAAAAACATTCACCAAGAATTGTATGAAATAAGAAGGATGCTTGGTTCTGCAACGGTAACCTAAGCACTAGGCTAGTGCCCGACGTCCGTTATAACGGACAGTATGGAAAGTACTCATATTGTAGCAGGAATCAATAAATAAGTTCCCAGCCATGTTACTGCACCAAGTTGTTGAGAATACTGAAACTGCAACTTAATTTGTTGGGTTTTACCACTTTGGGCACTAATGGGTTAATTAACGGTCTGTATGGATTTGAATGGAATATGAATTACCAGGTACACTCAAAGGCTAAAAATAATACCAGTTATTTGAATGATACCAAATAAGCCCTCAGTCTTCAGACTGGGCATCTGAGCAGTTTGCGTATAAAGGTGTAACAAAGTGTGTTACCTGTGCTGCACGACTGCAAGAAAGCAAGCAGACAGAGACAGAAAGACAAGACGGAGAAAAGCAAGACACAGACAGAAACAAAGAAACAGATACAGTGAGAAACAGATTGACAAACATAGACAGAGACAGACAGACAGACAAAGACACAGATACAGTGACACACAGATTGACAAACATAGACAGAGACAGACAGACAGACAGAGGAATCAAATCCATTACCAATCTGTCCCTTGCCAGTCGACCCGCTTGTGTTATTGTAGTAGAGCACTCCAAGAGCAATTGCAGGAAGTATGCAGGCAAAGTAGAGGAAGAACGTTGTGGAAACAGTCTTGTGCAAAGTATTCGCTCCACAGAGACCTAAACAAAAAAATATTGAAAATATCAGGTCCTCAGAATTAATATAAAAACAAACCAAGAAAACTTGTGCTTCAGTCATGGTACAATTAAATAAAGTATAAAATTTCTTTGTTAGAACTCTAATGACAAAATTAAACAAAACAGAAAATATCAGTGGTTCTCCAATGGTAAAATGGATAAAAATAATATATTAGTGGCTCTCTAATATTAATGGCAAACCTAAACAAAATAAAAGTTAGTGGTTCTCTAATGGCAAAATAAAAAAAGTGGTTTTCTAAAGATAAAATTTAAATTTAAAAAATCTGGTTCTCTAACATTAAAATTAAACAAAATAATGAAAAGTCTAAGAAAATAATCAAATCTAAGGTCTATTCAGGGTAAAATCAGCAAAACAATGACATAAAAATGAAACATTCCAAAGCCCTGACTCATTTACTATAGATGGTCTTGAGATTAAGGACAAAAAATTAATTGCTGCAAGCTTTAATGATTATTTCACAGAAATTGGTCCTAAATTAGCCACAGAAATTGGGAACAGTAAGTGTAATTATAAGGACTTTCTCACGGAATCTTCTCATAACTCAATGGGCATACAATTAACCACACCAACCGAAGTGATCTCGCTTGCCAGTACAATTAAAGACACTCACTCTTGCGGTGAGGATGGAATTGATCCACATGTTGCCAAGTTTACTATTGATGAAATCTCAATTCCTCTTGCACGTATTATTAATTGCTCCATTTTAACAGGTAGTGTTCCAAATAAACTAAAAATTGCAAAGGTGATACCCATTTTTAAGACAGGAGAGTCCAATAAACTTAGTAATTATAGGCCTATATCAGTATTACCCTATTTTTCCAAATATTTTGAAAAAATAATGCATATGAGATTAACAAATTACCTGGAATCAAAAAAGACGATAACTAACAGCCAATATGGTTTCAGAACAGGTCACTCCACATTCATGGCGCTATTAGAAATGCATAAAAAAATTACAGAGGCTATTGATAATAAGCTATTCTCGATCGGGATATTTTTTGACTTATCCAAAGCCTTCGACACTGTCGATCATAAGATTCTGATTGGTAAACTTGAGCACTATGGTGTCAGAGGGATTGCACTTGCATGGTTCTGTGACTATCTTCATAACAGAAAACAATATGTCTCATATGATAATCATCTCTCGGAGCAATTGAGTATCAGATGTGGAGTGCCACAAGGGTCGATATTAGGGCCACTGCTATTTCTGATATACATAAATGACATTACAAATTCTTCATCAAACTTTCATTTCATAATTTTTGCAGATGATACCAATGCATTTCTATCTGATAAATCTCTTGAATTGTTGTATGCCAGAGCGGGCAAGGAATTAGATTGTCTTTCTGAATGGTTTAAGGCCAATAAATTATCCTTAAACTTATCTAAAACTAATTACATTATATTTCGTTCCAAAAATAAAATCCTCCCGATCCTTAATACTGGTATCAAAATTGATAGCAAAGAAATTACCCAAGTCGCTACTACAAAATTTCTAGGTGTCTATGTTGATGAACACTTGACTTTCAATGACCATGTTTCAATAATAACTAAAAAAGTTGCTAAAAACATTGGGATCATCTACCGGATTCGACATGTGTTACAGAGACCTATCCTGATCAACCTGTATAACACTCTTATTCTTCCTTACTTCTCCTATTGCAATATTATCTGGGCCTCAAACTATCACTCTCACTTGACCAGACTAATTCTACTTCAGAAGCGTATTGTTCGGATTATTTGTGGTCTTAAATATAATGAAAGTACCTCTACATACTTTAGAAAACTTAGAATATTGTCATTGTCAAATATAAATGAGTTGCAGATTGGGACATTTATGTATAGATTTAAACATAAGTTATTACCGGAATCGTTTACTAAATACTTCCACTGTAATATGGATGTTCACAGTCACTACACCAGATCCTGTAATAAATACCATAAAGATTTTGCACGTACTAAAACTAGGCAGTTTTGTATCTCATATCGTGGACCCTGTGTGTGGAATTCTTTACCTGTTTCTTTGACTAATGTGCCTACTGTACGAATATTTAAAAGAGAATTTAAACAGCATCTGATTGGGTTGAAATGAAGACATTTTTGACAGATATTGATATAACTTTGAAGATATTTTGGTTGCTGCTTGTTCATCGTTGCTACCTACTTAAATTTAGTGAAATTTCAAATTGGGTTCCCTGGCAGCGGAGCATTGTTGCTCCTTTAGGGATGACCCTTTGACACCGAGAAGAAAGCTTGCGGGTAGACACTGTGTTTGTTTGTTTATTTTATTTCTGTAAAACTGCTTTAATCTATTGATGCTGTGATGCTCTGTTGATATTGGTGTCAATAAAATGTCTTGAGTTGAGTTGAGTTGAATTTCTGGACAATGCAGAGAAAACTAAATAAAATATTAACATTTATAGTGCACTCTGCAGGGTGCAACAAAATTATAGGTTCACTCAACTGTAAGTTAGGCGTTAAGAAATACATATAGAGCACCATAAAATATTAAGCACAAAAATAGGTACAACATTGCATTTCAAGTGTGCGCCTTGCAATATAGCGGGCAATGGTGCAATAAAATATTGTCAAAATTTCTAAGTAGCACTGAAAATTTGACACATAATACTGATACCACATAGGTAAGTTTTCTTTGATTTAAAAATCATTAGAATAAACTCAATAATCATAAAATGGCGAAGATACATCCAGTTGTATTGCTTTCACAGTAGCTTTTACCACAGTCATGTTCATTATCAAGGGCCAAGGGGCTATAGGACAAGCACAAGATTAATGCAACATGAAAACATCAGACACTAATGCAGCCCATACACACCAACTATTTGATAATTGTATTGTATTGCATCGTATTCAAATATTTATAAAGCACATTCGTTAAAGTCCACAAAAGACACAAGATAGCTAAAAAGAGACAGAAATCCAATAGGATAAAGGCACCGACAGACCAAGACAGTGAGCGGCAGAGACAGGGACAGTTCCCCAGGGAGTTGGTAAATAAGATTAAAGAGACGAGCCCTAAACGACATCAAGGAACGGCTATGCAACAAATTGATGGAAGACAGGCTGGAAAAGCGCAACCTTCTGACTGGAAAGGCATGACCAGCGAGAAGCATGTTCGCACCCACCCGATGGATGCTATGCCCCTCCCTCGCCTGATGTTTGAGACCACACGACTGCGGGGATGGGACAACAACAACAACAACAACAACAACAATAAGATTGATGACTACGTGTACGGTGAAGATCAGTGAAATGCAATTCTCTGAGACAAGATGAACTTTCATTTTCATGTGAAGATGAATCTTACTGGGATTAAAAAGTGTCAAGATGACGTTATAACACCAAAGACGCCTAGGAAATATAAAGGTCATTGGTTGCAGGCTCTATAGAAGCTCATTTGAGGCATAAACATAAAGGTAACACAACTGATCTATAGAAGTTAAAAGGCAATGGTAGCACACATACACTCATGCAAGCCCACACATGTAAGCACACACACAATACACTGCATCTGGATACAAGCAACGGAAATGATAACAGGTTTGTATGTATGTATGTATGTATGTATGTATGTATGTATGTATGTATGTATGTATGTATGTATGTATGTATCTGGACATTTATATAACGCCTTACAATAACCTCACAAAGGTGCCTATAACCTCACAAAGGTGTATATAACCTCACACAGATGCTTATAGCCTCACAAAGGTGCTTTTAACCTCATGAAGGTGCTTACAACCTCATGGAGGCACTTACATACAACCTCATGAAGGCACTTATAACCTTATGAAGTCTCTTATAACCTCATGAAGGCTCTTCCCTCCCTCTACAGAAAATCCTCCAAAGCAAGGTCAACGAATCAGTTGGCTGATACACAAACATGCACACAGCAATCCATGACACTGCTTGAATCTTTCGTCGTGTTCTCGCACTCATTTATCAACCAATAAGGGGTGGATGCACAGTGAATGCCAGGCAGAGAGTACCCTTGCATCGTCTTCTATACACGCATTATGGGTTCAGTGGGACACTGCAGAGACAAATAATTCATAGCCTTTGACGAAAGCTGATTTAGCAGACGTACTACATTGGATGAGAGAATCCGGTTACACAAGAATCGCAGTAATTGGAAGTGGCTGCAGACCAAGACTAATGCTCTTTGACAGTAGATTGAGGCTCTGAAAGGGACAGAAGGCTGATGCCGGTAATCCCAGTTGATTTCAAAGAGGTTCCTGAATGAATTGTCTGAACAGATTACAGAAGGAATTAATCGCCTGATCATTATGGCAGAAAACAAACATTGAGAAACGAAAAAAGAAATGTCTAAATGAAAATCCGGCTTAACATTATTGTGACTAACCACATCATTCATCGTAATAGGCATCTAGGATATTAAACTCGTTAAGAACCCATCATGTGGACCTTTTAATAGAATTCATTAAGTTAATTGATTTAATTGACCCATTTGCAATACTGCTAACAAGTTATCGTATCTAGCCATCTCGCTAAAAATGCTTCATGTGGATATTTCAAAATTTCACTTAACTTAATCAATTTAATTTACCGTACTCATTTGCAATACTGCTTATCAGTTGTCGTTTTATTGTGTAATTAAAAAACGCCCGAGGTTGGGTCGTGAGCGCCCCCGAGTAGTAACCTTGAAGAGTCAATACAGAAATCTCCGTAATGTACGAATGAATCTTATCTAGACATCTACTGTATTGGGACTTACTAAGAATCAATCATATGAACCTTCTACAATTAATCTACTGGGCCTTTCAGTAACTTTGATGACATTACTTCCCAACTTGTGAATAGCAAATTTGATGCCAGACAGGAATAATACCTTAAAAGGCCAAGGAAAATAGGTCTAAACTAGTTTTTAAATTTTAAAGAAGCCTGTAGCCTGTAGTGTTCCTGGTCACCTGAAGAGACTGATGCACATCCAGTAGAATTGAGATGGAAACAAACTACACATGCATCAATGCACGGATTTTTCAGAGCATCAAAAGGCAACACACATAACCAACCCTCAGCTGAAAACATTGAAGAACCCTGCAGTGTGGAGACATACCGTCGGTGTAGTCAGACAAGTAGTGAGGCATTCGTCGCTTCCAGTCATCTCGTAATCCCTGTGCAAAGCAGTACTTGTTCCGAGCTACCTGAAACGTTCAAACAAACTAAAGCAACCAACCGAATAGTCTTTCAATAAGACAATCGTCTGTAATTTCATCACAGTGACTTTTATTGTACTTGGTCACTTTTGTCATTCACTATGTTGATTTTGCAAAGATTTCGTCATGGCCACCTCACATCGTCAACTCAATATATTAGTTGGAGTCCCTAGACAGCGGGATTATTTTATCCCTTTAGGGCCTCCCCTTTTTGTAACCAATGAGCAAGATGTGTAAACCTGTCATTTATACTTTGGTTGCAAAATAAAAATATTTGATTGATTTTATTGTTTGATTGATTAATCTTGCTTAATATTAGGCATTAACGAATAAGCTAGGACAGTCTGATTAATTTTCTCATTTACAATACAGTCCATCAGTAAACTAATCGAGGTTTAATTTATTTTATTTATTTAAGAAATAGATACTTTTCTAGCAATGTAGTGTTCAGCCAAGCAAGGTAAACAGTTGTAAAGAATTTTTTTTAAACCTCAAGAAACATAAAATGCAATGTGCAAGAGCTCACAGTGCTTACAGTGAGTGAACTGCTCAGCAAAGCGTTGTTCAGTAACCATTTTATTCTAATCTAATGTAATAACGTCTACCACAACACTTTAATATTTAAATAACGCATTAACTGCTGACACACTAATGCCTATAATGGACAATACAGTCAATTCGATTGGGAGTATTCAGCGGTTGCACCATCTGGAATGAACTTCCTCTCTGCAGCGACATAATCTCACAAGGGACACTTCATGCTTCCGCCTCTTTATCAATACTTGAAAACTGTTCCCTTTTGCTGGGGTTGGATCTGGAGCACTTCTCAGCAGACATCAAATGGAAGCAGTGCACAAATTAAGAAATTGAACAAGTGAATGGATACGTGAATTATGGTTCATCAGTGAATGGATACGTGAATTATGGTTCATCAAGACAGACAGACAGACAGACAGACAGACAGACAGACAGACAGCGCAAAAAACAAGCATGCTGAAACAGGTTTGTCATTTTGCAGGCTCCTCCGAATCAACTAGACCACACACATCTAAAGAACTACTAAAGAACACAAAATATAGATCAGAACACTCTTGTAGGCTGGTCCAAATTAAGGAAACAATGGTGTTCATTCATTCAGAGGACTTATATAGCAGCCCGCTGAAACATCTGCTCAGAAGTGCTCCCAGCCCAACTCTTGTGATAAAGAATAGTATATGCAGTGTCCCTAGCTATGATCATGTGCACCATGGTCGAGGGGGGGGCCAAAATTTCCGTCTTGGGTCGGGACAGGGGAAAAATTTCGTCTTGGTCGCCGAAAAATCTGATGACCTTTTTTTACTTATTCGTCCAATTTCCAAGAAAAAGATAACGTTTTAGCCACCAAAACAGTTGATGACTTTTTTTAGTCATCAGTCATCCTGGTCGGAGTAATGGCCTTTCTGGTGTCCTGCTTTGATGGCTTGTTGAAACCAAATGAGGGGGCCACGTCCCATGCACTTTTTAAATGGGGGGCCATGGCCGGATTGGCCACCCCTGGATCCGCCCCTGATATATTATTATATTGAGTGCAACCTGATGGTCTATTTCACTGTGCACAGGGTGTTTAATCCATTGAATGTCAATCTTGCTAAACAGGCTCCATATAACAATTTTTGCAGTCAGATGTACTGATCTTGCATGCATAATTACGAGCTTTAACTAACAATTAATCAATCTCGTTCGGTCAATGACTTGAAACAGTGTCTGTGTGTGAGTTTGCATAGGTGTCTGTCTGATGCCTACCACGGCCACCACTCACAGATAGGGCTGCAGTAGCCATGTCCTTATCCACCGAGTCATCAGACTGTTTCCGCCTGGAACCGCCGTCGCACTGTTCCTCCGCCAGTTCCTTCATGTGCTCCCACAAAAGCTTCTTGAACTCCTCCTCGGAGTGCGCACCCAGAAGGCGCAATCGCAAGTCCATGTCGGCAAACAGCGTGGCAAACGTTCGACCAGTCTCCAGAGCATTCTTTGTGCCTTTCTACATATAACGTAATAGTACGTAATTATGTAATGCAGCACCTGATAGAATCTGAGGAATTATGTTGCTTTCAAGTAATAATGCACCACTCATCAGATCTATGACAGTTCATGCCAAGAAGATCAGAGGGCATGCCAAAGTCATGGAAAATCCAATCCAAAAACGAGACTTGAAATGAAAAAATATGGAAGAAATGCAATAAAGAAGAGATGGTGGTTACTTAAATACTTCGGAATACAGCACTGCCTACTCAAATTGATTGCTCAAATTACATTACTACTACAAGTGTCAAACTTATGAGATATTCATACCAGTCTCTTTAAATTAGAAGGCATGCATGAAAACAATCAGACATTGCTTCACACGGATTTAAAGCAGAGCAGATGAGTTACTAAGAGTGACTCAGTTTCATGTTCTTGCACAATGATCCATTCTGTTCCAACTGTATAAAAAAACTAAGTAGCATAAAACATATAATACATGTATTGATCCACATTATTCAAGTTCAAATATCATAAAATAACTTTTAAACTGAGGATGTTTTGACATGGAAATTATCCAAAGGTGTGATATAAAATAATTAAATACATAAGAGGAGATGTAGGATTTCACTATGTGCAGAACAGTGCAAGAAGAACTAGATTAGCACTACAATAACTAATTAAAATATAATAGGAGCTAAATTAGTAATTACCTCTTTATTAGATGTCACAACCAGTATTATGAACCACACGTCCTGACTGGTCCGTCCCAAGTTGGCCGGACTTCGAAGTCTAGCGATGGCAACATGTCGCTTTTGAACGGAGGAAAGTGTACAGCTGTAACACAATTGCATATTTCTGTATGTATTTCTGTATGAATTCTGTACGCGAATTCTATTAACGCAAACCAATGCAGTTTTTATCAACTAAATAAGTCATTATGGATTTATTAATTATTAAAGCTCAAGCAAACAACAAAGTTGGCTTTACACAGGTCTGTCATCTGTATTTGGTTGAGAAAGCTGCAAATTACGATAGATTCTCATGACAAGTTAAGCATGACATAAAGTAACGTTAATCCTGATAAAGTGTGCTGTACTGTAGATGTGGATTCAACGGCTAACATAGTAAGGCATGTGCACTTGCACATGCCAGTGAACTTGTCGTGTACTTACAGGACACAGACCCAGGACTGGTCATAGTCGTAGCCTCCACCATAAGTACTGCACGTACACTGGATCGTTTTAGACAACTGGTGAGCTGTAAGGAAAATTCAATTTAATTACAAATGGAATCAACAAATTACAGAAAAACCTTTAACCATTTGTTTTATAAAAGTCACGTATGCATTATGCAAAGTATACCCCAGTACATAAATATGATTAATGCATGCATTCTGGTTGTTCAATTCCTGTTTAATGAAACTTTGTCATAAAAAAGATGTATAGGGCCACCCTTCTCCTTATCCACACATGGAACTGACATCACCAGTGTAAGGGCATTGATTGAGTGCGTATGCATGCGCATGGGCACCCGCATAAATTTCTGCAGGAGGGGCAAAGCTCTATGGTCATGGTTAAATTCATTGGCAAGAGTTTGAAAAATGCTAAGCAAGAAATGAGGAACATGGTTATTTTCCATTTGGGGTTTGCGTAGTGGCGTCACGGCTCATTTGCATAATGGCCTGCGCCATCTTGATATACAGGCAATACTTGTTGCCATTGGATACGTATGCGAATAGCGCTTACTATAACAATTATTTCCTGGGTTTTTACTGTTTTATCTGCGGCAAACTTACTGAAATGAATAAAGGTTCAATTAGAGAAGTCCAAAATACACGAGCTTGAATGTCCAGGTTAACGTGCGAAGAGCACCGGCGGCTAAAAACTGCAGCGAGAGACAATCTATCGCAAGCAAAACTGAAAGGCTCCGTTACAATGATCGAGCTGTTTTGCGATGCTCTATGACAGACCACCTTGTCAGCTCGCATAGAGACATGGTCTCAATACAGACACCACAAACCTTAGGGAGTTATTTAATTCATTTAGGTCTATTCGACAAATTATTATCTGAGCATGTTGTTTCAGCGAATAGCCGAATTAGCTGATCGCGGATTCACCATTAGGCCTAACGAGTGCCATTAATAAATTTTATTAATGCCTCTCGTCATATGGCAGCGTGTATGCAAAAAGAGCTTTGGAATTTGAACAAAGTTGAGTTTCAAACGTTTACGCATAGAGTACACGTTGGGAGAACACATCAGTGCATCAAAAGTACACTATAATTAGAAAACGTTTATCCCTTTATTTAATTTAAAAAGCATCTCGGGAGATTGGACACACTGACAGTATCATAGTATGGTTCAGATATGCTACTGCTGTTTAAAAGCACTCTTAGCAATTTTGCTGTGCCATTTTCTGAATAGTGCACAGTATTCTCACCATGGAATTACTATAGTTACCTAGTCAGTGTTTTATTTCAAATTTGTTTTCTATTTTGCTGCATATATAGTCGGTTGCAGTGCTGTAAGCTAGTTGTTGTGCTGGTATCAGGGGACCTGTTACTATTAGGTCTCCCTTGTGTTAACAGTTTACTTCAACAATATTCAGTCATAGCAAGTTTGTTAATAAATTTAATTGCTAAACCTACGACAACAAGACTGCAAAGCATAAAATATTTTCAGTAAATATTGAAGAAAATATTTTTATACTTCTTTGAAATGTGTGAGGCTATGTACCCATTATAGTTGCCAGTGATTAAAATATTATATGGTTGACTTTCCAAAAAGCTCAGGCAAATCACACAATTATGGGAAAAATGGTGAAGATTCTCGGTTGCTTACATGCATCCAAAATTGACTAACATAATAGTATAGTTGCTGTGCCTACAAACATGCATAGAACTGCAGAATGGAATGTGTGCAAAACAAAGTTGCAAAATTCAATTTCACAAGACTGCACACCGGTGCTTGTATCTTATAACAATAATAGGTCTAATGATGTTCCTTGACAAGTTGAATATCTTGATCATCAATGACATAGCTGCTCATGAGCAACACTCCATGCTCTGTTGCAGCCAATTTAAATTTGGATTCAATGAGATGGCAAAATTAATAGGCTTAAGCAACTTGTAAAGGTGTCGATACACTTGTGTAACAAACATCTTTCAGATTGGAGGCTGCTATCCTGCATGCTCAAAATCCATTTTAATTTCTGGTGTGATACCTGTCTTTCTTTCCATCAACGCCTTATCATTTTCCATCATTTTACAATAACTGATTCTGCCATGTTCAGAAGTTAAGCTAGTGCATGTAGTATGTCCATTGATAAAAACAAGCATAACTGTCAGAGCAAGGTGTCATAAAGTGCAGCTCTGCAGTTCATGGCCAAACTGACAATCTAGAATAAAAGCGGTCTATTTCTAAGTCTGTTGGATCAGCCTTTGCTAACAACTTTCAAGATGAAGCTGGTGATGAAGCAGATTAAGCAGACAGCTTACAATGTAGAAGCTAAGGAACTTGATGACAATGGTGTGCATAAGATACTGTATATAGGTAACAAACCAGATACAGTGACAAAGATATGAGGATCCAGCACTCAACTAGCTGCCAAGCCTTCTTCTGTTTCTTTGCCAAAGAGAAGTCCATGTCAGCCAGAGGAGGATAAGTCAATTAAGTTCGTGACATGCAGCCAACCCGTTCTACCCGATCATCCATCTGTCTCAGTCCAGTCCGTGAAAAACATAAAGCATAGGCTTGTTTATAATAGCAAATCTGGGCTCCGGCCGAAATTCGCTTCAGGGATTCGGGCCGCTCCAGGCTGGACGGTGTTTAGACCGCTTTGTGGGTTAAGGTATAGGCCTATGGATAAATCAGTTGGCCAATGACGATAACTTTATTCCATCAACTAACAATTCACCCGGTAACGGCGTGTAGCCTACTTTGACAACAGTTCACAGCTGTGAGCCAATATGGCCGACCACAGAGTCGCACATTAGGCCACGCCCTTTTGCATTCGGTCTATAGAGGTTTCGAAATCTAAATTTCTCAATTTCACTTTGTGTATTATTAGCATCAATAGTCCTACTGGTATGATGCGAAGAAATTGTAAAAACCAACAAAGTAGTAGTTAAAGATCAGGTGTCAAATTTCCAGGGGGAAAGCGTCTCTGTCTGTGGGTAACCATGTGCGGACATGTGTCTGGCTATTTATTCAGTGCATCACAATTGCATCTGCCAATTTGGAACGCTTCATCCGCTCAGAATCAACACTTGCCTGGGAGTATCACCGAGTTGCCATCTTTAAGAGTTACTACATAAGTTAAAACAAACAAAACAACAGAAATGCAACAAACACAACAAAAGCAATGCAACAAGCACACAACAAAAGCAACACAACAAGCACAAGAACAGCAATGCAAACCCGAAACCAGCAATGCAACGGTCATGACAATAGCAATGCATCAGATGTATGACAACAATGATATTAGCAGTGCAATAAAGAAGACACCAGCAATGCAACAGGTATGACAACGCAATGCAACAACTGTACTGCTCTTTCCAAGAACTTTAAATGCTCATCCTAATAACGGCTACTGCATAATATGTATCCCTACATTACATTGTAAATTACATCACTATATTACATTGTAAATTACATCACTATATTACCCACCACAGTTAACACATCTATAGGCTCATCTGTTTGAGCAAGATCAGGAATTCATAATACTCTTTACAGTTAATTAATTCATAATAATAAGTTAAAATATTCCTTTAGAGGTTAATGTTCTACTACACTTTGTATACTGCACAGATACACCAGCAACATATGGTAAACACATATTAAATTTTAGGTATATTTTAATAAACTGCAGCTAAAGGCAAAATGCCAAGAGAATTGTAGTAACAGCAATCAATAAATAAATATACAAAAATTAGTGTGCAGAAATGTCCATGCAAATGCAAATCTCAAACATTTCTAAGCACCATCAGATGTACAAAAGCCTCATACATAATTGGATTTCCATAAAAGACGTGTATAAGAAATGAGTAATGTTTACTGACTATTTTTAGATAATAGGATGGAACTATTTGAACATAAATATCGTAGCAATCTTAAACTTTGCTCAAGCATGAAATGTGCACAATTCACATTCATTGTTATATTACATTTACAAAATGTTGCTTATATAATTTTCCTACAAAGCAGCAGAAGCATTCAGCAAATGCTTTTCCGGCATAACTCAGAAATTCCGCAACTATCAGTAGGCATTGTTGTTACCTGTCTACTTTTGCATAACAAAGAAAACAGGTACCTTTGTTTCTCAGTCTGATTAATCAATGTTGAACAGGTGAATAGTATACAGGTATGAACAGGTGCAATCTATCTTGCACTGCACACTTTGAAATGTTCACCGCATCTCGATTTCACTGTTTTCAAAATGTTTTGTTCCATCACTGTCTCACTTGTAATTGTAGGCTAATCAGAAATGTCTACATGGACTCTTCTTCATCAGAGGCACTCTTAAAGCACACCAGCCATTTGAAGTTACCGGTAATTGAAAACCCACTTTCCCATTGGCAGATTTAAGTTGCAAACACTGGACGCTAAGTTTCTCCTCAAGGAAATCCAACAGTTTTTCCATGTTTGAAGCATTTTGGAGAAGTGTGGGGGTAAAGTAATATTTATCAAAAACTTCCCATAGCATACGAAGAGTGTAGAAGTTGGAGGCAACACGAGACCAAGAGTCCTGGCTGGCCATTAAGCCAGCACATGTAGTACTCTGTTGCACCAGTTAAAGGTAAAGTAAGATAATAAAATAATAGTTCGTAAAATATGCTTATGAACAATGTACTTCTCAGAGGTGTATTTTATGGAGCGGAATGACACCAATACAACCACTAGCAGAGCCAAGTGTGTTGGCAGAGGAAAGGGACCTGGATTGCTCTTCCAGCTGTGTCCAAGGCAAAGCATCAGCCAGGGTCAAAGAGGGCAAAACAAACACATCAACAAAATCTACAAAGAGATACATCACACATGACAGCAGCAGTGCAGCAAATAATTTTAAATTTATGACAACAAAGCAACAAACACAACAATAGCAATGCAACAAACACAACAATAGCAATGCAACAAACACAACAATAGCAATGCAACAAATATGACAACACCAATGCAACAAATATCACAACAACAATGCAACAAACATGACAACCACAATGCAAAAAATATCACAACACCAATTAATTATATTACATTTTTCGGCAGACTGAGAAATCCATGATGTTTACCTTGGTAACAGTGCCCAAGAAATACAGTCACTAACTCAATTGGCCAGTCCCAAGACCCAACGTTTAACAAGACAAATCCATCTAACAATCGAGCAGTGTTTCCTAACAAATTACCATGCAAGAAAGGGAATCTTTCATCCAAGGTTCAGAGATTTCCTTGGCTTCTAAGAAAGCTAGACAAGTGCATCACTCATCTACTCTTGGGTGGTTCCTAAAATCACTTATAAAAGTCCAGGTACATTAATCATACATATTCCATTCCACTGCCTACACTGAAACATGCCCCAAGCCAGAAAATATAATCCAAACCAAGTCAACGTAGTCGAATATCAGATCCAATTTAATCCAGATCCTATCTGATCAAATAAAAAATAAAGTCAATTCAGTCTACTCTAATCCAACCCTAATCTGATCCAATGTTTAACGCAATCCAAACTAAACGAATTCAATTTAATCTCTTCTTCTTTAGTGTTCTGCCCTTAGGCAGATCGTCTAAGATTCCAACAACACCATTCTTGTCTATTCTGTGCTTTTTCCTTAATTTCTTTATATCCTCGTCGCTTTTCTCTGTCCATCAACCAATCCATCATCATCTTTCTTGGTCTTCCTGGTGGCTTCTTTCCCTCCGTTCTTCCCTCGAGTACTGTCCTCAAGAACGAGTCTCCCCTCAACATGTGCCCCAGCCGAGTTCATCTGCCTCTTCCGTATTGTATCAATCAGCGATCTTTAATTTAATGAGCTTCAAATGAATAAGTAGCTTCAGCTTTAATCTAGTCTATCACAATTCAAATGCAGTCTAGTCTAATCTAACCAAACTAATAAAGTCCAATGTAATTGAATCTTATCTAATCTACTCTGATACCATTGTAATTATGATCATAGTGGAATCAGACATTTCTTCAAGACAGACTCATCAAAGGCACTCCTGAAGCTCCTTATTCAATTGAAGCTCATCAAAATTCCAATTGAACATAACATAACATAACATAGCAAGCGTTTGAAAACCATTCTCTTTGATTGTGGTTTGGTGTCAGGTCGGGAGCGCCTCTGAGGAGTTCTCTTGAAGGGGCGCTATATAAATGTACGATTACAATTACAATAACTAAAATACTTGAAAAGAGCATTTCTAATCAAAGTCGGCAACAAGATCCCGTCTAGATGCTCAGCCTCAGGAAACCAATCAAAATAGCTCATCCACTCCACATCCATGCTCAATTGCCAGCCAGTGTCAGTGCCCAGCCAGGATAACGGAATTGTGTGACACCAAGGATCTTAATTAATGACTTATTGGCGGGTTCATCAAGTCCGACCATGTATCCCAGTATATGCGTGAGATCCTGCACTGGCTTCCTTTCCCTCAGCACATCTCATTCACGATTGCATCTTTGGTGTGGCGATGCTTATCAAACTGGACACCCTCTTATCTGCACGAGCTTTGCCTCCCCCTTCCACTTGCATAGCTCACCACGCACTGCGCTCTGCTGTCTATGGTGACTTAATGGTTACTTTCACTTGCTCTGCGACAATGCAGAGCCATTCCTCCTCGCAAACTGTTCTCAATTTCACAAACTGTTGAAGACTGTTTTTTTCTGCTTGATCTTGGCCTGGAGCACCTCTGAGCAGGTATCTTGAAGGTGTGCCATATAAATTCTGATTGATTGATTGATTGATTCACATAATATCATTAAGCTAAATCAACTACTACCAACTAAGATGCCTCCAGACTATTATTGACTACCAAACTGTAGTCAAAGTCTATTTATAAATTTGTATAAAACTTAAGAAATTCCACAGAGGCACACATGTATAAAGAAAAAGAAACAGCAGCCTCACAAGAGAATCCCAAGAGACAGGCAAGAAGCACATTCAATTTTGATAAGCTTTTGATGTAGTGTGACCTGAGTCAATCTATTCTGGTAATGCCAACCTGCTGCTGAACCTACCACAACAGATTAACACAGTACAATATACCAGTAGCACAACTGCATCTGATATTGACAATTTGACATCCTTTCAAATTTCCCAAACAGTGCAACGTGACCATACCAAAGAACACAAATGCTGCTGAGAATAATGTAGCTCTTGAAGAGTGACTGCCTGAGAGGAGGCTCAAAATCATACTCTGTGTTACAGGTCGAGTACTCTATCCATTAGAATACCTTGAGTACCAGCTCAATCAATCAATCAATCAATCCATCAATCAATCAATCAATCAATCAATCACATAAATTTATATAGCGCCCTCCAAGATCTCTACTCAGAGGTGCTAAAAAGATAGAAAGACCAAGAACGATGCTACTGGACTGGACGATGACGAAGGAAGGCTACAGGGCAGGGCTTAAAGTGTGCCTGGACGGTCATGGACGGCGTCCATGCACTTCTTTTAAAATCTGAACACCGTCCAGCCACTTATAGGCGAGTACACACTGGAAAGGTAAGGGGCGTCCAGGCACTTCTTTTGGAGAAGTAAGGGGCGTCCAGGCACTTATTTTTCCACACTTTAGGCACTGCTACAGGGGAATGAAAAGAGAGGCAGCGAATAGGGATGAGTGGCGTTGTTGGACATACGAACCAGCCAGAACCTGGCAGAGAACGAAAGAAGAAGATGAGATGGGGAACAAAAAACCCTTCCACCTGAGTCGTGAGTGAAGAGGACCTTCTTGGCTTCGAGGAAGGTGGCCGGAGCTTCCTCCTCGTCGAGCAGATGGTGCAGCATGCAGTCCATGATCTCTTCCATGTTCGTCTCCTGTACGTCGAGCATCAGCTGAGCCTGACTGAGGAAGTGCTCCACATCCAGATGAGCACGGATTTCGGCGGCAAAGTCTTTCATCGGAATTTTCTAGAGAAACATAGCAATATTAAAACACACTGAGAATAGGGCGTGATTACGCGGCTGAAAGATGGTTTAATTGGATTGGGAATTATTCTGAGCAGATGTACAGTTTCCGACTGCAAGAATCAGGATATTCTCTAACCTGATAGTGTATATTTTTCTAGCACCATTTGTTGTTTTTACAACAACACATATGTAGCATACATTGTCCATTATCGGAATATAGGTGGGTCGCATTTGGGTTTCTCGTGGGAATGCTGGCAGGGAATATACCACAAATCAGTGGCCATTTCTATGGAAACCCATATTCCAAAATTTTTCCCAAATTTCTTGTCAAAGTCAGTTATCAAATTATTTGTTGAGTCATCACATTTTCACACCCGAATAATATGCCCCTGAAAGATTCGTAGGCCCTAGGCATCTTCTTTCCATTCAGACTCAGATGAGTCCGTCTTTGGCAAGGGTCAGCCACTGGTATCCTTCTCTTCCACTTGTCTTTGTCTCTAACGTCTTCCTTTTTCAGTTTGAGCAGCTTTGGTTCTTTGCTGTATATCGTGTCCTCCCATCTTTTCCTTTGTTGTCCCCGGCTGTGTCAACTGTGTACCTTCACTTGCATGATTCTTTTCACGCAACTATCATCCTTTTATCTCATTAATTACATGCACTTGTCAATTATACCTGCCACCCTGAGCTTCTTTCTGATGTCCTCATTTCGTTTTCTGTCTTTCAGTGAGATCCCTAGCATCAATCGCAGCATCCTCATCTTTGTGCTCTCTAGTAAATCCTCATCCATTTTCGTTAACGTCAGGGCCTCTGCTCCATATAGCATTACAAGCCTTAGCAGTTTTGTATTTCTTTCGCTTAAGCCAGGTTGGCATTTTCATGTCACACAGAACTCCTGTTTAATTCCCTCCATTTCGGTTCCTGACATCATCATCACACCCTCACAGTTGATCCAAGATATTTTAAACGTATCCACCTGGTTGCCCTACGATGCCCCTGATCTCCAATGCCTCTGCTCATGGTCTTTGTCTTGTTTATGTAGGTCCTAGACATAATACAGCCTATTGTGACTAATGGACAATGCAGCCAAGGTGTTACTAGATTAAAGATCTATACACTGTTCTGCATTGTATCTGACCATTCATAAAGCGCTTCTCGCAGCAAAAGCCTTTCAGAAGCGCTCCCAGTGCGTTCCACCTCGAGAGAAAAGGCAGGTTTTGAGGCGAGAGACAGATGTGGAAAGACAGCAGAGAGCATGACTGAGTGGACTCATAGTGGAAGTCCATTCCATAGGGAGGGACCAATGCAGGCAAATGATATGGATTGAGCCATGGCTGTCCTCACGCAGGAAACAAATAGGTCAAGCCGATCAGAGGACCTAAGAGGACGCAGCAAAGTGGCAGAGAGAGGCCAAGTACAATAGCATGAATTCAATGCCTTTAAACATAACATGGTAGAAAAGACGACTTGCATTGCAGGCACTGTCACAGTCTGACAATAATATATCACTACTGTGATGCATTACTGCTTGGCAATAAATCTATTCCGCAGTAGTTTCCTAGCTTTGTACTTCAGAAATTGGCCCAATGGACACAGTTTATTGTTGAGCAGAATACAAATTCCTATCAATCACATCAGCGCAGAATGAATTAACTCCACTTATTGCATACTAATGCCACCATACAGCAGTTTGTTTGTGCTAGTGGTCATCATAAGTACCCTAAATCAATAAATAATTCAAAATCTTTGCCTTCCTCAGCATTTAAAGGCACCTCTCTGCTTTAATTTCCTCTGAATACTTTGTTTCTCTTGAACCCATTAAACAAACTTTTCACCAACAATGCCTAAAAATGCCATCCTTTTCGGACGCTCTTGATATTTTAACGACAATATGGTAAAAACATGGCTGGGAACCAATGCAGCTCATCCTCAAAGTGTTTGTCTATGTGTGTGCAAAAACTGTACTTCTCTGAAAATACTCCACAAATTTTTCTAAATTCCTAAATCAGCAAATACAGTTGTTTAGCACAATGATAACAAATTTATTTAACATCATTTTACTCAAAATACTGCAGTTGAACGTGCGAATAATAATTGAGAAAGCACTAATTGATCCAATCCAATTCAATTACTCTTACACCTCATAATTATTCAAAAAACAAAGCATCAAACAGTGGTGGCTCCACTTGAGGAGAAATCACGATCAGTTGATTGAAATCCAGGGAGAAAAGAAAAAATGCATCGCGGAGAGTACAAAATAATCATCAATGAAATTGTTTACATTTTGCATCAACATTCACTGTTCTCTTCGATGTGGTGAATGTTTTAGGCCCATAATCTGCTTGCTTTAATAATAATAATTATGACAATTTATATAGCGCCATAACATAGCTACAAAGTCGTGGTTAACTAACCAGTAATCCAATAATGTTTCTAGCATGGATCTAAAAACTGCAAAGAACCTACATAGCTACGCTACATCCCACAAGCACACTCCTCTTGACAACAACTGCTTTATATGCATTAATTTTTTACACAAAAACCCAGACGAACTAGAAATGTACTGACCTCTAGCCTTGCATATACAAGTGACACCTCATCTCCATCATCTAAACAGACGACAGGTAAGCATTAACAGATCATAACAACAGGATTTATTCCCTACGATCAACAGCTTTAAGCTATGTAGGAATTTACATGCAACCAGAAACAGAAACATTTTACATAGGAATAAACACGCATCAGCACCAAGTTATGTGCATAATATTCAGATTTATCACACTGTGAAATTTTTGCACATGTTTTTTTTTATATGGCATGACAACATCTAATCATTTAAGTCTACATCAGCAGCCAGAGGGTTAAGTCACAAGTGCTTCTGATCAAACTTCAGACAGTACTTTAAGTAAATAAGGGGTAAGTATAAAAGGGGATCATGCATTAATTATGACAAAACATTTTTAGGGGATCATCCATTAATTAAGCGAAAAATTTCAGTAGTCTTTGGCACCCCTCCCCTTGTTGACAACTGTCAAACATTCAACTATGTCACAAATAATACCCAACGCAAAAAACATTTCTATGACTCTAAACTAAAATGCCAGATTAATCTGAAATTGAAAAAAGTTGCATAATGAAAGGTGCAATATTAAAAAGACAAATTGGTTGTTAAAATCTGTGGTCCCAGTGCCATGGAGGAGGTTTTGGTTCCCATGGTGCATTGCACCATGAAATCCATAATTTATATAAGATTCAGATGCTAACACGAATGTGTTTAGCCGTAGGCTATTACTACTTGCATACAACATTTTAAGCAACCATTTGGAAGGGTATCTACAGATTGGGAGAGGGATGCTATAGGTGAAGGATTTAACTAAATTTATATGAATTAATTGGATTTTTAATCATGTGCTGCCTTGTTAATTTCTTGCATGGCTGACATCAATTTGTATTGAACATCTTCCCTCTAGTCCAGTATTTTCAAACAAAAAGAACATAAGAGTAAGGGATCAATCAGTTGTCGGAATTGAATTTAATCGAAAGTTATGCTTTAGTAATATGATTGCAAAAAGTCTAAGGACAAAGTTCCAGTTATTTTTTGCATGACTTAAGCACTACAGCCAGTAGTCAGCCATGAGACAAGAAGTGGTCCAGACAATAGATCACATTAAAACCTTTATATGTGGGTTTGCCTACAATTCATCTCAGCTGACAGAACTTTACAATCTACACATGAGCTGCACAGTTGGCTGAGCCAAAGAAGATGGCTGCAACACATTGATTATTAAACTCACGAAAACTGTAAAAAACCTTCCCCCATTTTATTCAAATAATTAATGCTGAAGACTTGATAATTAAAGAGACAAAGCAACAGGCAATGTATGCCTTCCTTGCAATACCAAAGAGAGTATTTCATGGTTAGACATGGACCTCGTTGAAATGGGTCGCCAACAATGTCAATCCTTTATTCGAGACTCATTAAACCTTCTTTGGTGGGACACAAGACCTTTCATTTGCAAAAGCCAAGTGGATGAATCAACTCCCAGGTGCATTTCTTCACAGTGCGCAGCAAAACTTACAGTTGCAGGTCACGTTCAGTCTCTGGTCACTGGTTCCCCCCATTTTAACGGCTTCTGTAAAGAAAGCGAGCCTCGTTTTTATGCTACACAAGGCAGAAACTTGTCTCTGTTGGGCAAGCACACGCCTACCTATATATCGTTTCAAATGGAAACTTAGAGAATAATAGAGATACTCTTTGGTTGGCAGAAGTATCTTGCTAATGGGAAGACCTATGCTGGAGCGACGTTTTATGTGTGCACACCACATAATGGCTGCGGCATCTTTTAATCAACTACAACATTGTCTGATTTAAAAGGACTCTACACCAAAATCACTTTGCCTGGACAATTCATGTTAAGATTTCGTTTTTCTAACTACTTTGAAAGCTGTGATTAGTGTAAGATTCAACCGAAACTACAGAGAAAGATCAAGACTGACTGGCCACACACCAACATTTCAACTAGACATGAGCAAATCACTGGACTTGACAAATGACTGAAAGAGGAGAGGTACACATCACCACTGAATAAACAATGTCAACAACTAATGACAATGATGTTGATATGACGATGATGAAGTATAGTATAGTATGAGGAATTGAAGATGACAATAATATGACTGATATTATATGCAGAGAATACGTTACACACTCTCTCCTTTTCTGCACCAACTATAATCCCCAATTGACCCATGGATTACTAGCTAGGGATGTTTAAGTTGCTCAAAATGCAAGCAGGATAAATCCAGCCCAAGGACCAAAAAATGGCATACAAATGCATGGACATTAATTAATAGGTTGAATAACCTTTCAGAAACAAAAGACTAAACTGTGAAGTCTGGGTTTCTGAAATTAAGCTAATAAATTAAACTGAATGCAAAAATGAATGTTCTGCATAGGCAAAACTGATTTGAAATTGCCCTTCAACCAAAATCCTGAAGTGCACAAGCCTCAATGGTGCAGATGCAATCATAATACAGAGAAATTGTGTGCAAAGGACCTGCTCACCTTCTCCATACAGAGTAACTGCATCGAGCAAGAATTGAACCTGTACTCTCTGCATTATACAGGTCAACCGCTCTAACCAATCGGTCACCGTGCCAGACATAAGCCTATGTTTTGCTCATGACACAGAGCCTTCATTAGCATGACCATTTTCGACAGCTAGATGCTGGAGATTCTGCCTGCTGCAGCAGCAGTTATAAATGACTCAGAAGATAAAATGCTGCAGCTGATAAGACTGCAATATGGCAACATCTGCATATCCATCCAAACTCAGGCTGATATCTCTTTCTATCCATTAAGTGGACACTGGCTTAGAGCCTTCCCAGCACCTTCCCAACACCAGAAATCTCCTGTTTCTGGACAAGGAATACAAGGTGATGAAGAAGTGACCGACTAATGACATATAAAATAAGGTCAAGTAAAATATAAGGTGAGGTTAGAATAGATGATGTATATAATATGCAATAACTGGTTCAAGGACCTTTTAGCTAAAGCACAAAACAACTGAAATTTCACAACTGGACAACCTTACCTTACACTGTACGTTTACCTGAGGGACTGTAATTGAAACCCTCAGTGCAAAGACAAAACCATTGGCAATCTGTCGCTAAGATCAAAACACTCTGAAAGAAACCCTATCTAATAACAAAGAATTCAAATGAGATACTGTCATCTGATACAAATGTAGGCTGGCAGAAATTGGGTTACAAGCAAATGATATGTACGATATGTACACTGTACACAAAATTAATATAAAGGCCTGTTGCTGCAAATGAATTGCCATCCTTGCACAGAATGCTTAGAAAAAAGTATGAATTTGGTCTATTTTGAAAAAAACCTATTTATTCAAAGGTTAAATTGCCGCAGAGGTGAATTGTGATCTAATCTGAAAAGCTTCAATTGTGCTTAATTTCTAACAAAATCTCGAATCTGTGTGATAAATGTATATATTATGGCAGATGGCAGCCTACCATAGTCCAGTCATACCCTACGATATTCCCTATGGCTCGATATGGAACAGAAGTTTATCACCAAGAGCAGCATCATGATGTTGGAGTTCAGAGGTGCTTTACATGCTCCAAACGAGCAATACTTGGGCAAACAGCCTATTTCAGCCATCATTTACTTTTATGGAAACCACAATGCACACAACCTGGGACTATGCATTAAATTAAAGACATCACTGCACCTCAACGATACCATTACAGCAAATTTGTTTCAAATACGAAATCCTGTTGGTCTCTGGGAACGGTTACAATACACACTTGAGGCATGAAATGCAGAGATCAAAAGAGTTGATAAACCAATATATTACTTAACTCAAAGAGGTGATTTGATCCAAACTGCTCCAGAGATGGGGCACAATAAGCCAAACTGCTAATCATTCAGAATCAGAATTAGAGACCGAAATTGTAAATCAATAAAATATAGAATTAGCAAAATCCTATAGCTGAGAGTTTTAGAATTAGAAAATTTAGCAACAGCTATAGCAGCTGTTAACCCATTCTTAACACAATTTTGAAAACTAATCATTTTAGAAATACCTAGAAATTGCCAATTATTATGAATTAGAATCAGACAACAGCTATTAAATAACAATTAGAATAAGATATTCATCCTATAAAATATCAAATTGATTAAAATCTAAGTGAGGAGTTGTCCAACTCTGCACTGCTCAAGCATAGAGGTTATTTCAACCAGCAAGAAGTTTTGATTAAGCATATTTTTGGCTAACTAATTGCTGACTCTATCCATGGGTGTATTGACTTTTGAATTGCTGACAGTGATGACGAGTTACATTGAACATTGGTGGGCCTTAGACCAATGAACTTTATCTCTACTCTGCTACCTAAACAACAGAAATAGAATTTTTATGTGATGCAGCTTTTGATTCAGACTCGTACACTCTTCTGCATCTTTCTGTGATCCGGCTGCTGAGAAGACTGGAAGAATCAACTAGGCTACTCTGAACGGTTCACCCAATTAGAGGTGCTTTAAACATGTTTCAGCACAATTTCATACAATACCAGCAACATCCCTCTGTATTGCATATCAAAGCACTGTCATTGGGCTCTTGGTAATATACTTCTTATATGTAAATTTACACTTTCCACATACTAAATGATTTTTCACACTGTGTCAACAAAAGCCCAGATTGATGTGGGATCAGAGTACACAGGCAGGTGCAAAAAGACAGCACATACACACTTACACAGTGTTCAGGCACTATCATGAAGGAATAATTAACAGGCAATCCATTACCTAGAGGTATCAACTTAAGGCACAGCACATTCAAGTCATAATCAGGTCACCATCAAGAAGATCAATCCACTAAGACACAGCATATATGGTAGATACAAACTGTGCACATAGAAGCTTTCAGTTGAGAATGAAATTATTGTGCAAGTGACTGAACAGAACAAACCCAGATAAAAGGAAGAGACTTTCAAAATTTATGTCCTGCTGTGGAAAAGCTCATTCAGAAAGTTTATATGACCAAGAAAAGCATTTGGATGATCTTCATGAATATTGATAAGACTGGGAAACAAGGACTGGCTTTAAAAATTTATGTCATTGGCTTGAATTTAAAGGTTTAAAAACCAGCTCTCAATTGAAAGAGATTCTCGGCTGAACAGGAAGTGCATGCAATGATTTAAGTGAAGGGGCTATATTCTCATGTATCCTAATGTATTAGTGATGACTCTAGTGGCACTAGTGCTAGTGCTAGCAAGTGCTAGTGCCACTAGCACTTGCTAGTGGCACTAGCAAGATTCCAAGTCCTGCCCAAACACTCTCGAGCCCAGTTCTGAATCCTCTTGAGCTGGATATTTTTCTACTGTTAAGGAAAACTGTTTACTCTGAAGACTATAGCATTGCCTATATATTTAGCAGGACAGTCACACGACAGATACCAGTCACAGGCAGTTGGAAGTTAAGAAAGTAAATGGACTAGCTCAAGGTTGATAGTTCAACAACATTCTTGAAGGATGTTTCAGCTCCCATTCTATACTATTACAGGCAAGTAATCAGACAAATGTGAATTAACCAATGACTGTGCCACATAAGGACCAGTCAATTTCAAAGTGCCGTGAAAGAAACAATGTTATTCCAACCTACGTTACTACAGCGTGCTTGAGTCAAATAGTCATATATATTATATTAGTTTAATGAACAAAAAGAGGCTGACAAACCGCAACCTGGTACACTGAGAAGACAAAAATTAAACAAAAGAAAAGAGTAAGGGGATCAATCAGTTATTGGAATTGAATTGAAAATTATGCTTTAGTAATATGATTGTAAAGAAACCTAGAGACAAAGTTCCGGTCATTGTTGCATGACTTAAGCACTACAGCAAATCAGCCATGAGATAAGAAATGCTCCAGACAATTGATCACAAAAAACCTTTATATGTGTTGTCTACAATTCGTCTTAGCTGACAGTTACAATCTGTGCATGAGCTACACGGTTGGCTGCAGCAAAGAAGATGGTTGCAACGCACAGATTATTAAGCTCTCAAAATCAGTTTCAACAGAACCAAGGACGCAAGACATGCTGATGACATGCCCAGCAGAGTGTATCATTGATAAATGAAAGACTGCAGATTAAGCAACAAGTCGAGAGGTCCTTAACATGGAGTGGGTTATGTGTTCAGACACAAATATGCCTACTGGATACTTATACAAAACAGTCAAGGGTAAACAGGTGTACAAGGGCAAACTGTGATTTATAGGACAGGACACAGAGAGACAGGCCTTGCACTGGCATTGGTTCCCATGTCCAACAATTTCACACAACACATGCATCCCAGTTGCATCACAATTTGTGGAATATATGACGGCAAATGAAAAACATCGGCACTAAAACCTGTAAGGCATTTCGGACAAATGTTGTCCTTAACGCCTGCAGCGGAAATCAAACTGCAACAAAACTGGCAGATCGATGGAATAAATATGCATATTTAAGCTCAACATGGAGCCACCTCGGTCAAGTAGGCTAGACAACAGCATAAAAACAGAGAATGGAGAAACCAAAGTACGTATATAATATCTCACAAACACAACTGGTTTGTGACTCCCAAGTGTCCACCACTATTTGGCGTGGTGGTGCAGTGGTGCATTTCGTGCCTTGGAGTGTAGGATTCCAGGTTCGAATCCACCTCAAGTCGCCATGTAGGGACCTTGAGTAAATTTATCATTCACTTGCAAAATTTTGCTCGTGCGCTTCAGCGTTAAACTGCGATGCGGTGTCCAATATCCATGCTGCAGTCGTGAGCGCCTCTGAGTAGAGAGCTTGAAGGGACGCTATAGCAAATGCTAGAGATAAATAAATAAACTTTATGCACCCTCTATTCTATTGTATTCTACTATGGGGCATAAACAATGAACTTAAAATTACAAGTACTGTAGCTCTTCACAAAAAGTCAACCGATATACTTTGGTCATTTGCATACATATTCATTAATCAATTAGGTCCCTCTGAAAATACACTCTGGTGAAGATAAAATTCTGCTAAGCTGAACAGAAGTAACAGAGCTCTTGCTCTACAGCTCAGAACTTTGATTAACAGCTCTGCACTACAGGGAGTTCATTGTGCCTACCACTAGGTGGCTTAGTTAAACCAAATAACACAGCGAAGAGAGAGAGACTGGCCATCAAACAGTATAAAACGGCAATAGTCCAGCAGGTGTGCCACAACCGGAAACTGGCTGTGCTATGGAAAGCCAGTGTTTAGTCGTCAAAAACCAGGCTAAAATATGATTCAAGATTTATATAAATTGAGGACAGCTAATCATTGAGGCCTCGTCTGTAAACTACCATGACACTGTCCGCTCAGTGGATTCCAAGAACGTTACTGCAAATGTGTCACGCAACGTAAATAAGAAGTGAGATAAGGGATGCCACAGGGAAGAGAGCCTATTAATATTTAATGTGATCATCTGGATATGACTGCAAGGACTTCAGATTAACGTGGCACTAGCATGTAAATGAAGCATCCCAATCCCATGCCACTGCACAACCATGATACATTATTTATTGTCTTATAAAAGTCATCAGACTCCAGTTTACGACGGCGAGTATGGGCAGCAATGGCACAGAGATAATCAAAGACTACAGAACATTTTCTGCGCATGAATCATAAAGTCTTAATTGCAAAATTCTCAATAAAGTTTACAAAGCAGATGCATTCAGTTTAGTAGTGCAACTCTCTTTCTGCAAGATCTGTGAAGCTATACCAAGAACCGATTGTGACATCATCTTTACCCAGTCAGCTTTGGCCTCAGTATTAAATTGCTACTTGTGATTAAAATTCGCAAAAACTGTATGCCATCTGTATGTCTTTTATACATACCTATAATAACAAATTTCAAACTGATAATATTAACAGGTAAGTTGTTCTTAACTAGGGTTCTCTTTGCCGCCAATTAATGACAGACATTGTTATGTTCACAATATTTCTGTCGTTGTTGATTTCACTGGACAACAAATTTTTACAAAAGTCATGTTACTGAAATGAAATTAGTCAGTTCTTATCAATTTTTATGTGCTGAACACGAATATGACAGTGAAATTGCTTAATTGGCTCTAGTTTTTTCGTAATCTCAAATGAAATAATTTTATATCGCACAATGCATTCCAATAGTGATACACGTACGGTTAATATTTGTAAAAACCAGGTCATAGACTAGTTCTTAGGTTTTTTGCCTGTCTCTTGTACAGCTGTTCGGGAGCATCTCTGCGGAGTGTCCAGCAGTAGTCAGCCAACATTGTAGTGGACCATTTCCCTTGGTACCTTTGCTCCATTGTTGCGATATCTTGATGAAAGCGTTCGCCATGTTCGTCACTAACCATACCACAGTTGTCAGGGAAGAAATCGAGATGGGAGTGAAGGAAATGCATCTTCAGCGACATAGGCTATTGCAGCGAAATTTCTGGTACTGCTTGAGCATGTCTTCTACTAGTTCCTTGTAGTTTTCTGCCCTAACATTCCACAGAAAGTCTGTAGACACTAGACGAAAAGCATTCCATGCTTGTTTCGCATCACCCTCCAGCAAGTTGTTGAAGCGGTCATCTTTGAAAAGTTCTTTAATCTGAGGACCCACGAAGACTCCCTCTTCAATCTTTGCTTCGCTGAGTCGAGGGAATTTTTCATGCAGGTATCGGAAAGCTGGCGAAGTGCTGTCCATGGCTTTCACGAAGTTCTTCACCAAACCTATTTTGATGTGAAGGGGTGGTAGTAGGATTTTGTGAGCCTCGACCAGAGCTGGGTGCTGGATATTCTTCTGTCCAACTGCCATATGTTTTGTCTGGGAGTCCATTCCTTCCGCACGTAGTGCAACTCTCTTGCCCGACTATCCCACACACACACAAGAACACATATATTCTGTATATCCTTGCTGCAGTCCCATTAAAATGGCAACTACCTTCAAATCACCGCACAGGTGCCATTTGTACCTGTTATAGTCAATGTAATGCAGTAGCTGTTTTAGCTTATCGTATGTCTCTTTCATGTGGACAGCATGCGCTAATGGAATAGATGGAAGACGGTTTCCATTGTGCAAAAGCACAGCCTTAAGACTCAGTGTCGAAGAGTCTACAAAGAGTCTCCATTCTTGTGGGTCATGAGTGATCTGTAAGGCATTCATGAGGTCGTCAATATTGGAACAGAATACCAGATTACCTTCCTTCATGAAGAAAGGTTCCAGCTGCTGATGGCGCTTTCTATGTGAAGTGATTGTGACATATTCTTCTGGAAGATTCCATTGTTGGAGTCTTGATCCTAGCAACTCTGCCTTGTTTTTGGATTAGTCCAAATCACGAACAAGGTCATTTAGTTCATCCTGTGTTATTCTGTGTGGGGTTGATGATGCACCACAGTGAAAATCGGGATCACTGCATGCTGACGGACCAGGAGAAGAACATGTCGGCTCACCAGGCCTTGTCCTCATCAGATGATTCAACGAAAATATATTCTGCTGGAGGTTCTGGAATAGGAAGTCCATCACCATGTGGAACTGGTCTCAATGCAGACGGAATGTTTGGGTAGACTATTGTCGACTTCTTTTGCTTCGTTATTCCACCGGAAAGAGGAGGAACCAAGCAGAAGTAACAGTCATCTAAGTGGTTGCTTTGCTCTCTCCACACCATGGGAACTGCAAACGGCATTGATGGTCTTATGCCATTCAACCACTGTGAAAGCTGTGTTGTTTACATGGTGAAACATAAGAAATGAGCTATATGAAATATTTTCAAAACGAGAGCCAATAAAAACTTTTTATGGTTATATTCGTGTTCAGCACACCAAGATGTTACACATTAGGGCCTTTTCCAGTCAGTAACGATTTCTATGTTGACCAGTGTTTTTAATGTACTTTGAGCCTTTGACTAGTAACTGGGTGCGGTGTGTCACCTGGATTTGTCTCTTTTCTAAATTAAGCGAAGATTATTATTATTACAATCTGGCCATGCAAAACAAGTGAAATAAAGGCCATGCAAAACAAGTGAAATAAAGGCCATAATTGTTCATCAATTATTTCTACATCTTAATATCTATGCCTGCTCTGACGCTCACTCTAGCTATTTGACACACAACGAATCGATTAATAATTGTAAACCTACCTCCACAATTTGGATAGCAGATGCTAAGCGTACTTTCACGAAACTCCAGAGGCGATTTGTTAACAGCCAAGAAACTTCCACGCGGTGTCACCATGACGGCTTTATTGTGCACCTGCAGGTGACAACTGGAGCCAAACCTACGAGAATTGGCCAGCGTGGAGTCATGGTTTCCCCACGTAGGGGTCGATGGCATCGTTGACGTTCCACCATAGGTTATCGATGGTGGAGGCAGCCTCATGCCGGCATGCCCGGCAGGATACTCGTATCCGGAACGCTGCGAATGGATTCGGGTGCCGCGGGTGATGAGAGAACTGTGACGCCGGTTGGAGGCACTCCCATCTGGATACGACAGTGTCTCCGAGTGACTCCGCCTCATGCCAACATCGTTTTTGGTGAGCAGCACGAGGCCCTGTTCGTTACGCGTGGAATTGCAAAAAGTCACGGAAAGTCCAAGATGAAGTTCGCTGCCGCACTGCGACCTCGTCTTAGGTCGGGCCAACGACGCTGACGAGCTCCGCTTTACGCCCGACCCGTTTGATGCCACGACGAGCGATCGGCGGCTGGCCATCGACGGACTTGTTTTCGGTGGTGCTTCCTGGAAGGTGCTCGCAGAACGCGGCCGATTCTTCTGACCTGTGAACATCGACGAAAAGCTCTCCTTGCGTGTCTGCAGATTTCGCGTGTACGACGGTTGCGTGACAACGCTTGGACTCAGGAAAGTGTTGTAGAGCTTCGCAGAAGACTGTTCTTGATGTTCACTGGCAGAGTGAGACCTCTCCCGGAATTTGTCTGAAACGGATGACAGGAAGGAGAGAAGACCGACTTTCTCATTTGAAGGAATCGCCTGTAAGTTTGCGCGTCTTGAAGACTCGATCAGAGGCAATGATTTCTGGCTGGAGCCCAAATCCATGACCGCTTTCGCTGTTTCCTGCATGGTGAATGATGCTGCAGAATCTACTAGCCAGAAACTACGCTGATTCTATCTAACCTGAAACATTTACAAAACAAATCCATTACAAATAACCAATGATATTCTATTGCATTGTACTGTATTGCATCCACACATTTATAAAGCGCCTCTACTACTGTGAACCGTTCAGAGGCACTCAAACTTGGCAAAGTAACAAGATAAGAAGTAGGCTTTGAGATGAGCAAAGAAAGAGGAGGGATTACCAGCTCCAGGATTTGAGAAGGAGAAGATGGGGGACAGTATACCTTGCAAGGAAAGGGACCAATTCAGGAAAACAACCGGGACTGAGCCATAGCTGTTCTAGCATGACGAACGATGCCGATATAACCATAACCATCAATTTATTGAGGAAAAAATATACAAAATAACATTGCATCAAATTAAACAAGTAATCTCTTGGTCATAAAAATGAACCCAGAAGGGACTACAGCGTCCCGCTGGTTAGGGCCACCTATGTACATTTTCTGATGCTAGACATGTCAACAACCTAAAAGTGCACAGCAAGCTTAAAGAGTGGATGGCTAATGAGTGCAATTTTCATGACCCAATCAAATCTGACAAAGCCACAGTAAATTCTGATCTGACATTGTTCAAGTTGCAAATGAAGCAAGTCAGTTCAAAGATTTAATCTATTTAACCATCAGCATTAACGTTAGTCATGCAATAAACTCAGTTCAATGACCCGATCAACTGGATCAATAAATAGCTAGGAATAGCTTCCACGTATTGCTGCACACAATGAATACAGAATAGGTGCCATCAAAATTTGGTCAATGATTCTGCAATAAAGAATTTCTGTTTAAAATATATTAATCGCTTATAAATAGCAACCAGAGAATTCTGATCAACTGCAAACATACAAACTGACATACAGCGCATATTAAAATGCTAATAGGAATTCCTTCCAATATTTGTTCAAGTTTGTCAATAGACATAGTTGTTGCTCTATCAGAAAAAAATAAGGGCCCATCAATGATTCTATGATGAAAACTTAAATTTGAGATCTTATAATTATATATAGCTGAAGGATGAATCACTGCACTTAGTGATCAGAGGATCAGAGAAAAGTTAGAAAACTGACAGAGAAAAAGTAAAGGTGTAAACAGTTGGTATGGTCAAGAACTTGGTCTGACTCAGAAGGTGCAGGGTACCGGTATACATCTTAGAGAGTGATGTGGGGAAGACAATCATGTTCCCTTATCCTCGCCCGCAATTTCTTCCCCATCCCCACCTGTCCACAACATATTTCTGTTCACATTTCCAAAGATTTTCTTTAAAGCCACACCCTATCCCTGCAGAACAAGATCACATTTCCTGCAAATAGTTTTCACCAATTAATTTTTTTTAAATTTAGCTTACAAAGCAATTAGTACCACTGACTATATTAATAAAGCATACCGTACTCAGCAACAGAAGTATCTTTTTGAAAATTTCCAATAATCTGTAGTGTTCAATGTTCAGACTATGGAGCAATAATAGTTACAATAACTGTGGTTTTATCGCAGACATATTTTCCATTGGCGCAGTATGACCGCAACAATATACCCCATAATCAATTATTCCCAATTTCCATGTAATTTACCATGTTTACCGCATTTTACCATGGGAAAAATGACGTCACTATTCAGTGCACATAACTGCTTCAAATCCACAAAACTCGGTCAACAGTCTGCTTTTCAAAGAGCATAATCAGTGTTGCCTTTGCATGTCCACACTATGCAACAGACCAACCACTAACAATCCACATTGTATGTCCTACAACCATGTATGGGGTCTACATGTAGTTTTAAGATGAGACTTTGCAGTCTCCAGCTATGTGATGCCAATAGTACAAGTCATCAGATAGCAGCTCGGAGACACTGGAACTGCCAAATGACTGTAGACGCAGAGACAGATATCCAGACAAAGACAATGAACAATAGAGACAGACTTTCCAGTCATTCATTTCTGATTAGTGGAATCCAATGACTCTTCTCCAGCCAGAATGACCAGCAGCACTGGCGCCCGCATTCCGCTGTCTCTCCTCCATTCGACTCACAAACGAGCCAATAACAGATCAGGCTGATAAAAATCGATTGAGAAGAATCCCAGTACAAGTCAACCAGGTTCAGCACGCATGGAAACATGCCACGCACACCATCAACCAATGTCCCCGACTCTCCATCAGCCATCACGTCAAATGATTGCCTCCCACATAGTTAAAATAGTAATATATGCCAAGTAAATCATTCTGCCTCCTCCACTTTTGCATTAGGGACGCCAAACAAGCGGGATACAGGACCCCGGGTGTTCGGACCGATAATAAAATTCTATGCCTTTCTGCAAAAGAGGAGTTGTCATAATATGAAAAATACACTACCCTATATATTGCAAAATTTGCTCATTCTGACAATCACGTGAAAGACTTTCCTTGAAATCTATATATATTTCTTGTGAGACCGCAATGGGAAATTTTTTAGCATGCTTTGTCTTATGCTGATTGTACAGTTACAGCAAGCAAGCTCAAGTGGACATTGATGTATACTGCATAGATTTTGTTTGGATGGAATCTTGTATTTGCAACATCAATGCAAAAGTCCACATGGTGCCAAGCAATTGCAAGTTAACACAGGTCTCGAAGACGAGAGTTTCCTAAAAGTCACTTTGAATCCAATGCGGCTCATTCTTAATATAATTAAGTGTAAGGAACTAAGGTAAACGTACCAGTCGTACCTATGGAGTGAAGTCCTACCTCAAGGGCTGAAGGCTCAAACTTTCAAAGTTCTCGCATTTGTTATAGCGCCCCTTCAAGCTCTCTTCTCAGAGGCGCTCCCGACAACAGCACAGACACTGCATTCTCAGAGGCAGTCCCGACAACAGCGCGGACACTGCATCAAGTTTCACTCTGAAGCGCACAAGCAATTGCGAATGAAGGACTTGCTCAAGACCCCTACATGGCGGCAGAGGTGTATTTGAACCTGGAACCCTCCGACTTCAAGGCACCGAACATACCTTTTCCCACTGCATCCTGCAAATATGGTGAATGCACAGCTAAATGAACTAATCAGCGACCAGGTCGTACAAATACTGAACCTTCAAGTCATTCTCATATCCACCAGTTATTCAACCAATACATCACCCTATATCCTGACAATAATGACCACTAATTAATTAGCCTTTTTTAATGCTCAGCCAAGGGAAGTTGCTTGAAAATGATGAAGCATCAAACGTGTCTCTCCCGACATCTGGGCCTCTAGAAATACTGGCATCCAGGAAAATGTATCGCCTGCAGTAAAAGACTTAATATTAAAAGGCTTGAGAAGAAATCAATATGAAGCCATAAACAACCGAGATTCTCCCGACAATGGCCGCAAAATCAAAACAAATTGCACAACTGGACAGCAACGTCAAAGAAGGAGGTGAATAACCCCTGTAAGAGTATGCAGCAGCAACAAAATTTGGCTACACAATGTGCACAATTTCAACAATATTTATGAAACCATTAAAAGCAACCACTGTTAATAACAATGAAGAGAAATTCTTTAAAAATAAAGGATTAGGCAAATTCAGGAAGCAGTTTGCAGCTCTATTACGCATATATTACGATTTTTAAAAAGCTTCAAAAGTCATTTTTTATGTTGACATAGACACAAACATGTGTCAGTCAGATTCAAACCGCTTTCAAATCTTCATTTCATGCAAGTTATCTATAAATTAAAAAAATTCACTACACGCTCCAACTTGCAGTGGTGTAGTCCTAAAAAATGAAGTGGGGGGACGCCTGGAAATTGAAGTGGGGGGACGCCATAGAAATTGAAGTAGAAACTGTAGCAAAAAGAGCAATCTTGCAAGAATTTTGCAAAAAAGTGGGGGGACGGCGTCCCCCCCGCGTCCCCGCCCCACTACACCACTGGCTCCAAGACTTTTATATAAAAAGACTGTCTCTAAATTCTGATGGGTTCATCTCAGGTGCTGAATACTTAAAGCAATCAAGGCAACTTGAATACTTGATGTCAGTTGCCGGAATAAGTCAATATATTTTATCATTATGCCCTTCAAAGTGCATAGCCTACAATCTCCACAGACCAATTATATAGCCCAAAGCATATTCTTAGTCAATGGACTGATCAATATTATTGGAATTGGAGAATTTGCATTCTCTGATTGACATCCTCCAATCACAATATATTGTAATTATCATACCAATCATTAAGTAGCAATACCAATTTGTTCATTCATTCCGAAAACTAATAGAGACTCAATGGAGATGGATAATATTGATCAGGGCCAGTCTTCACTGATCAGTAGGTTTCAACACCCAAGAGGCAACCAGCAATTAAGTGTAACACCAAATGTATCAACTGAATCAACATCAGAAAGTCAAGTGTTTTGAAATGCACCCAACCACCCATGGGCCAATCAAGCAAATGGATCACACTAACAAAGCCACTCTGTTCAAAATTCGGTCCGTTGCACAAATAAAAAACAACTCAGTTTCCAAACAATGCCTTCACATTGTACTGGGTAGGAAAACTGATCAATGGCATTGCCAATGGCTAACTAGGCGTGGGCTCAACTCACCAAGATAATTTGATACAGATGGGTTGATTGGAGAAGAAAATTGCAAGAACGCCAGCACAATGCACAAAGCAGGAAAAGAAACAAAAAACTGTTTCACGTCCAGCGGCAATCAATGCTGTCGAGTCAGAGAATTACGAGTTTAACGCAAGGCATTGTGGGAGTTCCATTGGAAAGGCCTTCTTTGGAGCCAGAATGGCTACATAAAACACATGCTATCAGTTCCTATGCAAGGGTGTGTGTCACTGTGTCCCAAACCTAGGCAGATTGCTAATCAGCCGTATTGATCCAAACACTATTATCCCACGACACAATACAAATGCTGATGCAGGTTGAAGCACGTCAATCCCCATGGATCTTTGCTGGAAGGCAAACTGGACGACTGGCCTCGAGATATCATCAGTGACTAGTGTGAAGCAAGGAATTAACAAAGCAAGATCGTATCGTACGCGTGCGGTCACAAATCCAACACAGTACAACTCGTAGAAAATCAACAGTAAATTGTGTTCGCAGAAAGCCAGCAATGAAATTGACGACGGCTTTTATGTAATTTTTGGGTGATACTGATGCAACTGTGTAGTTCTGGGTAAAGCAGTTGAAAAGCATGTTAGAATACTACTGACATGTCTCTCACTTCAGTGAAGCGAGATCAAAGACCTACTAAGGTCTGCTTTATCTGAATATAACGTAAGAAGCCAAAACAAGCAAAAGACCAATAAAGCTAATCAAAACAGAGGGAACACTAATGAGACAATGACATCCTGATAGATCAATAATACCCATTGCAATAAACTGTTAATCAGACAGTCACATTGGAACACAGCTAGACCTCATCTACTGGGACACTTGATTGCAACAGAAATAACTATAATGTTGAATTGTTGGTCATAACATCTCAACTCAAGAATGTCCTGTTCATACATATCTGAAAACTGTGCAGCTTTGAGGAAATGTTTGAGAAATCAAACATGACTAGTATGCATGCATAAATAGCACACTGACTTCACACATATGTATGTATTACAACACGTAATATCCAGTGTCATTTAAGGACCTCTAAAATGCACAAAACCCATTAGGAAACAATTGTGTATTTTTCATGTACTGTAGTCAAAGGATCACAACAGGGTGTCTGTATCAGTAGGCTAGGCCTAATCATTGTACTTGGTATGCTATAACATAAGCCTTAAATCTCCAAATTCCTTGGCATTTCCAAATTAAGCATCCATGAACACAATAACCACTTTGATATTTATAAGAAATCTAGATAAAAGAATTCTTCCAGAAGATTAAATTGACACGTCATCATGAGATAATAGAACTGAATTTTGTTTAAGACAACCATAATAGGTAGGAGTAAAAAACCATGATTAATGATATTCTGCTCTTAATTGCCTATAATTTGTGGGGCACAATGAGCATCTGTATCCCACATTTGCGGCTGGTGAGTAGCCTTTCATACAAACATACGCCTACTCTCTCCGTTTCATAATCAAGGAGGCAATGCCCATTATTTTCCTGGAGGAAGGCCTTCGTTTAAAAAATATAACCTAAACAATTCCCGAGCATAACACCGCGATCACCATCAAATATATTAAGGAGAATGCAAATCTGTTAGTTCCCCACATTCTAGACCAAAATTATGCCTCTGTCTGCTCGTACAAACTATATAGTTGGACTCCGCCATAGACACCACTGCCCGGCAGCATCGCATGCTCGTCACACGCGCATATCGCGTGAGCCGAAAATCACGGAACCACTCGGAAATCGTCAGTTATCATTACTGGGCGCGTGCGAGTAATCAATCTCTTACGAATGACGTCTGATTCCACTAATCCATAAAGAGACCGCTGCGCAAAATCCGCCTTCGCTCGGCCATGACGCCTTCTGCAAAAGCACGGCCACGTGATTGCGGACACGTGATCGATGACGTACACCGGAAATCACCTATCTTTGAACAAAAATGGCCGCCGAGCGGCACTTCTAAATTTAGTTTGCGCCATCCACTCGTCTGAGTCGTCTCCGCAGGCTACTCGTGTTTACAACAGGCGGACATAGGAAGTATGGACGGACGAGCAACAAGCGCGATCGAGACCGCCGCGAACGATGTCCTGTTCAAAAGATTGTCAACGCCTAGAATTATTCCGTCAGAGGAGCCTGAGGAGGCAGATTAGCAGGCCTGCCGAGATGGGAAGGGAAAAACGCCCAGGGTCCGGCATTGTTGTAGGGTAGGCTATGCATTGGCAGTTCATGACCACATTGATGAAAGCTGATTAGGGTTACAAGAAGACCCTAAGCCAGCGGTTCTCAACCTTTTTAGTGCGGCGACCCCTTCGTAACATTTCGAAAGTTGTGGCGACCCCAACAACAAAATTGATCAAGTTACTCCCCACGTCACTGCAATTTGTCACCATTGTCCATTGTTATGCATTCACTACATAATTTGAAAAATGCTTTAATTTGGCAATTTTGTGAGGTTTCCTCATTCTTGCGATTCGGTAGCTTGAAGCAGAACTTCAGAAGTTTCATAAGTTACGCAGTGGCGGCGCCAGGATTTCAGTTTTGGGGGGGGGGCTAAAGGGGGGTGTTCGTGCAAATTTTTCATTTTTACATGGGAAAAATATGGATGGCCCTTTTAGGGGGCTTAGCCCCCCCTAGCCCCCCCCTAGCGCCGCCACTGAAGTTACGTCTTGCTGCTGGAGCTCCCCAAGTCTGCCTTCTTGGCGTTATAAGCGTTGTTCCTAAAAATAGGCTATAGCCTATAGGGCCGACTGGTTATGTTTTCCTGCCTAGTTAGGATGTTTAGCATCTGAATGGCGCGTCTGCTTATTTGTTGGGTTTCATCTATTCGACTGAAAAAATAAAAGGTCATTACAGATAAAGCGCTTACGGTTCTCTGTTCATGCTGCAACTATTAAAAATTACGCTTCTATGAGAATTGGTCAATAGTTCTTCTTTTCATAGGCCTATCACTCATTTCACTGGGCTGATTCGCTATGGGAGGCTATAAATTTCATAAACTTTACTTGGGTTCTTAATGAATGTTCCGAGAAGGGGTATGGAATTGTGGAGGGTTATTATTGTCAAATTTGTTTTTGAATCGTCAAAAAACGGTAGGTGGCCTCACTAAAAGTGATATAACTTTTGTTCTGTTTGAAATATTTTGATGAAATCTAGCCATCATATACAGATATGAATTGTCTTTAAGCCTCTAAAATTTCATTTCGATATTCTTTACTTCTGGCCAAGATATTGACCAGAATAATTAAATTGGTTTTTTTGTTACTTTTTGTTGCGTCCCGTTTTGGAATCGTCAAAAAACGGAGGGTGGCTTCACTAAAATAGTTTGTTAAAATTTGACCATTGCACGTAAATATGAATTGCCTTTAAGACTGTAAAGTTTCATTAAAAAATTCTTATGTTTGGCCAATATATGGACTAAAAACCGTAGGGGGTTACTTTTTTATGGCCCACCCAGTAATGTATTTTGTGAAGTGTTAGGTCTACTCAGTGGCGTAGGCAAGGGGGGGGTTTCGGGGGCTAAACCCCCCCCATTGGCTCCGAAAAACGGTTTTTTAAGGTTATTTCCCCATTTAAGTAAGAAAAAATAGCAAAAAACAGGGTTTCCGGCCATAACCCCCCCCCCCATGAAAAATTCCTGGCTACGCCACTGGGCCTACTTCTCAGACTCGTAATGATCCAGATGATTGAAAACATGATACCACATTGACCAAAAGGCCACCAGCGCATGGTACCACAGCAAATGTGATGATTTATACGGGACCCGACAGAGAGACTATATCAGCTGCAGCAGCCAAACGCAGAGGGCATACGGAGGGCATATACACGGGGAGCGAGAAGCGATGTGGTCATCAATGGAACAGATTATCACCTGAATGGATTGACTCCGATAAGCCGTCTGCTGCTTCATGCGATGATCAATGGACGGGAAACTGGCGCGAACTGCGTCGGGAAGTATATACGGGGATCAGGTCATCATCGTCAAGGTGCGATATGTGTGGCCGGAAATAGCGGGAGAAGATTTACTGACGGATGCAAAACTAATATGGAATGCATCCCTGCAGCGGGGAATTGTTCCCTACGGAAGAATGGAACTTTCTGCTGCCTCCCCCCCCACCCCTACAAACCAAATGCTTGTGTAGGAATAGGGGGAGACACAATTTACTGAAAACAACCACTTCGCAAGAACCGCATCCGGTTTTAAAAAAACAATAATAATAATAATTAATATTAGGGCCCATATTCTCAGAAGGCTATCAGCTAAAACGTGCTCAAAATGTACATCCAACATCTATGGTAGAATTGACCTTGACCAACTGCGCACGCGCACGCGAGAGGTCACTGAGATGGTGTGAACTCGCTTATTCACGATTTAGGTCACAGATGAGGCGCCTTCACAAAATATCGCCCATAAACACTTTCGCCACCGGCAGCTTTGAACCTGAAATTATGGAGTAATTAGGCATTCATAGGCGTGATTGGCATGCCGCTGACTTTTTGTCGGCTATCTTTACGACCTTACGAACGGCCGTGTTTAACACAGCAGCGGCCTAGACGTGACGCCAACCAACACTGCAGTCGACAGCCCTGCCAAGTGTACCCCGGTCGTAAATTGTCCGAACGTGGAACGCAGCCGAGCGAACCGCCCGTAATTCGGACAATGCATGCTGGGGAAGCAGTTAGGGCCAAGCGTGGGACCATGCTCGTGACCTCTAAAAAAACAAGATGGCTGCTGTCGTTGTTATTTGTGATACCGGTATTGTCGACGTAACGACGACGTTAGTAGCCTACCGCGTTGGACCAGCAGACGTGCCCGCTCCGCACGGACGTGCACATTTGGCCGAACCTGAGCACGGTATATATTGTATGATACGGCGATTAGATTAGGCGTTGATGATGAGGGACGGAAGGATGTCGCGCCGGGCTGCTGAGGAGAGCTCGCGATGTCGGGATGTCGATGTAAATGGATGTTCGTGTGGAGGACGATGACGGAGGCTGAGGTCTCTACTCTGAATAATTCCACTGCAGTCGTTGCTGCTGCGTCGTCCGAAATGCCCACGAGGTTTGGGATCAGCTGGATTCTCCAAAATGGATTGGTCCGTTAAAGTAACGCTGTTTGCACACATTAGCCTTGCGAGAAGAGGTCTGCTCTGCAGAAAAGGTCATTCAGCGTAGTATACATAATATTATGGCCTGTACAGTTTGTACTTTCGTCGAGTGTTTGTCGTAGGATTGCAAAAGAGGCTTGCAAAGAGACCCTGCATATTTGTTTGGGGCTTAAAATTGCTCAACATGGAGCTTTTTTTAAACAAATGATGCAATGTCGCTTTTGAGGGTTCATAAAACAGGCTACGCTATAGTTATAGCAGTCCATACCGACCAGGCGCCACAAATGTCGCTCGTTTCCAAATGCATAAATAGCAATGAGATTTGAACCTGTACGTAGGTTTAGGCCTACGTCCATCGCATTTAAGTTCAGATGTGTAAGATTACATTACCTATAGATGTATTGTTTTGTTCTAGAAATATGGTTTTTGAACTGAATAACTTTTTGTACACTGTACCGATGGACAATGCAACATACATGTAGTTTATTGTAGATGCAAGTGTGCGATAAATCTGAAGGTCAGGCTAAATATTTCAGTGAAGCTGAAATTCTTTCAATTGACCATCAGTTTCTGTTTCCAGTAAGCAAAGGAAGTTTCATGGAGGTCCATACGGCAGCCTCCATCTTCATGGTCGCTATCTGTGTGATTCCACTTTCTTCACACTTCATCCATCCCGTCATAATTCCAGCAGAAGATCCCCATTATCTGGCGCATAAGCAGCACGGTATCTCGGGATTCGGGAAGTGTCTTCAGTCCTAAACCGCATCATTGCCAATCGTTATAACTATTTAATTCACTTGATTAATTATCCTTCCTTTCGTGTAAGCCGACCAACACTAATTGTGGGGTGCGGTGGTGTAGTGGGTATGTTATAATGTTCGTCGCCTTGCAGTCGAAGGGTAGCAGGTTCGAATCCACCTCAAGTCGCCGCGTAGAGACCTTGCAATGGGCAGGTCCTTCACTCACAATTGCTCAGCGCTTTGGCGTGAAACTCCGATGCAGTGTCCGCTCTGTAGTCGGGAGCGCCTCTGAGTAGGGAGCTTGAAGAGGCGCTATAACAAGTGCGCATACAAACAAACACTAAGTCTTATCAGATGTGCATGCATAATTATAATATATATATAATCGGCATACATCTGATTTGCTGAACATTTGTCTCTATATAAGGCTGGCGCCATTCCTACGTCACTGCCGCTATTTCAGATCCAATTGACTGCATAAATTTATGTGCAGCCATACATATTCCTCTCAGACGTTATTATGATCTTCACTCAGAAGGGTGCATTTCAAATAAGCTGACACTCTGCCAGTCTCTCCAAACCGACAGTCTGTTAATATTGTAGCGACGTATGACTACGCTACAGGTTTCTGGTCGATAATATTATTATATTATTATTATATTTAATTTCTGATCGGTTTCAGAGATCTGATATATATATATGGTTTTCTTTCGGTGCTTCGTGTGACCTAGATTTTAATGTTGATGCGTGTTTGACACGGGTCACCGCGACCGCCTGTCTAGGCAGCAGCCGCTGCTGTGTCATTAATTGGTATATTTTCCCACGATAAGGCAATCGACGCCTCGGCCGTCTTCAAAGAGCGTGCCGCTCTGCTGTCGACGGACTGGCATTCTTTCGCACGCTTCTCTGCGGTGGTCCGACGGATAGAGTGGGTGAGCAATACAGTCAGACAGACAAAGAGACGCACTGAAGAGGACGTATCGGCCTGTGTATGTGTTAATAGCTCTCTGCTTCCTCAGGTTGAATTAGTGCATTTGAGGTTACGTGATCTCACGTCTGAGGGCGCTTTTCAGAAGGAGAGATAGAAGGAGAAAGACAGTGAGCTACAGACAGACGCGGAGATACACAGGAGAGGACGCAGCTGGCAGCTAATTCTTGCCGCCTTGAAACAGCTGCGTTGCTGCTGGGTTTGCGCGCGCGGTTCGCTTGCTGGTCATGCGCAGAAAGGGGGACGCTCTCCTTGTCAGGCAGTTATAAAAGAGCAGCGCAACGTTGAGAGGCAGAGTTGCTGACCGAATCTCAGGGTGATCGGATGTATTGCGGCGGTTGGTAGTTTTAGGCTCGATCGAGTTGGTGAAGCATGGCCAGGATAAGCGCCTGCTTACACTAGTTGCGCATACACGGATTCTGTCGGCGTTTCATTCTCTCTCGACATGGAGTCGATTTAATACAGGAGTTTACTTGTTGCGAGAAATACATCTGCGTCGTTGCGAGTTTTGCCTTCGCTCTCACATCGGATATATTCCTGGATTACTAATTCAAGGCCTCTTTTCGCCCTGTCACACGGAGTGATTTATCGTGGGCTTCGAATCGTCAGCGTTCTGAAATTGTGTTGCGAAGCGGTTGTTCGTATGTTTGCCTAAGGGCGTCTTTCTCAAACGGCTTGGATACATAGCCGAAATTGTCGTTCATTGCGAGAAATCAGCATCGGATTTAGCTGATCCTTTCGGGCGTTTCAACGACGCCTTTCTGTGTGTTTCTCTTGGATATCGTCTTCGTCGCTGTTCTTCGCACACGATCCGCTTTGTCCCTTATCCTCGGAAATAAGGTACGCTTTATAAAGGGAATTAAGGTGATCGGTTATTAAGATATTTTGGGCTGAACTGAAATTGGCTGTGGGACCTGAGAGTCAATTGGGATTTAAGTTAGGCATACTCCGGTTGATAGGTGCTTGCATTTAATTGTTTGCATTTGATTTTCGTTGGATGCCTTTACGAAGGATAGGAACTGATAATTAAACTTACTGACTTTTATGTTTGATTGCTTTGAACATAATTGAGGTCAATTGAAGATTCAATTGTTTGTGACTAATAAGAGATATTAATCGGATTATTGGCTTTGTTCATTGATGACTTTGAACGTGACTGTTGTTGAGTGAATGTTTGATTTATGAGAATCCTTCTTAACTACGTTGAAACCAGTCGTTGCTAGCGATATTGATAGGGATAGGAGTAACTTCTGCAGCGACATGGAAGATTCCAGAGCATCGACACCCGCTCAGCCCTCCCGACCCCCATCCTCGATGGAGATTGTCTTGGAGGCAATTCAGACCAATGCTAAGGTTACTAATGAAGCCATGACTTCTATGCAGTCGTCTATACAGTTGAATGCAAGAGACACGCAAGAGGCGATTGCCTTGGTAGAGTTCAATGTCTTGACGGAGCAGTCAAATATAAGAGAGGAGATCTCTTCTGTAAAATCTAATGTAATGGAAACGCAGGAAGCAATTTCCACCGTTCAATCCCATGTTAGGGAAGCGCTGACCAACGTTGTGTCGCGCTTGGAAAGATTAGAGGCGTCGCCAGTACCAAGACCCGCTGTAGATCCGAACCCTGGACCGAGGTCCACCGCTGTCACCACTGCGGACGCGCCATACCACTCGACCATCGGCCTGGACGAAACTTTGGGTGCTAGGCCTAAAGATTTCACACAACCTGGTATACTCCGAAGAAGTGACAGATTGGCTAGTAGGCCGCCAATTTCGTATAGGGAGATCGGCCGTCGAGATAACTGGCCGCCTTTCCACTCCTGGGATTCGAACCCAGAGGTCACCTCCTCCTGCCCTCCCTCAATCTCTAGAGCTGGTCTACAGCGGCACGCGGTCCCATCGGGCGAGGATCCGGAGCTGGCGACTCCGGGGAGGCCGATAGGGGCGGGCGTTACAATTGGTCCCAGCCAGTGGGGTCAAATTAGTTCTAGAGATTTTGGTGATTATAGGTTAGAGGAGGAAACTGACTATGTTAGAAGAGGGGAAATGGCAATTTCTTTTGAAAGAAGGAAGGAAAGGGAATTTGCTGATAATGTTGAAATTATGTCTGATGATGGTAGTGTAGACATTGAAATCAGCAAGATAATGGAATCTAGACCTAATACTGTTAAAATAATGGATAATAGAATGCATGCAGCACAGCAACCGGAGTTTAGAAATTTTGAATTGAATAAACCGATCACTAAGGAAATGTCATGGGAGGGGGGTGATAAGGTTAACCCAGTTCCGTTGGCCTATTCGTCGCTTCCTCTCGTCGAGTATCCTCGACCGGATCCACAATGGAGAATTCAAGCGTCGCTCGCAAAGGTCGATCAACAAAGAGTGGAAATAGCACCGAGTCGGGCCGACATTCCACAACCAGCGTCGGTAATGCCGACCTACCAGTCCGTGACTGACTATGTCCTCGACGGCCGTGCAACGTCGACCATGGGTGGTCGTAACTACGCTCGACCCGATCTTCCTCCGGCACCAGCGGCGATGGCAACGGTCGACTGGATGCAACCATACGCTCGTCCCGACTATTCAAACATGCCGTGGAGGTATGCTCCGACCTACGCTCCGAACGCTTTCTACGGTAGTAGCGACAACCGGGTTTGGGTCGACCCGCCTCGCTGTCTCGACCCGCTTCGACCAAGCGACGCCGTCTTTCCTCGGTGGCCAACGGTCGTGGAATCGGCGAGGATGAGTTCATGCCTGGGGGCGCAGAACTTCGGATTTAGCCGTGACGCCGAATTACCGCGATGTCAGGCGGTAACGAAGTCGACATCTCTGGAGAAGAATGAAACGACGGGCGATGATAAAGCGACGTCTGCGGTTGGTGGAACGAGAGTACGGACGTCTACCAACGCTTCGGTCGGTCCTATTAAAGTTGTCCCGACGACCACCGTCGCAACGCAAACGACCGGCGACTGGGAGCTACCGTCGATCAGTTCAAAGGGAACAGTCCAGGAACCTGAACCGATCGCGTCTGCAACAGCTAAAGAGGGCGAGGTTAAACAGTCATCGGCTTCGCATACTAAGCCAAAGCAGTGGCTGAAACTTGGTTCCTTTAGCGGAAAGACTGACGTCGAGGCGTTCTTACGCAGGTTCTTCGTTTGCGCCAAAAACAATGACTGGACGGACGAGGAGAGACTGAACCAACTAGTAGTCTCCTTGGTTGAACCGGCGACCCATCTGCTGTGCGAATCGAACGCGGACAGCTTGGACACCTGGTCGGCTTTGGTCCAGCGACTGCGAGAACGATATGGAAATGCTGAGCAACAAGCCCTGTTCCAAACGCAGCTAAGCACCCGGAAGCAGAAGGCCGATGAAGACATGGGAGACTTGGTCGACGATGTTCGGCGTTTGACTACGCGCGCCTATCCGGGTTCCTCGACAGCTCACAGCGAAGCCATTGCTGTCCGAGCATTCGTGGACGCCTTGAAAGATAGAACTCTTGCTCTGAAAGTTCGAGAGCGGGAGCCAAAATCATTGGATGAAGCCTACAAGGTGGCGATGCGATTGGACGGCTACCAGAAAGCGGAAGCCGGCGGCCATGAGCAGCACGAACGACGACATGGACGAATCAACGCGATTAAAGAGGAAGAAGAAGATTCGAAAGTAAAGGATCTGGAACGGCGGATGGAGCAAATGAGGAGACAAATGGAGCGATTAGAGAAGAAGGAGCGACAACCAGTGTCGGCGCCACAACCCAGATACAACAATCGTGGACCTGGAAGAGGTCAGAATGAATCAGCTAGAAATGAAGGATCGAACAACAATGGAGGTTATGGACAGGGAGCTCCGCGATGTTACCTGTGTCATCAGTTCGGACATTTGAGCGTGAACTGTAGGCGTCGACCACGCATGGAGATGGAAACGGAAGCAAGAACTGATGTGCGGCGATGCTATGAGTGTTCAGCAACCGACCACCTGGTGCGCAATTGTCCCCAGCGACAAGCGGCCGAAGCAGAAGCCAATGAGGTTCCGAATGGACCGGCAAATGTTTACCATGTACAGGGCAGCACGAATGCGTATTTAGCTCTGAAGATCCATGGGAAGGACGTGTTGGCCTTGGTAGATACCGGAAGCGAAATGTCACTGGTACCTGCATCCCTGGTGAGACGGAAAGATATGACGGCGTCGAAACAACTGCTAACCGCGGCAAATGGTACAGCTATACAGGTACTTGGAGAGACAGTCCTGCGATGTCGTGCAGCCGACTGCAAGTTCGATGTTCCCTGTTTAGTAACGGCTCAAGTCAGTGAGTTGATTCTTGGGCTCGGGTGGTTGACCGAACAACGGGCTCATTTAAGTATCCCGGATAAAACAATAGTACTACAAGGCCGCTCATTTCCTTTGGTAAGTCAAGACCGGAGGGGAATTTGTCGAAGGATAGCCGCCGCGCAGCACGTGAATGTTCCCGCACTGTCGGAAGTGGACGTCGAGGTGTATGCCATACTTCCAGACCTGAGACCGACCAAAACTCAATGGGCGACGCCGCCACACGTGTTGGCATCTGGACTCATAGTCGCCGGAACGCTTCTACCGGAACGGGCGATCGACCTGACAATCAGAGTGTTGAATCCGACCCACAAGATGATTAAATTGTCGAAAGGAATGCAATGTGCCCTGGAAGAAGTGACAGTAGCCGGAGCTGACCAGGACAGCAAGCCCGCTGCAGGCTGCGCCATGGTGAGGGAAGACAAGGACCATGTCAAATCACAAGATGCAGAGGTAATTCTGAGGCCGTTATGGTCGAACATCGCTGAAGACGTCCCCCTTGAGGTACAACAGAGACTACGTGAAATCCTGATGGATCGTCGCGCCGCCTTTTCTCTTGGTGAATGGGATCTGGGATTCACCGACATTATACGACATGAGATCGACACGGGTAGCGAAACACCTGTTCGTCAGCCGCTGCGACGACAACCGCTTTCGCTACTTCCTGTCATAGACGAACAAGTGCAGGCTATGTTGGATCAAGGACTGATCGAACCGTCACTGTCGCCTTGGGCAAGCAACGTTGTCATGGTCCAGAAACGAGACGGGACCCCTCGCTTTTGTGTCGACTACAGAGCGGTGAACGCCAAGACGCGCAAGGACGCCTATCCACTTCCGCTGATCAGCGAAAGCCTGGACGCCCTCGGCGAAGCGAAATGGTTCAGCACCTTTGATCTCCGGGCCGGTTACCACCAGTTGGCTGTTCATCCAAGGGATAAACACAAGACTGCCTTCGTCACCCGACGCGGGAGCTTTCAATTTAAAGTACTACCGTTCGGGCTCTGTAATTCTCCGGCTTCGTTTGGCAGGATGATGAATCTGGTCATGGCTGGGTTAAACTTCGAGATCTGTCTAATTTATCTCGACGATATCATCGTCTTCGCCAGCGATCTGGAAACCCACTTGATTCGATTGGAGCAGGTCCTAGTTCGCTTGGAGGGAGTTAATCTCAAACTGAAGCCATCCAAGTGTAACCTACTACAGAAAAAGGTGCTGTTCCTCGGTCACGTGGTCAGTGAACACGGAGTAACCACAGACCCGGAAAAGATTCAAGCGGTTCGTGACTGGCCCACGCCGAGGAAAATCAAAGATGTGAGGGCCTTTCTTGGGCTATGTTCCTACTATCGCAAGTTCGTACCGAGTTTCGCTCAACTAGCCCGGCCACTGCACCAAATGACTAAGAAAGGATACAAGTTTGACTGGTCTGGTCCATGTGAAAATGCGTTCCAAAAGCTAAAGAACTGCTTAACGGAATCCCCCATCTTGGCGCTTCCCAACGACACTGGAATGTACATACTGGATACGGATGCATCCGGGGAGTCTATTGGGGCGGTCTTATCTCAGATGCAGGAATCGCAAGAAAGGGTCATCTGTTACGGGAGCAGAGTGTGTTCTGTGGCGGAACAAAATTATGACGTGACAAGGAGGGAATTGCTGGCGGTAATCAATTTTCTCAAAGCGTTCAGACCATATCTTCTTGGACGGAAATTTATCCTACGAACGGACCACTCAGCGCTCCAATGGCTCCGCAAGACACCATTGCCTATTGGACAGCAGGCCCGGTGGCTCTCAGTCATGGAGGAATTTGAATTTGACATACAACATCGGTCCGGTGCGGCGCACCAAAATGCAGATGCGCTGTCGCGAAGGCCAAATCAAGTTAACGTCATCCAAGAGCGACTCCTGCCAGCTCAGCCATCCTCGGCTGAACGGACAGATTGGGATCCGGTGGTCATGGCCGAAGAACAACGGCAAGATCCAGATCTAAACTGGATTCTGCAATGGATGATGAAAACGACTGAAATGCCAACAGGAGAGAAGACACGGAGTTGCAGTGCGATAACCAAAACCCTGATTCATCAATGGCCTCAGTTAGCCATTAGAAATGGACTATTGCATCGAGCTTGGTTGAACTCTGACGGTGAGACTGTTCGCTACCAGTTAATACCTCCAGTCGGGCGGCGAGAACCCATTATCCGTCTGGCACATGAAGGGATGTCCGGAGGGCATTTGGGGGTCCGACGAACCGCGGCACAAGTACGACAGCGAGCCTATTGGCCGGGCTGGGGAGAACAAGTATACCAGCAACTGAAGCGATGTGACAGCTGCGCCCGGTACATCAGAGGGAAACCACCCAGGCAAGGACAATTACAGGATATGGCTGTCGGAGAACCAATGGAATGTCTCGGTGTCGACATAACTGGACCACATCCAGTATCCAGTCGTGGATATCATTATATCATGACCGTGATTGATCATTACAGCCGTTGGGCGGAGGCCTACCCTATTCGCAACCAGGAAGCCGCGACCGTGGCCCGGATGTTGATGGACCAGTGGATTCCTAGATTCGGCTGCCCTAAACAGCTCCTGACCGACCAGGGCCCCTGTTTCGAGGCCGCCTTGTTCCGAGATCTATGCCGCTTGATGCAAATTGACAAAATCAGGACGTCACCTTATAAACCGAGCACGAATGGAACGGTGGAACGTCTACATCGAACCCTAAATTCCATGCTCGGCAAAGTCGTCGCACAGAATCAGAAAGACTGGGACATTCACCTGCCCTGGATTATGGGAGCGTACCGGGCCAGTCAACACGAAAGCACGGGGTTCACGCCGAACAAACTTTTCCTCGGAAGAGAGACGTGCCTCCCAATCGACCTGGTACTCGGGGATTGTAACCAGAACAATGCCCAGCTGTCGGTGAACGATTACATCCAGAAAAGAACGGAAGAAATGCGAGACGTGTTCCAGTTGGCTCGGGAATGCATGCAAAAACAGGCCGTCCGCCGTGCTTTCCGGTATGATCTACGAGTCAAAAAGCCGTCGTTCACGAAAGGACAGTGGGTGTACTATTACTATCCCCGGAAGTACACTCGGATCAAGGATAAATGGGCTAAGTGGTTCTGTGGCCCTTACCGTATCATGGAGCAAGTGAGTCCGGTCTTGTTCCGGATCCAGAAGTCCGCCAGATCACAAGCGCTGCTGGTGTACGTCGACAAATTAAAGCCGTACCTGGGTGAACCTCCGTCAGGTTGGACCGAACCTGACCTACAACCGCAGGAACCAATCGAGTTTCCGGGGACAGAGGATACCAACGACGTTCCAGAGGAATTAGCGAGACCCCGCCGTGTCATCAAGAGACCGGCCAGGTACTGTTCCTAATGACCGCTTAATTTGCGGCCATTTTGAATGCAGGAAGCACCTGTAACACTGTTTTATTTTGATTTTGATGAATACATTTTTGATTTACATGTGGAAGGCTTTACATGTGTGTATTACTGTGTGAAAAATTGTAGTCTTGCGTCGTATGTTGTGCATTCATGGCATAGTATAAATATGTGTATTGCATTGCCGACTGTCTGATTAATGTTCGCAATGATGATATATATTGCCTTGAAGCGATGGACGATTTTATTATTGCCTTGCTTTAGACAGGATGTGAACTGTCCAGGCTCTTGCATTGCGCTACATAAATATTAATCTGACATGAAGAGAGATTGACTAAAGCTGCCTATTTTAATTAAGACTGCTGATCGTGATTATGTGAACTTAACTGTATACCTTTCTTGAGGCTAAGTTAAAATTGTAGGCCTACGAGGTGACTCTGAGATGATGCTCGGAGGCGAAATTTGCATTAGGCCTATATTCCGCTTCCTCTATAACATGATTAATTAAAAATAATTTTAAGGGATTTGCACAGCTAAATTTGAAGGCTTCTAAGTTCCGTGTATAGAGTTCTTATATGCGTAACTATTGTCAACGCATATATATATAATAATAATTGTATGGATGCTTATTAATTAACTCTAGTGAGGCGCTCTATAAATGTTCTATAATAGTCCCTTATCGTCCTTCAGCGCCTTAATGCATTACCGAGGTTTTGAGATTAACAGCGGTGAAATTAAAATACATAGCTGCTCTTTGATTAATAGTCCTGCATAGGCCTACATGTTTTGGTTGCAGTACGAATTATTTAGATTGCAGTTGATAGACGCAGGATATAAATATATTTAGGCCTACTTTAATGATTGGCCCGTGTACTGTGTGCATCAGCGTTGCTGTTTGAGGCCTAATTTTAATAGTAGCCATGCTCTTGCGATACACAATTTGGTCTTATAATTTTGCAGTGTAGACTATGGTTAAACTGCGGGGCCTAATAAAATTAACTAGGGCCAGGCATATATATAGGAGCTCTATCTGCGCAGGAATAATGTTGGCCGATATAATTTGACATTTGATTTGCAATACGCGTAGATTTGCCATGCCGGGTTTTATTAATATTAATTTAGTAAAGGATTTGCTACGATTTATTGATTGACCTAATTTTGGATTCGTAGAAATAGGCCTAACTTTGTGCACGGACAGCGTGACGTCGGTCGTCGTATGATGCACTTTGGCCTACATGATGGTTTGTTGCCTAATTCCCACGGGATTTTAAGAGACGCACGCGGTAGATGCATAGCGTGGGAGAATAGTGAGCGGCGATTAATTAGCAATCGTTGTTTCCCAGGCGCGTGGGTGGTCCCGTTGGTCTCCGCTGCATCACTGATAGAATGAAGGAAAGATAATAGGCCTTGATGCTATGCAATGATGCATAAGGATTTATAGTAGACTAAAGTGGCCTAACTGTTGATTTGCGCTTTAGACTAAGATCTCATATTAAAATCATGATAATCCTTTTAGGCCTAGGATTTTTACGATTATACAATGTGACTGTTTTGTAACGTTAATTGCAATAATATGTTACGTTAGCCTATGTTTAAATGGCCTATTTTAATTCTGTGCATAATCGGTTGCATTTTTAATAATTAAGTAGGCCTACTGAAAGAAGTTGTGAAGGGAGCGGCTTATTAAGCTGAAGTTAGGCTTGGTCTCTTACGGAAAGCTTTGATGGGGAGCCTACGGATAGTTATAATGAGCATTGGCCTTTGGAGACTTAAGCTGTGTGTGTAGTCTCAGGTAATTTGCTATGATAACACCGTTGTTAATGGGATTAGAGACTTAGGTTTAACTGCTTAGATGAGTCTTTAAATGTAGACGTTTGCCTACAGTGAAATGCCTAAAGAAGTCTCGATGGTAAAGGCCATGGGTGGCCTATTAATCAGATGACCTGTTGTAAAGGTAACGAAGGTCTAGTGGTTTTTGTGGCTGTCCCGTGGGTTCTTAAGTCAATGCTTGCCGTGGAGGACTTTGTGCTTAACTAAACTCAAGGAGACCTATATATAGAATTGCTTTTGAGCTTCACTGAACTATTAGCGATGGAGCTATATAATAATAATAATAATAAATGTTTCTTTCGCTTGAACTGACATTTAACGCTAAAAGGTGAACTTTCTGATGCTTATGTTGATGACTGTTCATTGCATATATTTTCTTAACTCTTGCATTTGAATCTTTGGTGTAAAAACTGGAGTATGGCCTTACTAGCAATTTTAAGATGTCTTTTCCCATTTAAAGAAATCTTAAAATCAGGGAGGGCCGAGAATAGTGTAGCGACGTATGACTACGCTACAGGTTTCTGGTCGATAATATTATTATATTATTATTATATTTAATTTCTGATCGGTTTCAGAGATCTGATATATATATATGGTTTTCTTTCGGTGCTTCGTGTGACCTAGATTTTAATGTTGATGCGTGTTTGACACGGGTCACCGCGACCGCCTGTCTAGGCAGCAGCCGCTGCTGTGTCATTAATTGGTATATTTTCCCACGATAAGGCAATCGACGCCTCGGCCGTCTTCAAAGAGCGTGCCGCTCTGCTGTCGACGGACTGGCATTCTTTCGCACGCTTCTCTGCGGTGGTCCGACGGATAGAGTGGGTGAGCAATACAGTCAGACAGACAAAGAGACGCACTGAAGAGGACGTATCGGCCTGTGTATGTGTTAATAGCTCTCTGCTTCCTCAGGTTGAATTAGTGCATTTGAGGTTACGTGATCTCACGTCTGAGGGCGCTTTTCAGAAGGAGAGATAGAAGGAGAAAGACAGTGAGCTACAGACAGACGCGGAGATACACAGGAGAGGACGCAGCTGGCAGCTAATTCTTGCCGCCTTGAAACAGCTGCGTTGCTGCTGGGTTTGCGCGCGCGGTTCGCTTGCTGGTCATGCGCAGAAAGGGGGACGCTCTCCTTGTCAGGCAGTTATAAAAGAGCAGCGCAACGTTGAGAGGCAGAGTTGCTGACCGAATCTCAGGGTGATCGGATGTATTGCGGCGGTTGGTAGTTTTAGGCTCGATCGAGTTGGTGAAGCATGGCCAGGATAAGCGCCTGCTTACACTAGTTGCGCATACACGGATTCTGTCGGCGTTTCATTCTCTCTCGACATGGAGTCGATTTAATACAGGAGTTTACTTGTTGCGAGAAATACATCTGCGTCGTTGCGAGTTTTGCCTTCGCTCTCACATCGGATATATTCCTGGATTACTAATTCAAGGCCTCTTTTCGCCCTGTCACACGGAGTGATTTATCGTGGGCTTCGAATCGTCAGCGTTCTGAAATTGTGTTGCGAAGCGGTTGTTCGTATGTTTGCCTAAGGGCGTCTTTCTCAAACGGCTTGGATACATAGCCGAAATTGTCGTTCATTGCGAGAAATCAGCATCGGATTTAGCTGATCCTTTCGGGCGTTTCAACGACGCCTTTCTGTGTGTTTCTCTTGGATATCGTCTTCGTCGCTGTTCTTCGCACACGATCCGCTTTGTCCCTTATCCTCGGAAATAAGGTACGCTTTATAAAGGGAATTAAGGTGATCGGTTATTAAGATATTTTGGGCTGAACTGAAATTGGCTGTGGGACCTGAGAGTCAATTGGGATTTAAGTTAGGCATACTCCGGTTGATAGGTGCTTGCATTTAATTGTTTGCATTTGATTTTCGTTGGATGCCTTTACGAAGGATAGGAACTGATAATTAAACTTACTGACTTTTATGTTTGATTGCTTTGAACATAATTGAGGCCAATTGAAGATTCAATTGTTTGTGACTAATAAGAGATATTAATCGGATTATTGGCTTTGTTCATTGATGACTTTGAACGTGACTGTTGTTGAGTGAATGTTTGATTTATGAGAATCCTTCTTAACTACGTTGAAACCAGTCGTTGCTAGCGATATTGATAGGGATAGGAGTAACTTCTGCAGCGACATGGAAGATTCCAGAGCATCGACACCCGCTCAGCCCTCCCGACCCCCATCCTCGATGGAGATTGTCTTGGAGGCAATTCAGACCAATGCTAAGGTTACTAATGAAGCCATGACTTCTATGCAGTCGTCTATACAGTTGAATGCAAGAGACACGCAAGAGGCGATTGCCTTGGTAGAGTTCAATGTCTTGACGGAGCAGTCAAATATAAGAGAGGAGATCTCTTCTGTAAAATCTAATGTAATGGAAACGCAGGAAGCAATTTCCACCGTTCAATCCCATGTTAGGGAAGCGCTGACCAACGTTGTGTCGCGCTTGGAAAGATTAGAGGCGTCGCCAGTACCAAGACCCGCTGTAGATCCGAACCCTGGACCGAGGTCCACCGCTGTCACCACTGCGGACGCGCCATACCACTCGACCATCGGCCTGGACGAAACTTTGGGTGCTAGGCCTAAAGATTTCACACAACCTGGTATACTCCGAAGAAGTGACAGATTGGCTAGTAGGCCGCCAATTTCGTATAGGGAGATCGGCCGTCGAGATAACTGGCCGCCTTTCCACTCCTGGGATTCGAACCCAGAGGTCACCTCCTCCTGCCCTCCCTCAATCTCTAGAGCTGGTCTACAGCGGCACGCGGTCCCATCGGGCGAGGATCCGGAGCTGGCGACTCCGGGGAGGCCGATAGGGGCGGGCGTTACAATATAAGTTGTCAACCCACTGTCTTTCATCTCACTCCAATAACGACACAGGCCTATATCTTGTCTTAAAGCACACATTTGTGCGCATTGTGTATAGATACAATACTCTTGGCCAATGTATTTTGCTCTGAGTGTATTATTTTACAGCAGCTATTGTAAAGTCTGTCTAACATAGGTCTATCTTCATAATAAAATTATCGTATGGTACCGTATACGCACAATACGTAAAGTAATAGATGTTTCAGCAAACAACTTCTCCCCCGTATTGTGTTGTGTGGTACTAAATAGTAGATTATTTTGGTCGTTCCATTACTCGCTCAGCAGATTTCTTGGTCTACCGTTCTTCATAATAATTATTATTATCCTGCAGACTCGCTTTGACTCCAACCACAACGAATATAGGACCGGCAACAGAATGTAGCAGGGCTCTTTTTAACGTGCAGTTCTACACAAAACGTGCAGTTGTAAATGAATTTGTGCAGTTGCAAAAGCAATCTTGTGAAGTGATAATCATTAGGAAAAGGTAACTGCAGCCGGTTCACCACGAGTGAAATGGATCGAAACGCTTTTGCAGTGAAAAGTATGCATGAAGGCCATATTTCAAGTGGACGACTAAAAAGTCATGTGTTTTTATAGACGGCGACTTGTGAACTTTTACATTTTTGGGGAATAAATCAAACGACTTTCTGACAAACGACTGGTAACAGGGGCGGATCCAGGATTTCTGGTTAGGGGGGGCGTAAATACTACCAATCCAATCCCGTATATATATATATATATATATATATATGAAATTAGATTACGCAAAACTATAATGATCCTTTTTATAGAAAATGTTATGGAAATTTAAAAAATATATAGTTTCTCATATAAAACCACTGGTCTCCACTGAAGGTTAACCGTGAAACGATTATAAATCAGTTATCGGTTTTGATCACGCAACCCTTGATCCAAAAAGGATATAATTAAGTGTCACATGCCAGTGGATTAAGCAGTGTCATTCTCCTTGGATGCTTTCTGGCGTAGGCATTGATAATGTCATCAATGTCTAACTTGATGTCCTTGTGGACAAACAATAAAATGAGTGCATTAAATATGTCCTCGTTCATTGTACTTCGGAAACACGACTTCACAAATCGCAGACTAGAATTTGCTCGTTCAACACTGCAACCCGTGAAAGAAGTGAGCAGCAAAATGTGAATTATTGTGGTAATATTTGGATACATAATACGACAGGAGCGGCTGTCAGCGAGGGTGTCCGACAGGGTGCTTGGTGTGCTGTCAGCGTTTCTCCACATCTGCTGCCAAAGCTTTAACTCTTGATGAAAAGAATCCGGCGAAGGCAGATCATGATAGTAATGAAGTATAGCCTACCATCAGCAGTGAGTGCGTCGATGTTTGAAACATTAGATGGAATGAGACTTAGATCACGAATTGCTTGTTTTGCAAGATCTCCAAATCGTAGGCTAAACTGCTTAAGTAGACTGTCCAGAAATGGAAGATAAATGTTTCGTTTGAAATGCTCATCTGGCGTTGCAGCGGGTGTAAGCTTATTGCTTTGGTGAATCTTTTTTGAGCATATTCTTGGTGCAGTAATTGGTCCAGCGCCAGCTGTCTCTGCCATTTTAGTAGCTTTCTGGAAAACATGCTCCCATTCGCTGTCATCCTGTCGGGCATTGTTTAGTGCTGCTCTAACACTCGTCACCATTTTATATCCTTGGATCACGTCTAAAGATGAGCCTTGCAACTTTGCGCTAAGTCCTTTGACGTAGCCAAAGAAATGGCGAACGATATGAAAGCTTACGATAAATGCATGATCTGTAATGCTCTTCAAAAGTCCGTAAGCAGCAGTGCTCGTCTTACTGTCCCAATCTGCTTCAATGGACCCGATTGCGTCTAAGCAGGCAACAATCGGTTCGTACAGCTCCATGATATCGGTCACGTGGGCAACGTCTGCTAGCAACTCGGGTAAGTAGGTAAGAGAACTCCGGTAAGAGAGCTCCATTCTACCGGTCCAGCTACTTCAAACATCCTATTCCCAAATTGCAATTATATTAGCTTTAGGTCAGTTTAGTTTGAGAACATTTTGCTGCAGGTTTAGGGGGGGCGTACGCCGGCTCCGCCCCCCTCTGAATCCGCGCCTGGGTAACACTGGTTGTGCAGTTCGTTCCAAAAATTTCTTTAAAAAGACCTGGACTGTATAGGCTGCATGGTGTGCATGGACGGAGACTTATAAGAAGGGACAGGGGAACGGTCCCCTCAATGTATGTGGTGGGTGACCGTCCATGCATTTGTCTCCCCTCAATCGTTAAGTGTTAGGAGAGCGGTTTTTAGAGCAATGAATTCTGTGTATAACGGAAGAATCTCAAAACAAAGGATATCCACAAATTCTTATATCTCGGTTATTGCTGCATGCAGCATAAACATAAACCATAAAATTGAACCCCGCTCTCGAGTATAGTAGGCTATTGTGACAAGCATGCATCCACCAAAGAGAAAAATTGCATTTCAAAACTGACGTCTGCTTCATTGCTATGTGGCCGCAGTCTCTGCTCCATGATTGACTCTTGATTGAAAGCTTCTAACTAGAATGGATTAAGCTGACATGGATTAATTTCCCCGGATGTCTTATATAGGCTAAGCTACTCCGCTGGCAGACAGTTCTGGCTTGACGACGATGCTGCTTGATAAAGTTTTTGACTGACAAGTGGAATATTGGGCGTATACACTTAGAGATTGAATTTGTCTTAATCAGTGACATGATGGATGCTTTCGAAAGGATGGAAATGAAGTAGGCCTACAGTATACAGCAGCAACATAGCAAAAATAGACTATGTGCTCAGGTGACTTAATAATTATAACTGTGGCAAAATATTCTGTTCGTGTAGCCTATGGGCCCTGCGCATGTGCATAGCAGCATAGGTTAAGTATTCGCATATATTGAGAGACTACGGTACTTCAGACCAAAATACCTGATAGAATCTAATAAGTTATATCGCGTGTATACCATATTATCGTAATCGTAATTGTAATCGTAATCTCCTAATTTCTAAAGCGCCACTCGAAAGCCAAGCGCGGGGCACCGGCTTATTCACGAGCGCTGCGTTGAGTCAAAAGGGTTGTCCCTTGTTGCTTGTGTTATACATGGAAGAATCCCAGACGCAAGAATCCACCAATTTCTATGGATTGACTGAGTGTTAGGCCTAAGCATTACAATTATGAATTATTAAGTTGACACCGGTTTAGTGTTTAGGCTAATGTAATAATATTGGCTATAGGCTATTTACACGGCATCCATCCATCAGCAGAAACTAATTGTGGGTCACTATTATTGATGGCTGTTTTATTACTCAGCACTGTTGAAGCTATACTTTTCGATTAATAAATGATTCATACGCGTTGCGTATACGCCATCTTGCGTTAGTGTTTAACCTAGTTCCCCTGCTTTGGATGAGAGAGGGAATTCAGGTTTCGGGGTGGGGAAACCGCCATTGAATGTGGGCGGAATTTGACCGAAAAATTTCTGACGACCTTTTTTCCTTTTGTCAATATTTTCGATAAACTTACCAATATCATACATGTATGCAGAGATGTCGAAATCAAATTTTTCTGAGGCGGGGAATATTACATAGCCTACATGTATGTCATTTTTCTGGTGTGGGAATGATACGTATATATTAGGCTACACATGTAAAAACACCTCTCGAATTTTTATGGAGGTGGAAATCTCATTCCTAGACTAAACACCGAGGTCCGAAATTACATGTAGGCTATGTATTAGCCTACTATAAATAAATATCTATAAATTATAGGCATTTACTATTCGCTCATGTATCTAATAACCAAGCTGCAATTGTGGCACTGAATAGCGACGAGTGAAGGATTTGCTCACGGTTATCGTGACCAATCGACAGAATATGGTGTTTCCGGTTCGAAAGGGTTGACCTAATCTCCGCGTTTCATTGCCAGTACTACAGCGAATCGGCTACCACGACGCACATTCATTGCGTATGTGTACATGTGTGCAATTATGTGTGTGTATGTGTGTGCATGTGTGTGTGTGTGTGTGCATGTGTGTGTGTGTGTGTGTGTGCGCGCGTTGGTAGGAAACGTCGGGCAGTGAAGACACCGGTCAAGTGCCGCTCTTCATTTCAGAAATAAATACCAAAATCTTGCCACAAATTTAAAGTCCCAATTAAGATTGGCTAGAGGTGTAATTTTAAAAATCCGAGGTAGGGTGACTGAAAAGGAAAACTTTGAGGTTAAATAGGAAATGAATCAGAAATATTTATAGAACTGGCAACATTAGAAAACACAGGAGCACAACACGGAATTAAAACAATCAGAGTATAGGCGATGCACTTCACCATAGCTACAACAACAATAAATATCTTTCAAGCGCGCAGACATAATAGCATATTATATGTATGTTTTTATGTATCATGTCTTCAGATCTTAAATGTATCCCCTGAAATAATGCGCTACATGAAGCGCAGTAACGATCACGTCCCTATGGCAACCTAAATCATTTGAAAAGGAAAGGCGTTGAAGTCAAATCAATTGTAAAGCAGAAGGTGTTGAAGTAAATGCATTGTCTCAACGTTGGGTGATAAAGAGTGGCATTCAGACAGAGGATCAGACGGACACTGTCAGACAGACAGACACATAGACAGACATGCAGAAAAGCAAACAGATAGAAAAACAGTTAGACTGACAAAAGGCAAGCGTGCAGACACACAGACAAACAAAAGACAGAGAGAGGCAGACAGATATGGACAGAGTGCAACTTATATAGGAACAGTAAAATTAATTGTTCTTCCGTCTTGTATAGCCATCGATTGGCCATAGGTTCCAGACTCTGCAACGTTTGGAGACCAAGCACCCATAGTGATGCAACCCATCTGCAGCCTTACATTCGTCAGCATCTTCATCATCATCATCATCAGCAGCAGCAGCAGCAGATCGACGCAACAGCCTTTTTTTTTGTCTCGTTAGCTCTATTCACTATTCTCAACTGGTTCTCTTCCTTTGCCGTGTTTTGTAAATTCGTGCACACACGCTTCTCCATTTCCTCCTCCTATCCTCCTTCGCCTCCACCTTTTTCTTCTTCATCACCAGTCCTTGTGTCATTTGTCTCCTATCCGCGTCTCTTTATCCATCGTTTTCTCCTTCTCTCCCGCCTTCTCCAACTCCAACTAGTCCTCTTCTAATATCCTCTTCCATTTTTAACCCTTTTTCTCCTCTGCATCCTACTCGTTTTCCTGCCGTCCTCCTTTAATCACTATTCATTTGGGAGCCTTCTTATTCCTCCTCCTTCATCTCTTCCTCCTCCTCCATCTTCTCCTCCTACTCCTCCCCTCTGTCTTTCCCTATTCATTATTCTCCTCTGCTTCCTGCTCTTCGATCTCTTATTCTACCCTCCATTACCTCCACCTCGATCTACCCTTTCTCCTCCCATGCATGCCTCTTATTCATCCCCACCCCTCACCCTCATACGTCCTCCTCTCTTCCGTTTCTTCCTCTCCCCCATCCTCCCATTCCTCCTCTTTTCCCGCATTCCTTCCCCTTCTGCTCCCCATCGTTCCTGTCAATTTCCAACGGTTCCAGTCCCTCGTAACGATTAATGACACGCGTCGCTGCATCGCCGGCCGACGTCGCTTCCACTGCGGCTGCTGCAGTAGTCCATGCAGTGCGGCCTCTCAAAGGGACCGCAGATCCGTAGCGTCTCAGACATACGCTGGCCATATACATGCCACGATTGGTGAGTAAGATTCAGCGGTGCACCGTAACTAATAGTTACCGACAGCAGCAGCAGCAGCCTTGGCTGACAAAAGAAATTCACGAACGATCCCACTTCAAAAACGTGCGAAAGAAAAATCCTTCTTTGCAATGCGGCGCGCTAAATTTTGCACCATCGGGACGATTGACGCGACTGCCTACATCATGGACACTTATGTAGCGTCTTTTCACCATTGAAGTATAGGCCTACGATACTGCGGGTGTCTTCTGTTGTGTATATACAGAAACTATACATTGGACAAGCTGCTCTCAACCACATGCATGCAGTGGAAAAAGAGGTCCGCCAGAATTACAACAACTGATCCATGAAGACCAAAGAGATCCTATATAATGTGGTCATGCAATCATGTTGTGAAGTACGGAGGCCTGTAACGCGCAGAGAGTACGGGTTCGATTCTCGTCCATATAGCGGTAACTGTGTACTACAGTGTAGGGACCTTGAGACACAAGTCCTTCACTCACAATTATTGCTCTGCAATACAATTGCGGTTGCACCGTCGAGGCGTGTGCACTTCTGAGCTTTGTATAAGAAGGACGACATAAAATATTGCAGTTGTATTTTATTGTATTGTGTTGTATTGTATATATATGCAGGCAGGCAGGCAGGTTGTCAGGCGGGCAGGCAGGCTGTAGCCTGTCAGGCAAGCATGTAGGAAGGCAGGCAGGCAGGCGGGCAGGTATGCATGCAGGCAGACACACATGTAAGCAGGCAGGCAGGCAGGCAGGCAGGCATGCAGGAGGACAGTCATCAGTAGTTATGGGACTACAGGAACTACCTCAGCTAAAAATAGATTTAGACTGGTTCCCTGATATCTACATCAATTTACGCTGTCTCCCTGATCTTGGGAGTGCCCAGCCTGCCTCCCTGGGTCGCCGGGGGTCGCCGGGGGTCGCCGGGAGTGCCCCAGGACCACTGGAGCGCCACAAGGACACCTAGACTGCCTCCCTACCTCAGCAGATGACACCTACGCTGATTCCCTGCACTGGCCCTCTGAACCAACACCAGAAGGGCTGCAGCTCCGATTAGTATCTATGCTCTAACCCTAGATAGGAATTGTAGCATAGCAGCTCAAACCTAATCTGCGCAACAACCAAACACAATAACCCTAGATAGGAAGCGTGACATTACAGCTCAAACCTATTCTTTGTAGCAATCGCACTCTGGAATCCAAATCTGCGTAGCATCGGTGCTCTGTAACACTAGCGATAACCATGAAATTTTGGGCATAGGCAGAAATGTAGCTAAGTCCCTGGAACACCCGGAAGTGCTTACGCCAGTTTCCCAACGTACGCCGGGCATAACATTGGGCCTACATTGGCATCCAAGCGCTCTGTGACACTCCCTCTCAGGAGCAGCACTAAGCGTGGAAGTGTCATCATTAACTTAGTTCAGTCTTATAATTTTAGCGACACAGGAATTAAGGGGTTTAAACATCACTACATTTATTGAAATATTTGCTCTATTTTAACTCCTGAAATTCCACACAGGTAATAATACACGAACACTATCAATTTAATACAACGTATTTCGCATGAATATTATTAATTTATCAATATTTGAATATTTTATTGAGTAAAATGCGAATTACATGGAGAAACGAATATCTTAAGCATTCAACAGATGGCGCCCAAAGCACCAGCTTTGACATAGACACTTCAGACTTCCCCAGATGTCGCCAACGATCAGCTATCATCATAATAACACAACTGCCATCATATTCAACAATTTTCTCTCCTCGAAACTTCTTAATACCTTTCTCCCTGCTCAACCTCTGATTCAACAGATTATCACACCAATACTTCTTAGTATCTTATTTCTATGGCCTCAATCTACCAGGTATATACATATTGATAACATCTTCACGGCTCTGATTCCACAAGCCATCAATTATTACACAAGGACAACAATTCTTCAGTTTGGCATCCTTTATTCCCACCTCACGACTACACTCATACACCTAAACATATTTGTCAAATCTTCAATTCTTTGATTCCATGAGTAATCATTTATAACAGAATACCTACAATTCATTAGGTTTGCAATCCTTATCCCCACTTCACCAATCCTGCACTCATGTACTTATCTCTGAAATCTTCAAATCTTCGGTTCCGCAAGTCATCAATTAATGCACAAATCATGCAATTCTTCAGGTTTGCACTCATTATCCCCACTTCACCAATCCTGCACTCATGCACTTATCTATGAAATCTTCATTTCTTATGTTCCGCAAGTCATCATTTATAACACAATACCCGCAATTCATCAGGTTTGCACTCCTTATCCCCATTTCACCAATCCTGCACTCATGCACTTATCTATGAAATCTTCAATTCTTCTGTTCCGCAAGTCTTCATTTATAACACAACACCTGCAATTCATCAGGTTTGCACTCAATATCCCCACTTCACCAACCCTGCACTCATGCACTTATCTATGAAATCTTCAATTCTTCGGTTAAACAAGACATCAATTATTGCACAAATCATGCAATTCTTCAGGTTTGCACGCATTATCCCCTCTTCACCAATCCTGCACTCATGCACTTATCTCTGAAATCTTCAATTCTTCGATTCCGCAAGTCATCATCTATTGCACAAATCCTGCAATTCTTCACTTTTGCACTCCTTATCCCAACTTCACCAATCCTGCACTCATGCACTTATCTATGAAATCTTCAATTCTTCTGTTCCGCAAGTCTTCATTTATAACACAATACCTGCAATTCATCAGGTTTGCACCCATTATCCCCACTTCACCAACCCTGCACTCATGCACTTATCTATGAAATCTTCAATTCTTCGGTTAAACAAGACATCAATTATTGCACAAATCATGCAATTCTTCAGGTTTGCACTCATTATCCCCACTTCACCAATCCTGCACTCATGCACTTATCTATGAAATCTTCAATTCTTCTGTTCCGCAAGTCTTCATTTATAACACAATACCTGCAATTCATCAGGTTTGCACTCATTATCCCAACTTCACCAATCCTGCACTCATGCACTTATCTCTGAAATCTTCAATTCTTCGCTTCCACAAGTCATCATTTATTGCACAAATCCTACAATTCTTCACTTTTGCACTCCTTATCCCAACTTCACCAATCCTGCACTCGTGCACTTATCTATGAAATCTTCAATTCTTCTGTTCCGCAAGTCTTCATTTATAACACAATACCTGCAATTCATCAGGTTTGCACTCATTATCCCAACTTCACCAATCCTGCACTCATGCACTTATCTCTGAAATCTTCAATTCTTCGCTTCCGCAAGTCATCATTTATTGCACAAATCCAGCAATTCTTCACTTTTGCACTCCTTATTCCCACCTCATCAAGCCTACACTCATGCACTTATCTCTGAAATCTTCAATTCTTCGGTTACACAAGTCATCAATTATTGCACAAATCATGCAATGCTTCAGATTTGCACTCATTATCCCCACTTCACCAATCCTGCACTCATGCACTTATCTCTGAAATCTTCAATTCTTCGCTTCCTTAAGTCATCATTTATTGCACAAAGCCTGCAATTCTTCAGGTTTGCACTCATTATTCCCACCTCATCAAGCCTACACTCATGCACTTATTTCTGAAATCTTCAATTCTTCGATTCCGCAAGTATCATTTATTGCACAAATCCAGCAATTCTTCAGGTTTGCACTCATTATCCCCAAGTCACCAATCCTGCACTCATGCACTTATTTCTCAATTCTTCAATTCTTCGAGTCCACAAGGCGTACCTACAATTCTTCAGGTTTGCACTCCTTATCCCCAATTAACCCATCTTGCACTCATGCACTTATTTCTGAAATCTTCAATTCTTCGAGCCACAATTCCTGCAATTCTTCACTTTTGCACTCATTATCCCCACCTCATCAAGCCTACACTCATGCACATATCTCTGAAATCTTCAATAAAATGAACAAACTTCTGCTCCCAAGGTGACGCCCGCGCAACTTTTCCTGCCCGAACATGACCAAATATCGAACACATACAGCAGTTCTCATACACGTAAGGCCATCTAGCACACACACAGAGGCAACTTTCCCACTACAAGGTAATGCACAGGCAATATTTATCACACACACACACGCACACACACACACACACACACACACACACACACACGAGAACTCTTAAAATTTCTAAGTTACAGATATATACTTTGAGCAAATTTTTTCCTTCTAAATTGAGCTAGTAAGGACATACGAAACAGCAAAGATTGTAATATGTATAAGGCAATTGCACGAAATTCATAGCTGCAAAGTAACAGGAATTAACATTGCCACAGGCAAAATGATAAGTATGATAGTTGTGCGAGCGAATAGGATTTGGTTTTTCGAACTATTTCAAAGTCAGACGCATGCTATTACCAATATACGAATTCAAACAGGCAAATTTACTAAGCATGAAATGCTGAAATTGTATGGGCAACGATGTAAGAGGCAAAGCGTGGGGTGGGGAGAGGGGGACATTCTTCAGTTTGTGGAAACAAAGGTGTTCATTGTTTGCAATATGACAACAGTTTTGATAAAGTTAGGTTTGCAGACGGCATATTACATAACTTTTTAGGGTTGAGTGTGTTAAGTTGGAGAAATTTGGGGTACGGGGAGAGTGTTCAGGCTTACGATTTGCGGAAACAAACGATGTGATGCACATGCGATGAGCCATCGATTTCAGCAAAGTTCGAATATATCGAGCGAAGAATGCAAGTTAGGGTTGCGAGCGGCATATTACAAGATGGATTAGGCGTAGCAGTCACGCGCATCTTGGTCGAAATCTGCGTTCGACACGCCGAAAACGCTAAGGTCCGAAATTTTACAGAGCAAATTCGCGCGGCGGTGGCACCCTTCGTGCGGCGGTGGCGGCGGCGGCGATGCGACCCGGCCCTCACGGGCGACCTCGACTCCAGCGGCGTGGCGACGGCCGCGACATGCGCTCCCAATCGATCGTGCTTTGACTCGTATGAAGCTAAAGTCTCATGCGTACTGTGGGTTACGGAAATTGCTGAAAGATTTGTGCCGGTGCGTATTCGACTTTAGCATCATACGAGTCAAAGCGCGATCGATTGGGAGCGCATGTCGCGGCCGTCGCCACGCCGCTGGAGTCGAGGTCGCATGTGAGGGCCGGGGAGCATCGCCGCCGCCGCCACCGCCGCACGAAGGGTGCCACCGCCGCGCGAATTTGCTCTGTAAAATTTCGGACCTTAGCGTTTTCGGCGTGTCGAACGCAGATTTCGACCAAGATGCGCGTGACTGCTACGCCTAATCCATCTTGTAATATGCCGCTCGCAACCCTAACTTGCATTCTTCGCTCGATATATTCGAACTTTGCTGAAATCGATGGCTCATCGCATGTGCATCACATCGTTTGTTTCCGCAAATCGTAAGCCTGAACACTCTCCCCGTACCCCAAATTTCTCCAACTTAACACACTCAACCCTAAAAAGTTATGTAATATGCCGTCTGCAAACCTAACTTTATCAAAACTGTTGTCATATTGCAAACAATGAACACCTTTGTTTCCACAAACTGAAGAATGTCCCCCTCTCCCCACCCCACGCTTTGCCTCTTACATCGTTGCCCATACAATTTCAGCATTTCATGCTTAGTAAATTTGCCTGTTTGAATTCGTATATTGGTAATAGCATGCGTCTGACTTTGAAATAGTTCGAAAAACCAAATCCTATTCGCTCGCACAACTATCATACTTATCATTTTGCCTGTGGCAATGTTAATTCCTGTTACTTTGCAGCTATGAATTTCGTGCAATTGCCTTATACATATTACAATCTTTGCTGTTTCGTATGTCCTTACTAGCTCAATTTAGAAGGAAAAAATTTGCTCAAAGTATATATCTGTAACTTAGAAATTTTAAGAGTTCTCGTGTGTGTGTGTGTGTGTGTGTGTGTGTGCGTGTGTGTGTGTGATAAATATTGCCTGTGCATTACCTTGTAGTGGGAAAGTTGCCTCTGTGTGTGTGCTAGATGGCCTTACGTGTATGAGAACTGCTGTATGTGTTCGATATTTGGTCATGTTCGGGCAGGAAAAGTTGCGCGGGCGTCACCTTGGGAGCAGAAGTTTGTTCATTTTATTGAAGATTTCAGAGATATGTGCATGAGTGTAGGCTTGATGAGGTGGGGATAATGAGTGCAAAAGTGAAGAATTGCAGGAATTGTGGCTCGAAGAATTGAAGATTTCAGAAATAAGTGCATGAGTGCAAGATGGGTTAATTGGGGATAAGGAGTGCAAACCTGAAGAATTGTAGGTACGCCTTGTGGACTCGAAGAATTGAAGAATTGAGAAATAAGTGCATGAGTGCAGGATTGGTGACTTGGGGATAATGAGTGCAAACCTGAAGAATTGCTGGATTTGTGCAATAAATGATACTTGCGGAATCGAAGAATTGAAGATTTCAGAAATAAGTGCATGAGTGTAGGCTTGATGAGGTGGGAATAATGAGTGCAAACCTGAAGAATTGCAGGCTTTGTGCAATAAATGATGACTTAAGGAAGCGAAGAATTGAAGATTTCAGAGATAAGTGCATGAGTGCAGGATTGGTGAAGTGGGGATAATGAGTGCAAATCTGAAGCATTGCATGATTTGTGCAATAATTGATGACTTGTGTAACCGAAGAATTGAAGATTTCAGAGATAAGTGCATGAGTGTAGGCTTGATGAGGTGGGAATAAGGAGTGCAAAAGTGAAGAATTGCTGGATTTGTGCAATAAATGATGACTTGCGGAAGCGAAGAATTGAAGATTTCAGAGATAAGTGCATGAGTGCAGGATTGGTGAAGTTGGGATAATGAGTGCAAACCTGATGAATTGCAGGTATTGTGTTATAAATGAAGACTTGCGGAACAGAAGAATTGAAGATTTCATAGATAAGTGCACGAGTGCAGGATTGGTGAAGTTGGGATAAGGAGTGCAAAAGTGAAGAATTGTAGGATTTGTGCAATAAATGATGACTTGTGGAAGCGAAGAATTGAAGATTTCAGAGATAAGTGCATGAGTGCAGGATTGGTGAAGTTGGGATAATGAGTGCAAACCTGATGAATTGCAGGTATTGTGTTATAAATGAAGACTTGCGGAACAGAAGAATTGAAGATTTCATAGATAAGTGCATGAGTGCAGGATTGGTGAAGTGGGGATAATGAGTGCAAACCTGAAGAATTGCATGATTTGTGCAATAATTGATGTCTTGTTTAACCGAAGAATTGAAGATTTCATAGATAAGTGCATGAGTGCAGGGTTGGTGAAGTGGGGATAATGGGTGCAAACCTGATGAATTGCAGGTATTGTGTTATAAATGAAGACTTGCGGAACAGAAGAATTGAAGATTTCATAGATAAGTGCATGAGTGCAGGATTGGTGAAGTTGGGATAAGGAGTGCAAAAGTGAAGAATTGCAGGATTTGTGCAATAGATGATGACTTGCGGAATCGAAGAATTGAAGATTTCAGAGATAAGTGCATGAGTGCAGGATTGGTGAAGAGGGGATAATGCGTGCAAACCTGAAGAATTGCATGATTTGTGCAATAATTGATGTCTTGTTTAACCGAAGAATTGAAGATTTCATAGATAAGTGCATGAGTGCAGGGTTGGTGAAGTGGGGATATTGAGTGCAAACCTGATGAATTGCAGGTGTTGTGTTATAAATGAAGACTTGCGGAACAGAAGAATTGAAGATTTCATAGATAAGTGCATGAGTGCAGGATTGGTGAAATGGGGATAAGGAGTGCAAACCTGATGAATTGCGGGTATTGTGTTATAAATGATGACTTGCGGAACATAAGAAATGAAGATTTCATAGATAAGTGCATGAGTGCAGGATTGGTGAAGTGGGGATAATGAGTGCAAACCTGAAGAATTGCATGATTTGTGCATTAATTGATGACTTGCGGAACCGAAGATTTGAAGATTTCAGAGATAAGTACATGAGTGCAGGATTGGTGAAGTGGGGATAAGGATTGCAAACCTAATGAATTGTAGGTATTCTGTTATAAATGATTACTCATGGAATCAAAGAATTGAAGATTTGACAAATATGTTTAGGTGTATGAGTGTAGTCGTGAGGTGGGAATAAAGGATGCCAAACTGAAGAATTGTTGTCCTTGTGTAATAATTGATGGCTTGTGGAATCAGAGCCGTGAAGATGTTATCAATATGTATATACCTGGTAGATTGAGGCCATAGAAATAAGATACTAAGAAGTATTGGTGTGATAATCTGTTGAATCAGAGGTTGAGCAGGGAGAAAGGTATTAAGAAGTTTCGAGGAGAGAAAATTGTTGAATATGATGGCAGTTGTGTTATTATGATGATAGCTGATCGTTGGCGACATCTGGGGAAGTCTGAAGTGTCTATGTCAAAGCTGGTGCTTTGGGCGCCATCTGTTGAATGCTTAAGATATTCGTTTCTCCATGTAATTCGCATTTTACTCAATAAAATATTCAAATATTGATAAATTAATAATATTCATGCGAAATACGTTGTATTAAATTGATAGTGTTCGTGTATTATTACCTGTGTGGAATTTCAGGAGTTAAAATAGAGCAAATATTTCAATAAATGTAGTGATGTTTAAACCCCTTAATTCCTGTGTCGCTAAAATTATAAGACTGAACTAAGTTAATGATGACACTTCCACGCTTAGTGCTGCTCCTGAGAGGGAGTGTCACAGAGCGCTTGGATGCCAATGTAGGCCCAATGTTATGCCCGGCGTACGTTGGGAAACTGGCGTAAGCACTTCCGGGTGTTCCAGGGACTTAGCTACATTTCTGCCTATGCCCAAAATTTCATGGTTATCGCTAGTGTTACAGAGCACCGATGCTACGCAGATTTGGATTCCAGAGTGCGATTGCTACAAAGAATAGGTTTGAGCTGTAATGTCACGCTTCCTATCTAGGGTTATTGTGTTTGGTTGTTGCGCAGATTAGGTTTGAGCTGCTATGCTACAATTCCTATCTAGGGTTAGAGCATAGATACTAATCGGAGCTGCAGCCCTTCTGGTGTTGGTTCAGAGGGCCAGTGCAGGGAATCAGCGTAGGTGTCATCTGCTGAGGTAGGGAGGCAGTCTAGGTGTCCTTGTGGCGCTCCAGTGGTCCTGGGGCACTCCCGGCGACCCCCGGCGACCCCCGGCGACCCCCGGCGACCCAGGGAGGCAGGCTGGGCACTCCCAAGATCAGGGAGACAGCGTAAATTGATGTAGATATCAGGGAACCAGTCTAAATCTATTTTTAGCTGAGGTAGTTCCTGTAGTCCCATAACTACTGTCATCACGTAAACTTTAGATGCTGAAGTCAACAGCAGCCATCCAGTAACAGATGTCTAAACGATGAATGACGTAATTACTATCTGCTATAGTGTCTATATATAATAACAGCATTTAATGACATCATCATGAATGTTACACCACGATCTTATCTCACACTCTAAAGCTTTAAAATGCTTTCGTCTGTCCATGAAGCAATTTGCTGCTCTTGTACAAAACCAATCTAGTTTATAAATGTGCTAAAATAAGACACAACACACGCTATGTATACATGGACGAGTCATGCTGCCACTTCGCATACATTCTGCGGGTGTAAGACGATGTTTCAATGCGTGCTTCCGTGCAATGAGTGTACATTTGCCAAATGGTCAAGGTGAATCTTCATTAATCTATCGATGTCATGCTAATGGAAGGCTTTCGACAACATCCCCAGATATTGCATGTCTATATTCGTCTATTGGTCTATTGGTTTGTTGGTCTGTTGGTCTGTTGGCTTGTTGGTCTATTGGTCTGTTGGTTTGTTGGTCTATTGGTCTGTTGGTCTATTGGTTTGTTGGTCTATTTGTCTTTTGGTTTATTGGGCCTATTGGTTTCTTGGTTTGCTGGTTTGTTTGTCTGTTGGTTTATTGGTCTACTGATCCATTTGTCTGTTGGTGCATTGGTCTATTGGTCTAATGGTCTGTTGGTCTATTGGTCCATTTGTCTATTGGTCTATTGGTCTGATGATCATCCTCTGTCTGTTGGTCTATTTGCATTATGGTCTACTAGCATGGGGTTCCCGGCGTTGCCCGGGAAATTTAGGATACGGCCCGCTCCCGGCCACAACCACCACCCCACCCCTCCCCCTCCACACCCCACCTCCATTGGGGTTTCGCCCCCACCCTGGCCCCCATGGTGGTAGAGAATCGCCAACCCCTCGTTGGGGTGTCTCGTGCCGAGACCTACACAGTAGTGAATGTTTGGAGTGAAAAACTCAAAAACTGTGGACATGCATCCCCATTAAACAGACAGACAGAATCTTCTCTTTATTTACATAGATTGGTCTATTGGTCCATTTCTCTATTGGATAATTTATCTCATGGTGTATTTGCATATTGGTCGATTAATAGATTAGTCCAAGTCATCCCACTGTAAGAAACAAAGATCCATTGTTGCCAGTGGCAGGAATACCAATTTCAGGCTTCTCACCAGCACTTTGTTTCAAAACTCAAGCAGGACGTGGGCGCAGACTATTATAATAATATCAATGTATTAATTGGGTCAACGTATCTACTTGAATGTATTAATATATTTACTTTTAATGTGCATTTGGAATTATGGTTAATTGGTTATGGCATGGAAGTATGAATGTATGCGAATGTATGCATATATGCACGTACGTATGTATGTAACATACATCTACATGTATGTATGTATGTATGTACATATGCTTGTTTATATGTATGTATGTATGTATGTATGTATGTATGTATGTATGTATGTATGTATGTATGTATGTATGTATGTATGTATGTATGTATGTATGTATGTATGTATGTATGTATGTATGTATGTATGTATGCATGTATGTATGTATGTATGCATGTATGTACGTATGTATGTATGTATGTAAGTATGCATGCATACATGCATACATGCATGTGTGCATGTATGCATGTATGTATGTATGTTTGTATGTTTGTATGTATAAAATATGTTTATAGGTATGAATATGAGTGGATATTTGTGTGTGTGTGTGTGTGTGTCTGTGTGTGTGTGTTTGCACGTGCGAGTACATGTGTGCGTGGAAATCTGTAGATACGAACCAGGCTGTGAGGATCCGCTGCTCCTCCGCCTTCCAAGGATGAACACTGACCAGTGGAACTGACTCCGTTGTTGTCTTCCTCATCCACATGTCTCCTTTTCCATCTCCATCAAACGTCCATCAACTCCAATCGAAATCCAATCGAAATTCTCCCAAAATGTAATGTCAGTCAAAATGTATAAATGTCGGTCGATGTTTGTGCGGCACTTGCTTGTGTTTATTCCATCGGAATTCCAACCAAAGTAGATGGTAGTGTCATTGACGGAAGAAAATTATTGGGGTCAATGTCAGTATATCCTAAAATAAAGAAGTCAGTGTCAATGAATATAGGAGTTAATATCCGTAACATGACACAACATTACGAAAGTATGTTCAACACAGTTCAAGTAACACAGTTAAGTGACTATAGGCACATGCTAGTGTGAAAGGTGAACAGGCATGTAACAGGAGACAATTCGGTGACCGGAGAAATTGTCAGGAATAAGATAAACTGTCAGGAATAACAAATGGTCTGCAGGAACATGATAACATGATCGGAAACAGGAGAAATTGTCAGGAACAACGAAATGGTCGGGAACAAGAGAAATTGTCAGGAACAGGAGAAATTGTCAGGAACAGGAGAAATTGTCAGGAACAACGAAATGGTCGGGAACAAGAGAAATTGTCATGAACAGGAGAAATTGTCAGGAACAGGAGAAATTGTCAGGAACAACGAAATGGTCGGCAGCAAGAGAAATTGTTAAGGACAGAGGAAATTGTTAAGAACAGGAGAAATTGTCGGGAATAGGAGAAATTGACAGGAACAACAAAATGGTCGGGAACAGGCGAATCTGTCAGCCATACGGCAGGAAGAGAAGAAACTGTGGCACAAATCCACCTCACTGTACAGCAGTGGAGACAATGATATGACTGACAGCGTCAGTGACGGTCGTATAGTCCTATAGCGACACCACCAGCGTCAAGAGCCAGACGACAGGCCAACGAGCGAGCAGACGACAACTGGCGGCAGCGGCGGCGGCGGGAATAACGAACAGCCGACGACCGACCGAAACTCCCAGCATGCAGTTCGAGCGGCGCGGCTGTGTGTGGGATATACGGCGATCGTGCGATGCATAGCTAAGAATAGGTATAGGGTGCATAGCGTCTCAGATCGATCCAACCTTTTTCACAATTCCACACCATATCGTTGCAGCCACTGTGTGTGTGCGTTTGTGTGCGTGTGTGCATGTGCGTCGCTCTCCGTCTTTCTCTGTCTGTCTGTCTGTCTGTCTCTCTATTTGTATCCCTATCCATCCCTGCATTCTGTGTCTCTGTATGTCTCTGTCACTATCTCAGTCTCTGTCCATGTCTCTGTCTCTCTATTTCTCCGTCTCTCTGTCCCTCTGTCCATCTCCTTCTCTGTTTCTGTTTCTCTGCCTGTCTCTCTGTCTCTCTCTGTTCTCTGTCTCTCTGTCTGTCTCTCTGTCTTTCTCTCTCTGTCTCTGTCTCTCTGTCTCTCTGTCTCTCTTTCTCCCTCTGTATATGTCTGTCTGTCTCTCTTTGTATTCTGTGTCTCTGTCTGTCTGTCTCAGTCTCTGTCTGTCTGTCTGTCTCTGTCTATGCCTCAGTCTCAGTCTCTGCCTCTGTTTTTCTCTGTCATTCTGTATCTCTGTCTCTCTTCTGTCCAATAGAAGAAGCCTCGGCAAACACACAGCCTATACCATATATGCGACTCTGGCTTTTACAGGTCGACCACACTCGCAAGCGTCTGACTGTATACTTCTCAGCCTGGTCAGTGGACGGTTTCGGGATACTAGCGTGCAGCTTATGTCACTGGTGCACCCCTCCCCTTCCTTCCACTGCCCGTCAAGGGTACGGCTGTTAAAAGTGATGGCTGGTATCTGAATACATTTGTGCTGTCATATTACTATAGAGAATGTCGTTGAAGCGAAATTTATTTAGCGCCTATGTCGTGCTGAGATGCATATATAATTTATATATATATATATATATATGAAATGTAATACTGGGATTATATATATATATAGGCATATATATATATACACGAATATAAGAGTAGCCAGAGTTGCTCTGTGAGGAATTCTTCATGACCATGAGCAAAGCATTTTCAAAGTGAGGATTTTCTCCCCGCGCCAAGGCTAATATCAATTAATACAGTAATGTCAGGATTTCTTCATAAAAAGTCTAATCATAATAAAAACCGAAATGTCGGAAGCTTACGGTTACGAGAGACACAGATATAGACAGAGACGCAGAGAGATATAGAGACGTAAAAAGACAGAGGCAGAGAGAGACAACCAGAGACAGAGACAGAGACAGAGACAGAGAGACAACCAGAGAAAGAGTGAGAGAGGCACAGACAGACACAGAGACACAGAGAGAAAGACAGACAGACTGACAGACATACAGACAGAGAGAGGGCCTGTGCCTCCTCTCAAACGTTTACTGTGCATATATAGGCTACTTGATCAGGTTCTCCGCTTACAAAAATGCTTGGTCATTAGATATAGCGGTGCTTAATAAGAATGCGTACACTAATAATAAATACTCGATCTCTTCAACGCGCGTCCTTCCGTCCTTCCGTCCGTCTTCCGTCCTTCCGTCCGTCCGTCCTTCCGTCCGTCCTTCCGTCCTTCCGTCCGTCGGTCAGTCCGAATGGAACTATAACAAAGTCTTCTGCTAGGAATGCGAACAATTATTACAGTCGGACAAATGGAAATTCAATCGTGGAAATGAAGAGTTGAGCAAAGACGTTTTTCTCGACTATGAATCGTTGTTTATTCTTATTGTTATTGCACCAGAACATTTACATTGTAGACGCGTACTCGCATATATGATAGGCCTATGTACATGTATACGCATTGTATAGGCTAATCGTTCATTGATGATTCTCAGATGTTATTGCATGTGCACGACAATCTATGTAAATAAAGAGATGATTCTGTGTGTGTGGGTCCAGTGATATTTTCGTGAATAAGAAGTAGAATAAGAATAATAATTATTGTATTTTCGTTCAGCAGAAGTAGAAGTAGAATAAAAATTATTTTAAGAACGAGAATAGAATAAGAAGTGGAATTAAGACCTTTAGAAGTGAATAAGAATAAGAAGTATAAATATTTTTAGAACGAAAATGAAGAGACTTCTGATTTCTATGGGCCGTGTTTTAGTATTTTGAAGAAGCAGATTACTCACAGAACAAAGATACGTTTGGTTATAGGCCATGCAACTGTAAGCAGCCCCCTCTGCCATGGCAATTCAAGGGCTATACATTGCTTGAACTGGTTGTCGTGCATTATCGCGTCTCTATTTTACACTATCCATAGATGGCCCTACATGTATATTAGCTGGATTATCAATCCCTTCCGTGTCTCCTTTTGATTTATTCCTCGCATTTGCTATGGCGGCCCATCAAGCACATACTCAGAGGTGCTCCCGAGTCCAGACCACAGCGCGGACACGGCATCAGAGTTTCGGTATGCGGACGTTTCGTCCAAGGACGATTCGTCACGGACTGTTCGTCATGGCCTGTTCGTCAAGCGGACGATTCGTCAGAGGACGTTTCGTCCACGGACGATTCGTCATGCGAACGGTTCGTCAGTTATATAACAGCTCTAAATGATTACAGTATGAATGAAGTCAGATGAATTACAAAGTTAATAGTGACAACAGTTTTACTGTCAAAGAACGCTTTGACAGAGATGAAAGTAGCAACCTCTTACAGAGGCCATGGGATATCCTTCGCCGAATGCACCCATTGCTGCAGCTTCAAGGTCGGTTAGAATGACAGTTGGTGCTGCGGTAGGTATCAGCCTCTTGAGTTCCTCAATAAGACGGCTGTAAGATAGGCGAGTTTTGTTTGTTAACAGGTAATATATTATATATCACTCCATGTAGGAAGGGCGCTACACATTGCAGATAGTCTTTCATGTACAACTTTGACTGGTTGATGAACAGTCCGTTGACGAACCGTCCGCATGACGAATCGTCCGTGGACGAAACGTCCTCTGACGAATCGTCCGCTTGACGAACAGTCCATGACGAACAGTCCGTGACGAATCGTCCTTGGACGAAACGTGCGCGAATCCAGAGTTTCACGCCTAAACGCACGAGCAAAAATTGAATAAATCGGCGAATAAGTGAAGTCAATGATTTAAATCCATTAAGTTGAAAAAGTCTAGCTCTTTGAAACTCTTGAATGGGATCATCTGAAGCGAGTTCGATGCAGAAATAGTCTCAGCACTCAATAAGCCAGGGTGGTTGCGAAAACCTTTTTAATGGCGCGCAAGTGGCAATATTTTCCAGGAAATGGCGGCTCACGCGATGTCAAAGGCGCCGACACAAATGGCGAATGGATCTGGGAATTGTGGAGGGTATACGCAGGACGAAAGGAGAGTGACAAGAGTGAGAAAATTTGCAGAGAGGGACGGGGGAGATAGATAGAGAGAAAGGAAGAGAGAGAGAGAGACAGACATACAGACATACAGACAGAGATAAAGACAGAGACGGACAGACAGAAACAGACAGAGAGAGACAGAGAGAGATAGACGGAGAGAGATGGACAGAGAGAGACAGAAACAGACAGAGAGAAACAGAGAGAGATAGACGGAGAGAGATGGACAGAGAGAGATGGACAGACAGACAGACAGAGACAGACATACAGATACAGAAACAGACAGAGAGAGACAAAAAGAGATAAGACAGATAGAGATGGACAGAGAGAGATAGACAGATAGATACAGAGAAGAGACAGAGATAGACAGAGAGAAAGATGGACAGAGAGAGAGAGAGAGAGACAGACAGACAGACAGACAGACAGAGAGACAGACAGGCAGATATACAGAGACAGAGACAGAGAGAGACAGACAGACAGAGACAGACAGAGAGAGATGGACAGAGAGACAGAGAGACAGACATAGACAGACAGAGAGACGGATGGACACGCAGAATGAGGGACAGGCGGTGGTTATGACGGACGAGGGGAAGAAAATCAATCTAGCGCACACGTTCCTTGGTAGTTGGTATGACGATGGTATCCCAGTTCTCTTTACCCTTTTCCCTTCTGCGTCTGTCGGTCGATCGGTCGGTGATGAGAAAAACCAACGATGATGGCAGTACGAAGACGACGATGACTATAGTCATGATGAATATGATGATGGTGGTGGTGCATGGTGGTGGTAGTTGTGGTGATGGTGACAGCTGTGGTGATGGTGGTGGTACATGTAATTGTGGCGGTGGTGTGGTAGTGGATGTGGTCGTGGTGGTCGTGGTGGTGGTGTGGATGGTGACGAATGCGATGGTGATATGGACTATAATGACGTGAACGACGATAATGACGACCATAACCGTGACGATAGAGACGATGATGATGACGATATTGAGAACGACGTTGATTATGACGACGATGACGATGACTATGACGCCTAATATGACATATAGCCTAAAGACTTAAACAGGACGCTTCCAGATATTCATTAAAGCGGTCGGAAATGGGACAATATAGCCTATGCAAGGAGGTTTTAGTTGATATTGGTAGACAGAGTATACATTATACCTGCCATGGCAGAGGGGGCTGCTTGCGGTTAAAACTCCACGCGTATCAAGACTTCCTTGCACTAAAGCACCTATTTCATAAGCTTAGAATACGCGTGGGTTCAGGGCTATACATGCAATCAATCAATCAATTAGAATTTATATAGCGTCTGGTACCTACTCATGTATCTGCTCGATGACTACAATTAGATCTGTTTGTGCATGGAGAGATAAATAAATGCTTATATCTAAAGTATGTTACCAGGGTGAGAATTGCCGGAGATTGTGGGGGTTCAACCACCAGTTCAGTAGCGGCGCTAGGGGGTAGCTGGGGGCTAAGCCCCCTGAAAAAGGCCATCCAGATTTTTCACATGTAAAAACGAAATATTTGGGCGATTTGCCCCCTTTAGCCCCCCTCCTCCCAAAAAAAATGAAGCGTAAAGGTACGCACGAGATTTGCCAGACAGTTTTGCGGATCGTTTTTGAAGATTTCGACCAAATGACTAAAAAAGTCATCAGATATTTTGACGGCAGAAATGGAAAATTTTCTTGAGATTTTGGTCGATGGCTAAAAAATTAAAAAAGATCGTCAGAAATTTGAAATTTTTGCGACTGAAAAGGAAAATTCAGCCCTCCAAAACTGAAATCCTGGCGCCGCCACTGCCCAAGTCTTTCTTAGGACGCCATAGGGCCTATATAGTAAAGTCTGCATTTAGTTGTAGCCTACAAATATAGTATTTGTACACGTATTGACAAATTTAAATCAATTCATTATTATATGATTGTATCATTTATTAAAATAGAATATAATATTGTTATAACTACATAATGGTAAACTTTATCGTGGAATATTATAACAGTTCATGTGATGTAATAATGTAGGCTACAAACTATTACAATGTTGCAAAATGCTCTATGGGGAGGGGAATAATTTATGGGGAACTTCTTCCTAGATTTGCGTATTAGACACTGCCTTCCATGACTCCATGACCGGCCTCCCCACCCAATCGACGTGAGTTTTGGTTCTTTTCTGATTCCCCCTGTTTTCCACTGGGTACTAAGTCGCGCCCACCATCCCAGTGCAGCGCACATACATACACATACATACAGGCGTCCATATAATTTACTTACATTGTCACATACATCATGCATGGGCCTACATGTATAGTTACATGCGCACTTTTACTGAAACGACGGTTTTTTCACGCAGGCATGTCCGCTCTGCCACTAACTTGGTCATAAACCATTGACAGCAATTATATAGGATATACAATGTGTCATATAGGTGATCTTGACAAAGGTCATTCATCAGATAAGCGGCCTAACAAGCACTCGAATGCCAATGCATGGAGACTCCACGGCATCTGAGAAGCAAGAGAACCGAGCACCGTCCGTCCGCCATTGTGGGGCGCGGTGATGTGCGTAGTGGGTATGTTCGTTGCCTTGCAGCCGGAGGTTTGCAGGTTCGAATCCCCTTCAAGCCGACGCGTAGGGACCTTGGGCAAGTCCTTCGGAAACTGAATCGAAGTTTCACGCCGATGCGTATGAGCAATTGCGAGTGAAAGACTTCTTGCCCAAGGTCCCTACACGGAGGTTTGAGGCGGATTCCAACCTGCAACCCTCTGGCTGCAAGGCAACGAACATATACCCACTACATCACCGTGTCCCTGGCATGTTACAACAAGCTAGAAGTTGGGTGAGTGGCAAAAGCATGGCAGGCCTGTCAGTTGATGCTAAATAGCTGCAATAAAACTAGACATTGGATGAGCGATGAAACTGTTTCATAGTATAGAACTTAGAAGTAGAAGTTGGATCTGAGCTATAATATATAGTTGTTGCCCAACGACACTGCAAGTGTGCGTCATAATCAAGGAGATCAGTGTCGCCCTCCTTCTTTCTCCAGGCTTGGGACTGACCCTATACGAGAGCATACGGGCATTGGCGGACTCAATTAACGGTTGGATGCCGGATGGACATAATATTATGTTATAGGCCTAGTAGAGGTAGAAGTTGTGTGAGCGATGAAAACGTGGCTAAAAACCGTCTAAATGACTTCACGACGCTGTGCGTCTTGCAATTCTGATAAATGCCGGACTCGGCTACTAGCCCTAGATTCGAATGTCTGAAACAAACCATCATCATCATCTGTATTCCGAACGGCAACGCTCAACACAGAGGTTCATGCAGCTAATTACTGGTTCATCGGGGCGTTGACGGTCTTCAGCGCCACCGGGCCCCCATCCGGGTCCCCATCCGGACCCCCATCCGGACCCCCATCCGGGCCCCCATCCGTCACGACGGCTGAAAGGCATCGCCGTTCACCTCCACAGATCAATTGGTGACTGCGAGAAGGTCATCCACGCTCGATTCCTATTCATCAACATTACGACTAATACACTGTCTATTCAATTATGGCCAACGCGTTGGAGTCATGAGATAATGTTCGCCGAATTTTGTATGCTGGCTATTTACCATGATACTTCATTTATATAGCGCTGTCAGATCAGCTCTCAAAAGCAATAGTCTAGGCCTATACTGTCTAACCAGAATTCGGTGCTTAAAGTGTATTTGGACGGTCATGGACGGTGTCCAGGAGCTTATTTCAAATCTGAATGCCGTCATATCACTTATTAGGCTTGCAGCCTGTAAGGAAATGGTTATCCGAGCACTTTTTTAAACGCTTTATGCAATGAACCAGATGAGTCTTCACTCTTCACGCAGTTTTAAGATGTTTGTTGTGTAGCCTATAGTATATATAGCCTGTCCAGTGTCCATGTAACAGAACGCATACGCAGCGGAAGACTGTAGTCTATAGAGAGCTAGGTTCAACAAAGGTAAAGTTGAAACACCTTGATTATAATTATACAACTGTCTATACACATATACTGTTATGCAAAAAGTTGATGATAGATTGATTCTGCGTGTAATTAGGGCAACCCTGTTAGCGGAACCTTACGTTCCTTTGGGCTTAACCCTTTGACATCTATGCATGTGACATTTTCAACTACTGTTTGTTTGTGCTATACTGTATGTATACATATACATGATGATCAATAAAGTATATTGATTGATTGATTGAAACGTGGCACACGGCTAATGCATGTTCCCACGGGCATCAGAGAGCAACAACGATCGCCAATCCGATTGATCTAATCAGTCAGTAACTTCTATAGCGCCGTAATTCAAACGCGCAAGAGAGTAATCATTGGTCGCCCCAAGTTTAATCGTAGTTTGAAATTTCAAAATTCATTGGAACACTCTAGAAGAGAGCATTCACATAAAAAACAAGGAGAAATCGTGCTATGTGGGGGGGGGGCGTGAATAGGGGCAGGCCAAGTTAAATCTGCATGGAGATTGGAGAGTCTTAGGTTTGGACCTAAACGACATCAGCGCTCAGGTGTCATGGTCACAACCGGAACAGGAAGTCAGAAACCGGAAGAAGTACCGAGGCTGGTCATCGTACGTCTATATATAGCTGACCAACGAGTTCTGCTTCTTAAGCATCATTCTGTCCTCGCAATAAAACCAGCGGCGCGTGACCCCCATTTAATTTAATATGTTACCTTCGCCTGTCCGGTCAATGTAAATCGGGCGACGGAGTTGAGGATTATACGGACTTATAAGGCATGCTGGACATAAGAATAATGTCATAGTTACTATATAGGTTCTGTAATCTGTAGCTTATGGATGTCAGCCTATATAGTACTAGCTGGGGTACCCGGCGTTGCCCGGGAAATTTAGGATACGACCCGCTCCCGGCCACAACCTCACCACACCCCACCCAATCCCACTTTGAAGGGGCGCTATAGTGAATGCGAGAAATAAAAGTAATAGTTAGTAATCTAGTCGGTAAGTTAGTCGAATCATCGTGATGGTGGCATACGAGAACAGCGCAATAAGTCGTCATTGTCACTATTGGTTTATCTGCAATGTTTCTGCATCTGTTTTGCCGTTGAAATGAGAAGGTATATAATTTTTTATTATGATCCGTATTCATGTTCAGCAACAGACTTGAGTATTGGTTTCCAGGCCAACAACAGTCAGTAACATCCTGACTGCTATGCAGCTGCAGCAGTAGCAGCAGCAGTAACATAAGCACACAGATACGCATCGTCTCAATTGGACAATTTGAAAACAACGTTCAATGGGTTGGATCGAAATTTGCATTTACACGTAGACGAGCCTTTCTAATGAGATCCCATGTGAGCTCGTATATGCATTCCTGCATGTGTACGTGTACGTATGTGTGTACGCGTGTTTGTGTCATGTGTGTGTGTGTGTGTGTGTGCGCGCGCGTGTGTTTGTGTGTGTCATGTGTTTGTGTGTGTGTGTGCATGTCTGTGCATATGTGTGCTTGTATATATACCTTGTAAAACTATGTGTCTGTTTATCTGTCGGTGTGCTTGTGCCTGTCTGTCTGTCTGTCGGCTTAATTGTTTTCGTTTGTCTGTCTGTCTGCCTTCCTGTCTGTCTGTCTGCCTGTCTGTCTGTCTGCTTGTTTTCGTTTGTCTGTCTGCCTGCCTGCCTGCCTGCCTGCCTGTCTGTCTGTCTGTCTGTCTGTCTGTCTGTTGTCTTCCTAGCTCTATGCCTGCATCAGCTCGGTCTCTTTACAGCCGATTCGAGACTTCCTTCTTTACGACTGTGTTTGCCGGGGTTTCTATACACCGGCTATAGATGGACTTTGGCGTGGATCATAAATCTCGTGCAATATATGAAGAAGAAATATGAGTTCGGTTCTCGAGCAGAAATACCAGCGAAGGGAAGTAGGGATTTATCATGTCGGATAAAAGGATTTCGATGGCATGCATATGCGGATGTCTTGCATCGCATTAGACAGCGACGATGGGTCAATAAAAATTGCTAATTAATAAGAATAATAATTGTACCCGTCCGTCTTGCTGGGTTTTTCTTCTGAGCTCCTCGGTGAATATATATATATAATTATATATATAATTATATATACCGGCACATATATATAAGCAATAAACTAAATTAAAAGCTAAAATTGCACGCTTATAATTAATTTTCAATCTGCTTGTTAGGCCTATCTCTCTTAGTCTTGGCCTTCTACATCTCTATACGAGGAATCGATCGATTCTTCTTATGGGTGTAACAATGGCATATGGGCGAAGCGGCCTGGGTCTGCTTTAACAAATAATGTGATGGGACCTTTTTGTTTTGGCGATCAAGATCTCGAGAGCTTATTAATTGAATTGATTAGGCCAATTACAGGCAGGGTGATCGAGAATTGCAAGAGCCCTATGGGTTGCGGGGTTTCAAGCATTAGACTTGGACGGAGATTTGCGGGGGACGAAAAGGAGGCCGAAGATTTTGGGCGGACGAATGGCTGAGACGCAGACGACAATAATTTTTCTCAGCCAAAAAAGTTGATGACCTTTTTCAGTCATCACCTGGTCTTTTTTGTTGTTAACCGTGTGTTTCGTGAAGTGTGTACCTGATGACCTAACACTTAAATAGGATACCGATAACCGATTGGGAGGACAAATGCATCGCCCCCATCACATCCATTGAGGAGGACCGTCCCTCTGTACCCCTAATTAGTCTCCGCCCATGGTTTCAAGCTCAACCCACCAGTCTTTCTTAGAGCCCCATAGTATAGAGTCTGTTTTTCACACCCCAATTCCAAGTGCATGGATCACAGTCCAACCTCCCCCCCGTTATTTTTCCACAATTCTCACACTGACTATAGGCCTACGTAAAATCGGTAGGCTATAGGAAAACTGTCTTAATCGTTAGATTGTAGGCCCATGCCTAATATCAGGCAAACAACATAGCCTATTATATTATTATTATCGCTTAGAAATATTGAAAAACTAGCTGCAAGATACCCGGCGTTGCCCGGGAATTTTAGGATTCGGACCGTTCCCCGCCAATCCCTCCTTCCGGCCCGACCCCATGCGAAGAATTGGGGTAGATTGCTTCAAAACTGTGGCCGTGCATAGCTAACAAACAAACAAACACACGTAGGCTACAGCGGCTCTCGATCGTACCGGTATATATATATATATATATATATATATATACAGGGTGCGGCCAAAAAAAATGACCCATTACGAAAATTGCGATTTATCGAAACCCGCTGAATATTTTCTTACAAATATTTTCATTTTTATTCGTAACATATTTCTGCATATTAGTTGAAAATTTTATGTCAGTATCTTTATATTTGTGATCATGACACCAGGCAGAAGAAAGAACTGCATTTTTTCAATTTAACACGGCATTCACGAAATAGGAAATCATAATTTTACATAAAGTAGCCTGCAGTGTGCCAATATAAGGTTTTCTTAACCGATGAAAAGATCTTTTACATCAGTCCACCCACTAATACTCAAAACAACCGCGTCTGGGCGAAGAAGAAAAAAGCCGATATCCATCCAAGCCTGTTGGTCGAAAGAGCCAATTGAGTTCTCTCCCAACATCATGGTTTCTGCAGGTGTCAGCTATGAGGGCAAAGGATGCTTGCATTTCATTGACGAGAAGGCCAAAGTCAATGCTAAGTACTACGTGGAGAATCTTTTGCCTAAGCTTGTCGATGACTGTCACACTGTCTTGGGAAAATCAGTTCACTTTTCAGCAAGATGGAGCGCCCGCTCACGGCGCCAAGCTGACCCAAGATTGGTTAACAAGTCACTGTCCGGACTTCATCGACAAGGATTCATGACCACCAAATTCCCCAGATATGAACCCACTCGAATATGCTGTCTGGGGTGCAATGCTTGAGACTTACAACAAACTTACCACAAAGCCAAAGAGCATTTCTGAACTGCAAAAATACGCCACAAATCATCTGGAATGACTTTTGTCAATTGAGACCATTCAGAAGACTGTTCTGGGCTTTCGAAAACGTCTGCAAGCTTGCGTAAAAGCAAACGGTGTTCACTTCGAACATCCATTGCGCAAAACTCAACAGTTTGGCCTAATCTTGTCAATAACAAAAAGTAGCCTGGAACTTTGTTACATTTCTGTTTACGTCGTTACTTGGTTACTTATTGCCGTTATTGCTGCCACTAAATGTCTGTTGAAATGAAAATAACATGGTTTCACTTCAGGGTTGCACCATTTTGGTGTTCATGAATCGAATTTCATTAGATTTAGCCAAGTTGTAGATAGATATGTGTCAAATAGATTGGCGAAGTTTTATATCAAAATATTCATCGGTTTTTGAGAAATCGCGATTTTCGTAATGGGTCATTTTTTTGGGCCGCACCCTGTATGTATATATATATATATATGTGTGTGTGTGTGTGTGTGTGTGTGTGTGTATGTGTTGTTGTTTGACCAATCACTGATGAGAGATAGCAGGTGCCACCGATTATCCAGGTTGTGAGGGGCGCGGGTAAAATGCTGATTTGCTGATTTGCTGATCTGCTGATCGGCCGGGGTAAAATGCTGATTGGCAAAATGCTGATTACTCATGCTGATTGGTGGGTAAAACGCTGATTAGAACATGCTGATTGTAACAAGTAAGTAGGTAGGCCTAAGTATACTATAACCTTTATTATTCCAATCGAAAACGAACAATGCATGGGAATCGAAGTAAAAATACATAACGATGATATAAATAAATGTCAATAAGTGCAAAGCATTCTAGCTAATAAAACTAGAGAGTTAAAGCCTAAAGGTGCATAAATCTTTTTATCGAAGATGAGATGAGTAGGCCTATTTGATAAAAACTCTGAATTTTAATGCGTAACTTCTGGGCTATCCTATTTAATTTTCTAAAGGCATAATACATAGGCCTAATACTATGTCTATGTTCCGCGCAGAAGTAGGCCTAAGCCTACACAACTTGTACGCTATACTAGGCCTATATAGCGTATGTTCTGTACTCTATGCACGGAAGTTGACGGAACAATGTCATTACTACACCAAGACATCATTATTCCTAAGTAACTAATAGGCCTAGGCCTGTATTAAAAGCAAATTTATGCAACCTCTCGTATAGGGCCTATAGGCTATATGTGCACTGTTGAATGTAGGTTAAATTCCTTACTCGTTTTTTTCCTCAAACGATGACTTTAATTTCAACTTAGAAACATATAAAATTGCTTATGCTGTGGAAATTGATTGGTAGCTAGCTATTATGATGATAATCAAATTCGTTTTATTGGACTCTTGCTGATATATGAAGCAAAATAAATAGCCTACGGTTTTTGGCTGCTAAAATAATTACAAATCTTAACAAGGACAGGTGGTATATGATGACACTGTGGCGGGGCGGATACAGAAATTTTCGAGGGGGGCCAAAAATTGTTGGGCTTGGGTCGGAAAATTTCTTTCGTCGTTTTCCCGAAATCAGAGCTCAATTTAGTCCCCTCCTCTGTGGGGGAACTAAATGAGTAGCATAGCGCCGAGAATGGTAGGGAGGGTATGAGGAGAGGATATGCCCCTCCCTCCCCACCAGAAACTTTTTGAAATTTCACATTGCAATGGTAGCATTTTAAGCTGTTATCTTAGCAAAATAGCTGTACTTTTCAGTGCTTATAAGAATGCCATAGGATCTCAATAAATATAGACTATGTTGCTTGGTAGACTCATATATAATATTATATATATAATTAATCATATATATTATATTTATATATATATATATCCATGACATTATGGTTATGTTATGGATGTATGTTATGCCTGGCTTAGGGTCATAACCAGAGACTTTCCCAATAAATAATAATAGTGAATAATAGTTATTGTAGCAATTTGTAGGGCTAGTGCATACAGCATTCAACATTGCTCTATTAGCTGTTTTTAATGGCAAACAAAAGTATTTTTAAAGTATTTATGTATTTATAATATGAAGCACACAATGCTCAAAAAAATTTCCAAGTTAAAATATGAATTGATCTCACTCTATTATATTATTTTTAAGACTACAGTAAATAAAATACTTCCCACCACTGAATGAAATAGTAAGAAATAAATAAGAACAAGAAGTGAACATGCGTGATCATTCATCGCAGTTTTTTGCACATAATAGACCACATTCAAAACTTAACAAGTTTTGCCTCTGAAATTTTTTGCATCCGGGCAAAAAGAAATTAATCCCTTATCTTATCTTATCTGACCATTTATAAAGCGCTTCTCGCAGCAAGAGCCTTTCAGAAGCGCTCCCAGTGCGTTTAACTCCGAGAAAAAAGACAAGTTTTTAGACGAGAGAAAGACGAGGATACACTACCAGAAAGTATGGCAGAGCGAACTGATGGGGGAAGCCCATTCCATAGGGAGGGACCAATGCAGGCGAATGATCTGGATTGAGCCATGGCGGTCCTGACTCGGGGGACAAAGAGGTCAAGCCGATCAGAGGACCTAAGAGGACGCAGTGAAGTAGCAGAAAGGGGGCGGTGTATCTGATCACACAGATACTTCGGAGCAAGACCCATTTGAGACTTAAGGACCAAAATCAGGACTAATACTGTTGTTAGTGTCAACGTGCTTTGTAATTAATAGTTAGTTGTTATTACTTTTAATTGTGTTCATTTGTGTTAATATTTTTACATTTTACTATGAATATATACACGAATAACATACATTGTATGCCATAAATCATAGTCGGATACTGTTGAAAGATTGTGTCTTTTCGTTGCTTTATATTAAGACAATACAATTGTGCGAGGGGCTTAGAGTTTAATTATATTTATATATTAATTCTCCTGGCCATGACTGACCCCTGCAAAAAATCTTTTGGGCGACCATGAGGGGGCCACGTCCAATAGAGATTTGGAATGGAGGCCATAGCCGGATTGGCCCCCTGGATCCGCCCCTGCACTGTGGACTGTGGAGTGAGGACTGGTTCAACATATAGCTACGATATGATTTACTATGAAAATGACCAGCCAAACCCAATTTCTCACAAGGCCAGTTTCAATAGCAAACAGCTAGGAAATGGGTAGCACATATGGTAACCTAATAATTCAAGGTGAATTGAAGTTGGCCTACTCGAAACAGCAGCTGCCCATATCCAAGGCAGCGAAAACAGACTTGCTCGAGTTTTTAACAACTGATCGAGTCATTCCTATGATTTACCATTTTCTAAATTTTGACTTTTATGAAAAATTGAGAGGAATAACGTTTGCCAGAACCGACTATTGACTACCAGTAAACCTCTGAAAATGAGGACTGTGACTTAAGGTCATGGTCATTGATCATTGGTGGTCACAACTGTTTAGCCTTGGTTTTATTAAGAAAGTCGTTATTAGGCCTATGACGTTGAGGCAGTCTTTTGTAATGCTGTTAGTTTAAATTTATAAACCTTATTGAATATTATCAAGTTGTATAATGCTTCCTAATTCTATAGTTTAGAACATCTTAACAAGGATATTAAAATATGTGACAATTATTAAAATTTGGCATTATAGTTTTATTAATATCGGATCAGTTCATAGAAATCTTGACTTTGAACTTTAAATTATAATTATTGCTCGTTGTGGTATCTTGCTAGCCGATGAGTCATTGGGCATTGGCCTGGGGCATCTTGAGTAATGGATAGAGAAACTGTAAAGAGAGATTGAGAAGAGTTGAATACAAACCAGGACTTAAAGACGAGGATAATGAATGTTTCAATGAACTGGAAATATAATGTTACAAACCAGGGCTTTTTTAACGTGCAGTTCTACACAAAATGTGCAGTTCTAAATGGATTCGTGCAGTTGTAAAAGCCCTTCCGTAACGTTCCGTGCAGTTAAAACTAGTAAAAAATAGGCCATTTTCCTCACATTCGAAGTAATTTACCATGGAGGACGAGAAAGGAGAGAAGAGGATGTGCAGTTCTAAAAATTCCTTAAAAACAGCCCTGTTACAAACTACAATACACTTATAATATTATTCACAGTTTCTCGTCCATGAGAGAACATCGTTTTAAATGTGCGGCTTATTATGTGCCATAGGTGCATGCATACACTTCAGACTAAATACAATACAAAGGTACATAGCCTATCTAATTATGCCTTACAAGTAGAACCGCAAACTCCTTTCACTGGCAAAGGTGCACAACACCTTACTCTTTCAGGCAAAGGAGCAAATCTAATGCTATCTTACAAGCAGAAGTGCAAACCCTGTTTATTGGCATAGGTGCATATCTTGCAGCTTTTTACCAATGTAATTTTTTTCAAAACTTTGTAAGAAATTAATTTATTTCTGCAGTCATATCATCTTGTTTTCATGCTCCATGCAGTTATTTAAGATGTGCTCACAATTCTGTTGTCACCAGATTTTGCATTGTGCAGGAGGTACAAACTTTCAAATTTGAATGTCTCTGAATGATAGAAACCTATTATTTGCACCTTTGCTTGTAAGCCCTCGATATTTGTTAACTGACAAGAACATTATATTATATATCAACAATTTCGCCAAAATTAGTTACATGACTCTAGTACAACAGTAACATGCAATGACCAATTAACGAACTGAAATGCACATTATCACAAATGTATTTTTTCCTACTGTTAGAAACACTAACACAGGCATTGTGATATCATTGTACACATGACGTGCACTCAATCCAATGACTTTTTAGCCTTTGTATTACATTTCTTTTCCGAAGTAGATTCTGCTGCTGAACATGAGTAGCATATGTCATCTCTTTACTCTGGTTCTTCAAAAAATGGTCTTATGTCATAACATTCTGTGCTAGCTTGTTCCCATGGTCAGCAGTAATGCATGACTACTTCTTCACTTGGCAAGTTGCAGTCATGATCAGGAGGAATGACTACTTGTTCATATGGCAGGTTGTAGCCCACCCACCCATCCATCCATCCATGCACCCACCTACTGACCCATCCATCCATCTATAGATAGATCCATCCATTCATTCATCTGTCCATCCGTCCATCCATCCATCCATCCACCGAGTCATCCATTTTGTCTGCCTGTCAGTTTATCCATCCATCTATCCATCTAAACTATCTAAACTATCTAAACTATCTAAACTATCTAAACTATCTGTCTGTCTGTCTGTCTGTCTGTCTGTCGGTCTGTCTGTCTGTCTATCTATCTATCTATCTATCTATCTATCTATCTATCTATCTATCTATCTATCTATCTATCTATCTATCTATCTATCTATCTATCTATCTATCTATCTATATATCTATCTATCTTTCATCATCATCTATCTACCCATCTATTCATCTACCCATCTATAACTCTATATGTCTGTCCATCCGTCCGTCCGTCCGTCTGTCTTTCAGTCCGTCTGTCTTTCAGTCCGTCCGTCCGTCCGTCCGTCCGTCCGTCCGTCCGTCCGTCCGTCCGTCCGTCCGTCCGTCCGTCCGTCCGTCCGCCCGTCCGTCCGTCCGTCCGTCCGTCCGTCCGTCTATCTATCTATCTATCCATCCTTTCGTCTATCCATACATCCATATGTCCAATCTCCCAATCTGTCCATCTATCTAGCTCTCTCTGTCACAGTCACAGCATTTCCACAGCACTTCTGCAAACAGCGGAGGAGCACTAGGAGCGCTAGGAACAAGCAAACAGGAGGTCAAAGGTCACCGGGTCAGCGGCCAACGGGTAAGAAGCTATTAACACCCCTGAAGCACCCAAAGGATTCCCACGGGGCGCATTATGAAGAGACGGCAAAGGGCCGACAGTTGATCGGTCATGGACGGTCCCAGGCAATCGCCCCCCCCCCCCCCACACACACACACACACTGCAAGAGCAAAATACTGCAACTGAAACCTTGCTGCAACTGTAACAAACGCCGTCTGACAAAGCCATTAAGTCAGCAGGGTTTGTCTACCGATTCTAAAAATAGTCTGCTTAAACCTCTCATCTAATACCTTTTATAGCATCTGCCATGATTGCTAACGCTCTTAATAATAAAACTTTTCGAAATACGCTTCTCGCACTGTAAAAACGTCACTACCAGGGCCTTCCAAAAATAGATCGCGTCAAGGTTGAGACATTATTTATCTACCCATTTGTCTATCTGTTTGTCTGTCTGTCTGTTCGTCCGTCCATTTGTCTGTCTGTCTGTCTCTATATCTAGGCTATCTATCGATCGATCGATCATCCGTCTGTCCGTCTATCCATCCATCCATCAATCCATCCATCCACCCATCCATCCATCCATCCATCTCTCGATCTCTGTCTGCCTGTCTGTCTGTCTGTCTCTCTCTGTGTTTGTCTATCTCTCCTTCTGTCTGTCTGACGGATTTGTCTGACTAGGCCTATTTGGCTGTCTCTGTCTCTTTCTGTTTGTCTGTCTGTCTTTCTGTATCTATGTATGTTTGTCATTCTACCTGTCTGTACAGACTGTATGTCAGACTGTATGTCTGTCTATATGTCCGTCTCTTTTAGTTTTCTCTGTCTCTCTCTCTCCGTCTGTGTGTCTTTCTCTCTGCTTGTCTGTCTCTTTGTCTGTCGGTCTGTCTCCTTCCATGTCTGTATGTCCAGTGTGTTCTGTCTGTCTGTCTGTCTGTCTTTCTATCTCTTATCCTGCTCTCTATTTTTTAAAGAATAACTGTTTACACTGGATACTGTGGATAGTTTTTCTTCTGATCATGTTTGCCTATATGGTCCTTATTTATTTTCTCCAGATATGAACCTCTAGGCCTATATTGAAAATAAGCATATGTTCGCCCTTCGGCTTCATTGTAGACTTTAGTAGGCCTAACAGTCACTTTTGTGTTCTATAGGCTAAGGCTATAATAATTGTTTAGTGAGATTAAAATTCTGTTGTCGCTCACTGATTGCACAGGCATATAGGCCTAATTATGTCTTGCAGAGGTGGTCTCCCTCATGCATTTGAGTTAGACATTTTAAATGAACTAGTTCAGGCTCGTACTGGGTATAAGGAAATGTTTTCTCACTGGTGGATGTACAAAAGTATCGTAGTTTGCATGCTTAAAATTGTTTAAAAATGAATATGCGAGGTGTAGGCTACGTGACTGGGGAAACGGCGATCGTGGGCCTGGCAAGACGCTATAATTTATTCCTATTAGAAAATCTTTTCATGAATGAATAATATAGCCTAGTAGCGAAAATTAACTCAATTTTAAACAATTACGAAGAATATTTATGATTAAAAATTAATACCGAGAGGTAGGCTTTTCGAAACGAATTAAATATTAATTACTACATATATACTCACTTACTTACATTTGTCCGCATTCTTCAATCAGCATTTTACCCACCGATATGCTGATTTGGCTGGTAGGTAAAATGCTGACCAATCAGCATTAGCTAATCAGCATTTTACCCCGGCCGATCAGCAGATCAGCAAATCAGCAAATCAGCATTTTACCCGTGCCCGGTTGTGAGGACGTTGTACACACACAAATGGCACAGTCCAATAGCCCTCATTATATTATGATTGACAATGCATGACTAGAGTGACAGTCTGATTTCAGCTTCTTTCCTTCAATGCCAGCACAGTGAGCACACGTACGTTCTGTCAGACTTTCTAAATATATAGCCTAATGTTCAGACTTTCTAAATATATAATGTCCTGCTAGCTCTGAGCCAGTTCTAGGTCTGCATGGTTGAAGGAGAATGCCAATCCATCAATTAAATTGCTCTTTGTTGTCACACGGGTCGTTAAACTGAAACTTTCACTACTAGGATTATGTTTATGAGTTAGTCGGGCAGTTAATTGGCCTTAGGGCCTATCACAGGAATGATTCTGGCGTAGCCCTAAGTCCCGCGTAACAGAGCTAGGCTATTCATTTTGTGGATTGAATGGTGATTGCACTGATTGTAATAGGCCTAATCATACGCTCTCCATTTTTCTTCGTCTCACGTAATTTGTGCCGCAAGAACATGCAGTAAAATGAGTGCTTTCAACGTTGTTATAAGCAATTGCATTGTGACGTTGTGTACGGTTTACTCTGAAAATGCCGGACTACTCTAAAGTCAGGCACCCATTCTGACTGCAGAAGTGGCTAGCTGGGAGTGGTGGTGTTATATTGCAGTTTATAACCAAAGATATTAGAGTTTTAACTCTAATATCTTTGGTTTAACGTCACTGTGTGGTAACAAAGACCATTAGCGACGCCCTCCTCCTTTATCCAGGCTTGGGACTGGCACTGGCAACCAGTGGCGGAATTTGACGCTGGAAATCGCCGTACTGTTTGTTATTTTTATATATTCGTTTAATCAGAAATTAGGTTGACCAGCCGGAACACGGTTAGGACCGAAAAGAAGAAGAGAAAAATAGTTATAAAAAGTTTGTTCATTGTTTAAGGGATGCTTTTTTTATACTGTGCCTATAGACCTACCTTCAAATTAGGTCTACAGCTGTTTCCAACTGTGCAGCATGGACTAACCAGCGACTCTAATACGACAATAATAGTCAATGGTAAAATTTGACCTTCGCCCGTAAAAACTGCCACTTTACGCAGGTAACTGGTGAGAAACATCAGAAAATGGCCGAAGGTGGAGCAGTTGAAACAGAAGACAGCGAAAAAACTACATTCGGCAGCTGCGCTAAACATAAAACTAAATACGGCAGCACAACATCGGCCGGCGGAGCTTGTTCGTCTCCGGACAATGCGGAATTCTATATTAAACACCAAGTTCAAGACGGCGAGTCGCTGGTTTCAGTCGCTTTACGATACGGGCTTAAAGTAAATAGTTTTGTGTTTTTTTCTTAATAATAGTTTTGTGATTTTTCTTCACTGATGTTGTATAACCGTTGGGCATGGAACGCGTAAAACTTGATCTAATTACAGCGATACCAGAAGGCCCAATTTTTAGTAAAGTTTCCGATTTTGTATGAGCACTGCCTTTGGTTCATGTAAATTGGCATGACAGACTGCTATTGCCTAGTGGAATATTATGACTGTTTCCGGGTATCTGAGGATAAACATTAATCATGTTGATATATCTCTATTTCCGGTTTCGATGTATAAGAAACTTCGGGTAGTCTAGCTGAACCACCATCACTGACGTTGAGAAGCGTCTCGGGGCGCCTGATTTGGTAGCAAACATTGCCCTTTTTGGTGACGTTTATCTTGGGACAGTGTAGAAAGAGTGAGCTTCTGAGATAATGATCAAATTCACTGGACACTTTTTGATTAGTTTTACACAGTTCTTTCTTCTTTCTTTCTCCTCTGTCAAGTATTCACCGACGATGAGGCTCTAACAAAACTTCTCCATTTCGGTCGGTCTCTTGCGAGTTCTATTGCCTTTCTTACACAGTTGCTGATGTTATATTGGAATATTTAAAAGTACCTTCACATCTTTCACGATGAATGTTGAATATGTTTAACATTCTAATATATGATATAAAATGCTTTTCTTTGGAGACGAGGAGAAGAAACATGATGTAGGACTTGCATATAACACGCATGAACCCAACTATTTATGCTAAATCGTATTTGTAATGCTATTCCTTGGTGTTTGTTTACAATTACAAAATCATGTTCTTCTAAAGTTTTCAGTTGCTACAAAGTGCTACATGTAAAAACTATAAAAGATAGTGCAATTAGTAAAAACAGTGGGTAAATGTGTATTTTAGCATCGTAAATTATTCGCTCGTTGCAGCATTGTTCTTTTTAATCAATCCAACTTCTAGTTTTGCGAAAATCCTTTTCATCGACCCAGCTTCTGTTTAGGCAAGAATTTGTTTGATCAATCCCACTTCTATTTCGTCAGCAAATATTTTTCAGCAATATAACTTCTATTTAATTTAAAATTATTGTTCATCAATCCAGCTTCAATTTCAGCAAGATTGTTTTCATTAATTCCTTTTCTATCTTAATAGAAATTGCTTTCATCAATCCGCCTTCTATTTGGACAGAATTATTTTCGTCAATCAGACTTGCACTCGACTAATGCTGAAACCCATGCAATGGCGAATAATTTACGATGCTAAAATACACGTTTACCAAACAGTGCTTTTATTAAAAAACAGACATTGCTTGTGTCTTTAAACAATACAGTTTATTGTGTGTGTTTGCTGCAGAATTCACATCTACAACGGGTGAATCACTTATGGAACGACTGTATTTTCTTGCGCTCGTTCCTGTACATACCCGTTGCCAGCCGCGACTGTATACCCGACGATTATTCTGGTGAGGTACTTGCGAAGGCTGACCTTCTTGCCAACCGTCTTCACCAAAGTCAGTCGGACACTAACACAAACTCTAAAGCCGAAGTCGTCTGCGATGAGAACGGCACAGACTTGGCGTCGACGGCCGACTACTTTCGTAAATTTGATACATCTTTAGCTCAGATTAAGAACAGCCTAGAAGAAATTGAGAAGAGGTCCAAGTAAGAAACTTTTCTTCCATTTTGTATGTATCAGTGCTTAACTCTTTCCCGCCGGACCGGGTCACCCGTGACCCCATTAACAGGATAGGTATCAAAACAATTCCGGCGGGAACGGGTTAAAGTGTAAAAAAATAAGTGCCTGGATGCCCTCGCCTTTTTAGTGTGTGCTGGCTAAAAGTGGCAGGACAGCATTGAGATTTGAAAATAAGTGCATAGACACCGTCCATGACTGTCCTGTCACTTTAAGCCCTGGTACATATGAATGTATGTATGAGCACTTATTATAGCGTCCTTCAAGGTTTGCTGCTCAGAGGCGCTCCCGACAGGGTGAACACTGAATCGGAGTATCACGCCGAAGCACACAAGCAATTGCAAGTGAAGGGCTTGCTCAGGGTTCCTACGCAGTGGCTTGAGCTGGATTAGAACAGCAGTCTTCTGACTCCCAAGGCACTGAACATACCCCTACTCGGCTGCGTCCGTTATTTTGTCATGATTTCATTTTGTATGTTTTATGGTGAAAAAAAACTCGTATAAGTTTTTCACTGAAGACTCGCCTTTTTTGGAGTGTGGTCTGAGCAGATACTTGAAGACTGTTTTGTATGGCATTGTTTTATCCTCTAAGCACAGCACATACTTTGCCTAGGCCCCATGAACAATTAAGTTGCCTGCACAAGTCTGAAAATAAGGTATTGAAAAGAATAAGTTACATTTGACCTTTAATATATTTTAACATGATCAACATTACAGTTTTTAAGTAAATTGTGATTTAATATAAAAACTCAGAGTTTTCGTGAATCGTGATTAAATATGATGTCAAATAAATGAATGTGTAATTATGCTTTAATGCTCAGCGGGCAGTTGGGGTCTGTGAATGTGAGTGCCTAATGCCTACGACAACCTAAAAATGGCTCTTGTTCTGTAAAAATGTGATTGCAAATTTATATAGGGCCACGTCTAGTGAGACTCATCAGAGAGAGGCACTCCTGACCTAACACCATAAAACCATGATCGAACACAGTGGTCTTTAATCATTGGAGAAAAGAGAATGCTCTGAATAAGTGATTTGCTGGACAGTGGGTTGATAGATGGATGAATTGGAAAAATGGATGGATTGCTGGATGAACATGCAATTGAATGAATGAATGAATATTTTGTGAGCAAATGAACAGAAATTTCTGCCTGTTTTTCTAGTTTGCCGCAAGACAACGTAGACAATCCATTAACCATGCTTTCACGGAAGAAGTCGAGCTCCAATCACCGAACGTGGAGTGCAGGAATCGAACCGCTCGATCCTTCGAGGGAACCGGAAATGAGGTTTCTTTCGCAGCCGAGTAGTACGCGAGTTCGCTCATCCACGCTACAACGTCTCGAGAAGACTCAGGACGAACTCTTTCAGTTGTAGCGACTATTTATTAAAAGTTTGTGACTTCGCGCGTGTTACTAACCAGTGAGTTGGTGGTGATTAGTCAATTGTTATTTAGTCATTTAATTTGGGTTTCACTGTATGAAGTTAACTGTAATTTGATTTTTTCTGCATCATCATCTGACATGACATCACATTTCTTGCAAGTGTGTTGCAGTTGTTTTACAATTGGGGCAATATTTAATTTTGTGTTGTTATTCCTGCTTTTGGTTTGATTTTATTTCGTCTTTTCTGCAACCACTTCTAATCTATCACACTCCGATGAGACCATCGGAACAGTGAACCTGACTGAAATCCGATAAGTTAGGGAAGCCATAATCGGATGGCAATATATTGGCTAGTTGAAATGGGTTAGGCATGATCTGCATTAACAGTCTGTCTGAATGAAAAAGAATGAGGCAATGAATTTCGAAGCTTTGTTTGTGCCGCCAAAAAGGTTCATTGAGCCCAACACTCTGGTATTGAGGCACAGTGACTGATCTGCCACTATTGGTGAGAAGATTCTGCAGTAAAGAAGTAGATTTGCTTGCCACCATCTTGATGTGCTGAAACTAAGAAAAAATTAAGCTTTTATTGGTTCATACTTGAGGACTGCTCTGTTTTTTCTGCTTTCTGCCATACATTACTTTTTGGCGTAGTCAGTAGGGTGGAGTGAAAATGGCAAAAAAATATTTTTTTCTGAATTTCAATTAGCTAGATATGTCAAAAGGTGCCAATAGATCAATAGAACACTGTGTAAAAATTACAAGATTTCTGATTAATGTTTTGATCGCCCTTCGCAACTTTTTATTTTGCAATGCTAATAGCGACATCAGAACGATATAGGTAGATTAGTGTCTACACTCTACACAGAGTCTACAGTCTACACTCTAGTCTACACTAGAGTCCACACTCCGAGTCCACAGTCCACACTCCACAGTCTAGGTAAGGTAGTCAACTAGTCAATAGTCAGCTTAATGCAATTAGATGCCTTGATTGTTACAGTATCTTTGATTTCAAAGTCACAAACAGTTACAAGGTGAAGTGAGAGAAGTCACGTTTTGACTCGAACGTCGGCATTAGCTTCGACAGCTCTACAGCTTCGACAGCTCTTCGACACTCAGAGCCATTGGTCCCTCAAAAAACCTCGCGTCTTTCCGTCCCCCCATCGCGAGATGGCTTCATCCGTGCACGCGTTGCTTCTCGATGAAGCGACGCGTGCACGGATGAAGCCATCTCGCGATTTCTGTCCACAAACAGCTCTCGCCGCCTCGGTCACCAGCTTCACGTGTCTTTCCACAGCCTACGTGTGGCTGGGGAATTTTGGGAAGGTGACTGTTGGAGTCACCTCTGTCGTGATGAGATCCCTGTGCTCAGTGTCTGTCGTTGCCTTGATTACGGGAGGCTCCCAGATAGGGCAGACTGCCCAGTCGATCAAGTCGAAGTATTCCACGGCGTTGAAGTTGAGTTTTGCGGGAACCTCCGTATTTGTCCATTGGGATCTGCTTCAGCTCTGGCCTTCATCACTCGTCGCAGGCCCAGCTCACGTATGTGTGGTCGATGGTCCGTCATCATGGCTAAGAGGAGATTCTCCGGGTTAGCGAAGTATGCGTTGCGATGAATGACGGGGTTGACGATCTTCTTGTGCTTAGGGCTGAGGTATCGTGACTTGACGAGCATATCTGGTGAAGGTGCCTAGCTCCATCTTTGCATGACGACTGGGCTTTTATGGCGAACCACGTTGGAGCATATACGCGAATGATGAACGTCACCACCGTTTTCAGATTCTGTGACAGTTCCATGTCGCTGACATATAATCGGAGGATCCTATTGGCTGTCGTTAGCCATCGTGAGTGATTCAGGCAACCAGGGTTTCGCATTGCCAGATCGACGCTACATTCACCTTTGCTGCTACTATTACACATTTCCACTAGATAGCGCTGATCTGTGCTCAACTCATTCGGGTCCACACTGGACAGTTGCTCGGTCAGTTGTACTGGTGCAAATGAAGAGACAGGCTGTTCGCTACACGTCACTAGCCGCTTTCCGATGGCTCCATGCAGAGAATCCGCGCGGGCCTGTAGTCACGCCGTCGAGTGCCTGAAATAGATGGCGCAGGGGCAGCTCATTGGCATGGAGCAGACATACCAGCCACTGCAGAGGATGCTGGAGGGTTTCTTCCAGTCGCCGGATAACGCCCGCTATGTGTCCCGTGTTCATGTTTGTGCCGTCACACCCTACAAGTTTAATGTTCTCTGTCTTCGCATTCCGCTCTTTAAAACTAGCGACTAATGACTCAGCTATGTCTTTGCTGGAACCTGATGGCGCAGTCGTGTGGCTGAAGTATGAAGAACCCGGCTCTGCGATGATGCTTATGTGTTCTTCCGTGATGGTTTTTCTGTGGTACTTGTTGTCGTCGCCGAGAACTTGTGTCATAGTTCGATCCTTGCGGCCATCAAAGAATACTCCCTCCATGCCAGTGTGAGTGTGGTCGAACTGGTCAATGACTCTTAAGAGTAAGCGGTGTAAGAGTTGCATTGAAATAAAGCGAAAACGTCTTGATTTCACAGCCAGAAATCGCCATGAATGACCTAGTTTTTATAACCCATCCGAATTATTTCTTGTAGCGCAATCGTTTTACTTTCTGAATAATACTTTTATTATGCTATTGGATGGTTCTGTTAAACTGTGTCACATATGTTAATCAAACCTACCTTTGGCATCGTCGAAATGCTTCATTTAAACGCCCACTTAAATGGTTACAATGCCAATTATTTCAATTGGGCGAAGGGCGATCAAGCAGTTGTCAGAAAATAATATCATTTGGCAGGATTGTTACTATGGACATTTGGCACATTTTTAATAGTCTAGCTTATAAAAAGGAAAGAATTTATTTTTTCACTCCACCCTAGTAGTCAGTTGACAGCGTGTCTTGTAGAAGTTATTCGAGTGGTCTTTTGTCAGATGATGCCGATAGATTATGATTTGAATGTAATCTCAGTTCCAATTGATTGAGCACTTCAGAGATTGCACTTTTGTGTGTATGTATTGATTGGCAGTTTTGCATTTAGTACCTTTACTGGTGTCACAAAAGTTTTTATGAAAAATTAGGTTAGAGTAGATTAAATTGCGATTTAGCCACACATATTCAAAATCCTTTGTGATATCACAAAGAGAAGATGATAAAGACTATTGATATGGACTAACTGATGTACTAATCCTGCTGTGTAGAATATAGGCATGTAAGCTTAAAGTGGTCTGCTTGTGTTTTAACTATGGTGTGATATTATCCGCTGTGAGCAGATTGTAACACGGCTACAAGTGAAATAACAGTATTTGTTGTTAAAGTTTATTTGTTGTGTTGTTTGCTGCCAAAGAGTTTATGTACAGGTAATTATTTTAAAAGTCCACCATATGTAGTGTATGGCTATATTTGTCATGACCTCGATTTGTTATTAAGTAGTTGGTATCCACAAGAGTTTTGGCTGCGTTAGAGTCAGCTGCTTCTAGACATATAAGTGTGTTAGAATTTAAGCCACATTAGCGGTGCTCTTTTGCCAGGCAGTTTATATTTGTGAGTATTTTGTCCGCATAGTATCTATTGTTTTGGGCATTTCTTTTAAGAGGGGTATAGCTGACCTAGCTCATTCTGCAATTTCTGAGGTGCTACTCACTGAAAGCTATACTACATGGTCTTGGAGGTGATGATTAATGTACGAAGCTTTTTCTGTCTTGATTTGCTTGAGCCTTGATATGTTAGCCCTCACACTACTGAGTTTACTGTTTGACTTTTAACTATAAGTTTAGTTTGATAATTATTTTTCTTATTTGCCAGCCTACTATTTTTGCTCATGGTTCAACCATCATACCCAGACGTATTACCCCCTGAACAATGGAGATTTTGCTGTGGTCGTGTTTCACACCATGACCATTCCTTCACACCATTGTTTTCACTGGTTGGCCAAAAGCTCTAGAATTCACTCTCCAGTTAAATTCTGCTTTCGGTAATTAATGTCATTTAGGCGTAAACTTTAAGACTTCTCTGTTTCAATTTGTTTAAACCCAGCATAGCCTAACTTCTGGTTTTGATGACCCAATGAGTTTTGAACTGGTTTCTGAGGAATACAGTTTATGACTATGGTTTCACTCAAAGCAGCCATCTTGCATTAGAGTCGTGGCACCGTCCGAATGCATGATTGGTTTTAATTTTGTGCCAATTTCTCTTTTTCCGGGATTATTGCCGTCGGCATTGTTTTTATCTGACTAACCCTAATAATGTTGATGTACCTATTGCTTCTGTTGAAGGTGACCATTAATGCATTTGCATTGTGCTATATTCCGATGTTTATTATAGCAGTGCTGTAGAAGACTGTATAATTTTAGATTATTAATACAAAAAAATATAGATATAACAGATTTATGGCAAGAGTTTACTAATAATGCATTCTAGTGTTTAGCAGCGTGCCATCAAATTCTTAATGTTTGCATATTATGTTCTACTTCATAATTATACAAAGACTCATTGGACAGAAAATTCTTTATTTTTAGTTTCAGTTAGGCAAATTTAAAACAGGTTTTAAGGATTGTGGTGCATTCTGGGCGGTTACTAGTTCATGTCATTTGCATATGTACCTTGCATGTGCATATGTACTTTTATGAGCATATGTATTCGTACTGGCATATGTACTTGCACATATCATATGCATTATACTGTCATGCAATCTGTATCTAGAGGTTTTTCTGTCCTCTTGCGGAGATTATAATCATATGAAATTATACTCCTCAGAGATTCTGTTACAATGATGTCCGATTCTCAGGTTCTGTTAAAATCTCTGTCGAACTGAGTCGAACTGATGTACAAAGATCCGATGTAAGCAGCTGATAGATTGATGTTGATTGATGTTTTTGTGAAGTGTTTGAACTGAGAATCATGGTTGAGGGATGTTCAAATCCTCAGCTTTTGTTACGTGAAATTATAAAGTTATCTCCCAGCATGCATTTTGATATGGAAAAGCAATATGCCATTAAATCCTTACAGTTTTTAATTCATGATGCATTCCTTTGGAATGTCAAAACTGAAGCAGTCGACCTGTAATAAACCTGTAATCATTTGGGTACTTCGGAGTCTCACAAATCTTGACTAGTTTATCTTTTTCATTGTAGTTGTGGTTGATGGGTGTGTTGTGCATTACAGTGTATATTTGAGATTAGGAATTATATTATGGAAAAGTTTAGATTAGATTAAGACCCATCCATATCTTGTGTACGCAAGAAAGGGGAAATGAGGTGATTGGATTTAAGCGATTTTGCTTACGGTTGTGTATGGCGAGAGGTCTCGATGAAATGCGTACGCACTACGCATGCAAAACAAATCTCTAATTATGATGTCTGCATTAGTCTATTTATGACCCTTACAATATTATCTTGAAGTTGTTCGATGGCATTTTAGTAACATCAAATAAAAGTCATGTGAGTTATTCCATGCTGTGAATAGTAGCCAAAATTAAGATGAATGTCTTAATGTTGACTTTATCTAATTTACTTTTTGCAAAGGAAGGGATAAAGAAGCTGATTAGTTTTACTTATGCACGGCGAGGCGTCCATAAAATGTACAAGGTGCAACAGGGAGAGGGCATATGAAAATAGAATTTTTGCATTCATAATATATTATGGATGGCCCTTATGGAAGGGTTAAGTTGGTTCTTGGCCTTCTTGTCTCCATGAATCTGACACTGTCTTTATCACGAGTGTTTAGTGATTCAATGTCTTCCCTGACCTCATCTCATACCCATAAAAATTTGGTCCTAAGTTTATCTCGTATGGTCCCGTATACTGTATATGGAATGTGATGTAGGTTGAATTGTACATAGATTGATGTAAATGGAAAGTCATGTTATGCTATGCTATGTGTTGAGTATAAACTCAAGAGTTGAGCCTGATATTCCAGCTGATCATGGCTTAACATTGTATATAAAATTTTCAAAGTTGAGTACGACTTCCAAGTTGAATGTAGTTTCCAGACCGAGTGCAATTTCTAATTTGAGTCAGACATCAAAGTTAAATATGGCTTCAAAGGAGGTATTGTTCTAAAGTGAAGCATTGTTCTAAAGTGAAGTACTGTTATTAGGGTACAGCTGCACATCGCATTGGACATTCACCTTTGCCGTATATCCGGTTTTTGGTAATATTCGTAATACTGCGCACACAAAAGTTGCAAATAAAACTTCACAATTCTTTGTTAAACTTTTTTGTAATTTGTGAGAAAGTCACAATTTAAAAGTTCACGCTGGAAGTTAATCGATTATTTGGGTCTAAAATGAGAAATGTTTAAGTTAGTTTATTACAAGCACTAGAATTTATTGAGTTAATTGTTTTGATTGCATGAGAATGTGATGCTTTACATCTGGAGCAATTGGTACTCAATTTGTACACGGTCCTGGTAAATAGTACATCAAAATACTTGTGTCAGTAGGCCTACTCTGTTGAAAACTGCCTAGTAATTCCCCTGTAGTTTTAGAGTGATTCTAGCATGATTCTACTGTGGAGCGTAAATTCAGAGTTGATTAAGACTCTGTAGTTGAGCATGATTCAGCATTTCAACAGAGATGTAATGTGTGTGTGTGTTGCTCCAGCTGAGATATATATATATGTATAATTATATGTATATGTATATATACATATTTATGTGTATGTGTGTGCATTAAAAGTTCCACAATTGACTTGTTTAGAAATACCAAAAGTAAACACAATTATGAAGACGTTAGTGATGTAACTGATTGTAACAGTAACATTTGTATTTTTAAAATGCTTGAATATGACTTTGTTGTCAGTGGCTGCGCCTAGGGGGCTAAACCTTCAAAAAAAAGGTCGTCAGGGTTTTTTGGACAGTGAAATGAAGTATTTTCATGAGACTTCGACTTAGCCCCATCTAAAAAAATGGGTCATCAGGCTTTTTTGGACAGGGAAAATGAAATAAAATGAATATCTGTATGAGATTTCGACCAAACAACTAAAAAATAAAGGTCGTCAGCTTTTTTGGACTTTGGAAATGAATTTTTTTCTTGAGATTCAAACCAAAGGACTAAAAAAGGCCATAAGAAATTTAGGCGAATAAAAATGGAAAATTTTCTCTGCGCCGACCGTGGGCTTCAACCCCCCCCCCAAAACTGAAATCCTGGCGCCGCCACTGTTTGTTGTGTGATTGAAGCTGGTTTAGTTGTACATTCGTGTAATAATTTGAGATATTGCTGATTGGAAGAGATTCACCATTTCTAGAGACTTACTTGTTATTGAGAAACTCGTGTATTGATGCACCTGGTAATTACAATATTGTTTTGTTAATTATGAATTCAGCTGTTTACAGATTCAAGTTTCTTTTAATTGAATGGAAGTGGTGCGGTATCCTCAGTGAAATGTTGAAGGTTGGCCACCATCATTAGCTGTGTGCAAACCAAAGTTAATATATTACAGTTTCCTTCAAGTACCTACAGAACATTGTGAAAGTGAAGCAATTTTTAAACTGCATGTTCTTACATTGAACGAATTTGTATTGTCTGTTTTTGTGCACGTCCGGAATGCTGTGTAGATTTTTGAAGTGTTAAATTAATTATAGCTGTCTTATTCTGTGCAGAACATCTGCATGCTAGTTTGAAATAACATGGCTCTTCTGCAAGCTTTCGGGAGAAATCTCCTGTGTTACCTACAACATTTTCGTTTTATATTATTCACGAGATGATGCCAGTATACGATGAGTTTTATTATATAACTGTACAACGTCCCTGTGCCGGTCCTAAGCCCAGACAAAAGGAGGAAGGTTTGCCAGATTGGTGGCGATACTCTGGCAGTAAAAGACCAAGACGACTGAAATCCGCAAAAACCACGGCACAAGTGACATAGTGACCCAGATGCTTCAAGGTGTCATGATGTGGAGCTGACATGCACAGGCCGGTCAGGACAGACCAGTGGAGAGAGTCGGGGGAGAGAGCGTGGGACACATACGGGCATTGACCCAGGTTGTCCTTCATGCCTCTCTCCCAGTATTCTCTTCATTCAGACAAGGTGGTCTAGCTGCTCCAAGATGCTAATGGTATGGAGCAGACCTCCTGACCGGACCGGTTGAAGCTGGGCAGCATGACGCGAGACAGACTCAGACAGAGAGTGGCGTCGGACACCTACGGGTATTTAGCCCATGGATTTTGATGATGATGATGATTCGGTTTAGGCAAGTCCATGGTCTAGGGCCGGGACTTCTATACCTATACAGGGTGGGAGAAACTTGAGGCCTGCGAAAATCTGAGATAATCAGAAATGAGCCAAACTCACATCAGGAGGGGAAGACCAGCCCGGGAGGAGAAGGCCGGAAGGGAGGAGGGATAGGGATTGAGCCTCGTTGTGTAGGAGTGATAGAAGTCCCTGATCTAGGGTTTAGGAAGATGGATATTGTTTTTATGAAAAAGCAGCATGTGTATTTGTAGAACTCTGTACTGCCATGTTTCTGGCTATTTGGAGAGAGCGACTGTGCGTATCCGACCATGTAGTGTAAATATTAGATCCATAGCTTCATGTTATCCAGTAATGCAGTAGCACAACTAATAACTATGTTCTTTGGTTAAGTGTTCTGCTGTACCCAGTTACAGAATGTTGTATCAGATGGCATGCTGTGTTGAAGTGCAAAAATTGTATACGCAAACTGAAAATGTTGTTACGTACCCCAAGTTTATCAATAGAGGAGGTTAGCTATTACAGTACTGTACTATACTCCTCTTTAACATAACATAACATTTATTCGGCAACCAATAATCGTAACATTTCGTAGTTATAACAGACTATAGCAAACATGTTGGCATACCCAGGAGACCCAAAAGGGGCCGAAGGTCCCGCTAGCCAGGGCCACCCGAGAGCGTTGGAAGAAACAGATGAGAAATACGGCCGAAATTGAAATGAATAAAACAAAAAAAATCTTAACTAGTATACATGCATATATAGTATATATATATATATATATATATATATATATATATATATACAAACGAAAAGTAAGTAAATTAGAGAAAATAGTGTACAGAATAGTCAGTAACATACACGAACACGAGTGCACACTCCCATTTTAAACTGATCACATTTCCCACGAAATTGGTCTTATTCTCCCTGTTGGATATAAACAGAAAACTCACGCTTGAATTTTTTTTTTTTTATAAATATTTTATTGCTCCCAAGTCAATTGTACACAGTTCTATTTTTTAAGCAGTTCAGTACAATACAAATATGATAACAGAACATAAGCAATTTAATACAACTAACAGTTCAAGGAAAACAAACGATCTTGAATAGATGAAAAGATAGCAGGGTCCGGATATTAAGAGGAATACTGTTCCAGGTTCTAGGTCCGATACATTTAATAGATGCAAGCTTAGTATTAGTACGGGCAAATGGAGTAGAAAAAAAGTTAGCATTTCTCAAGCAACGATCTTGAACATTGGTATTAAGTTGAAAATAGTCTCTAAAGGTTAATGGTAATTGATTATGAATATAACGGTACATAAATGTCCCTATTTGCAATCGCCTTATCTGATCTGGTGTTAGTATTTTTAAGTCTAGGAATACTGCTTTTGTGTGGGCTCCATAAGGGATTTTTGCAACAAATCGTATAGCTCGTTTTTGGAGGACAACGAGTTTAGCAAGATTAGATTTATACGCAGAGGCCCATACAATATTGCAGTAAGATAAGTATGGATGTATGAGTGTATAGTAGAGTGAAGTTCTGATCTGCGGTGAGAGGATTCTAGATATGCGAGAGAGAATGCCTAGGTTTTTGGCTATTTTTTGTTGAGATGCTGGATATGTGTTCCTTCCAGGACAAGTGCTGGTCGACGTAGACTCCTAAGAATTTCGATGATTGCACTTGAGTGATAGGGGTTCCGAGTATACATAGGGTTGGACATACTGATGCAAGTGATTTCTTATGGGATCTAAAGATGATGTAATTGGTTTTATCTTTCAGACAACCCGAGCGAGTTGTTGTGTTGTAGAAGTGAACGCAGAGAATATAAAAAGCAGGGTCGATGGGAGAGCAGTTTTGGGCACCAAAAACTATCTTAAGACTTTTTGAGAAAATGTAAAAGAAACAAATTGATTTGAGTGGCTTATTCGCATATCATGAATATTAAGATTTGCGATTATTCACGAATATTAAAACTGTCAACGAACATTATATTCATATTATATTCATTGAAGAAATTTTTGATTCTCAGTTTGTTATTTATAAAAACGTTTGACATTTTACTGAATAATAATTGTACAAAATTGAGTTGTGCATAGGCCTAGGCTTATACCAATAACTTTGATCACAGGTATCGGTATAGCCTAGTTTTACTGGATTTATACTTCAACTCAAGTCCATCTTCTCTTATTTTCCCGGTTTCCTACAAGTTTTGGGGAATGTTTAAATTTTCAAAACTCAATAACAAAAGTAATCACTAGCATAGCATATAATATTCAGATCTCGCGTAATAAATTAAGACAACGACAAAACAACGCACAACTAACCGATAAGTGAGCTTACGGATTTTAAGCAACACCAGAGAGGCAGAGACCCAGATGGTTACAAGTTACAACTAACAAGATAGCGCAGGATCAATGGGAGAGCAGTACAAATAAAAAAACGAAACAACACGATCGCTACCAAACAAAAGGAGACAACCTATATAATACAAACGCAAACAAAACGATAAAGCCTATAAAACGTTTTGACGGAAAATTATTTCTTATAGGAAGAAAATAATATAATAAAGTGTAAGTTCATAAAAGATTACCCGGCAGTGGTGGGCTCAATAAACTGGTCGCACCGTATCGATCACGTACCATCACGGTGATGGATAATGAGGGGAATGATCATGATGACGATGACAATGACGATTAAAATGATGATGACGAAGATTTCGATGATAATGACGATCATGATGACGATAATTAGGTGAAAATGATGATGATGACGATTATGATGATGAAGAAGATGATGATGGTGATGATAATGATGATGGTGATGATAATGATGATGATGCCGATGATCATGATCCTGACCACGACGGGGGTGATGATGATGATTATGATGACGACGACGATGATGATGATGATGATGACGATGATGATGATGACGACGATGATGATGATGATGATGATGCAAGGCTCTTTATACGTTGTTATAGTTGCTTCAGAGATAAAGATTAAAGACGTTTTTTGAAGTCTCGCGCCGCCATCAATTTCTCATCTTGTCGACCTCGGCATATAATGCGCCGCCATCAATTTCTCATTTTTTCGACCTCGGCATATAAACCGCCGCCGTCAATTTCTCATCTTGTCGACCTCGGCATATAATGCGCCGCCATCAATTTCTCATCTTGTCGACCTCGGCATATAATGCGCCGCCATCAATTTCTCATCTTGTCGACCTCGGCATATAATGCGCCGCCATCAATTTCTCATCTTGTCGACCTCGGCATATAATGCGCCGCCATCAATTTCTCATCTTGTCGACCTCGGCCTATAATGCGCCGCCATCAATTTCTCATTTTTTCGACCTCGGCATATAATGCGCCGCCATCAATTTCTCATCTTGTCGACCTCGGCATATAATGCGCCGCCATCAATTTCTCATCTTGTCGACCTCGGCATATAATGCGCCGCCATCAATTTCTCATCTTGTCGACCTCGGCATATAATGCGCCGCCATCAATTTCTCATTTTTTCGACCTCGGCATATAATGCGCCGCCATCAATTTCTCATTTTTTCGACCTCGGCATATAATGCGCCGCCATCAATTTCTCATCTTGTCGACCTCGGCATATAATGCGCCGCCATCAATTTCTCATTTTTTCAACCTCGGCATATAAAACCCGCCCTCGATTTCTCATTTTCTCGGCCTCGGCATATAAAACGCCGCACTCATTTTCACCATCTCGGCATATAGACCGCCGCCATCATTTTCTCGGCATCGGCATATAAAACGCCGCCCTTATTTTGTCATTTTCTCGGCCTCGGCATGTAAACCGCCGCCCTCATTTTCTCGGCCTCGGCATATAGAACGCCGCCCTTATTTTGTCATTTTCTAGGCCTCGACATATAAAGCGCCGCCCTCATTTAGTCGGCCTCGGCCTATAAACCGCCGCCCTCAATTTCTCATTTTCTCGGCCCCGGCATATAAAACGCCGCCCTCATTTTCTCGGCCTCGTCATATAAACCGCCGCCACCGCCCTCAGTTTCTCGGTTTCGGCAGATAAAAAGCCGCCGCCCTCATTTTCTCGGCTTCGGCATATAAACCGCCGCCGACCTTATTTTCTCGGTTTCGGCAGATAAAACGCGGCCGCCCTCATTTTCTCGGTTTCGGCATATAAACCGCCGCCGCCCTCATTTTCTCGGTTTCGGCATATAAACCGCCGCCGCCCTCATTTTCTCGGTTTCGGCATATAAACCGCCGCCGCCCTCATTTTCTCGGTTTCGGCATATAAGCCGCCGCCCTCAGTTTCTCGGTTTCGGCATATAAACCGCCGCCGCCCTCATTTTCTCCGTTTCGGCATATAGACCGCCGCCGCCGTCATTTTCTCTGTTTCGGCATACAAACCGCCGCCACCCTCATTATCTCGGTTTCGGCGTATGAACCGCCGCGCTCATTTCCTCGGTTTCGGCATATAAACCGCCGCCGCCCTCATTTTCTCCGTTTCGGCATATAGACCGCCGCCGCCGTCATTTTCTCGGTTTCGGCATATAAACCGCCGCCGCCTTCATTTTCTCGGTTTCGGCAGATAAAACGCCGCCGCCCTCATTTTCTCGGTTTCGGCATATAAACCGCCGCCGCCTTCATTTTCTCGGTTTCGGCAGATAAAACGCCGCCGCCCTCATTTTCTCGGTTTCGGCATATAAACCGCCGCCGACCTTATTTTCTCGGTTTCGGCAGATAAAACGCGGCCGCCCTCATTTTCTCGGTTTCGGCATATAAACCGCCGCCCTCATTTTCTCGGTTTCGGCATATAAACCGCCGCCCTCATTTTCTCGGTTTCGACATATAAAGCGCCGTCGCCCTCATTTTCTCGGTTTCGGCATATAGACCGCCGCCGCCGTCATTTTCTCTGTTTCGGCGTATGAACCGCCGCCCTCATTTCCTCGGTTTCGGCATATGAAGCGCCGCCGCCCTCATTTTCTCGGTTTCGGCATATAAACGGCCGCCCTCATTTTCTCGGTTTCGGCATATAAACCGCCGCAACCCTAATTTTCTCGGTTTCGGCATATACCGCCGCCGCCCTAATTTTCTCGGTTTCGGCATATAAACCGCCGCCCTCATTTTCTCGGTTTCGACATATAAAGCGCCGTCGCCCTCATTTTCTCGGTTTCGGCATATAGACCGCCGCCGCCGTCATTTTCTCGGTTTCGGCGTATGAACCGCCGCCCTCATTTCCTCGGTTTCGGCATATGAAGCGCCGCCGCCCTCATTTTCTCGGTTTCGGCATATAAACGGCCGCCCTCATTTTCTCGGTTTCGGCATATAAACCGCCGCAACCCTAATTTTCTCGGTTTCGGCATATACCGCCGCCGCCCTAATTTTCTCGGTTTCGGCATATAAACCGCCGCCCATTTTTTCGGTTTCGGCATATAAACCGCCGCCGCCCTCATTTTGGGTAGCCAACAGGGAGTAACAGTGACCTGCTCTGGGTAGCCAACAGGGAGTGCCTGACCTGCTTTGGGTAGCCAACAGAGAGTAACTGTGACCTGGTTTGGGTAGCCAACAGGGAGTAACTGGAATCTACTTTGGGTAGCCACTGGGGAGTAACTGTGACCTGCTTTGGGTAGTCAACAGGGAGTAACTGTGACCTGCTTTGGTTAGCCAACGCGTAGTAGGTGTGACCCGCTTTGGGTAGCCATCCGGAATTAACTGTGAAAAAACCAAGATTTTCCACCTAGAAAAACCCTAAGAAAACGCAAGATTTTCAACCTGGAAGAAACAAAGATTTTCCATCTAAGAAATCCCAATTTTTCATCTAGAAAAACACAATAGCACCCAAAACAGCAACAAAACATCTACCACAAGACAACAAAACAACAACAAAACAACAACAAAACAGCAACGACAGCAGCAGCAAAACAAGAGCAAAAGCAAGAGCAAAACAGCAACAACAAGAGCAAAACAGCAACAACAAAACCATAGGCGGAGACCTGGTCCGAACTTTGGGGGGGACGGACGAGCGGCCGAAAAACCATCGCCGAGGCGCGAGGAGGGGTTTGCGCCACCCTCCTAAATGTCGAATGTTTTTATTTTCCATGCTGCAATTGTAGCATTTTAGGCTGTCATTTTAACAAACAAATTTGCTCATTATCTCAGTGCTAATAGCCCCAATTTAAGACTTCAAAGTTTCCCCTTCAATGTTTTATTTTCTTAAATTTCAGCACTGTAGCCTAATGGAAACATTTTAGGATGCGATAGCAACAAAATTTCTCATAATTTTATTGCTGAATGACATGGCTTAAGACTTTAATGAATGTCACCTCGACACTGTTTGGATTTTTTGAATTTCCATATTATTGTAGTAGTTTAAGCTGTCATCTTAATAAAATTAATCAGTTTCCAATGCTGATAGTCATAGCTTAATTCTTAAGATTGTCGCATTCCAATTGTATGAATGTCCACACTGTTATCGTAGCATTTCTAACTGTCATCCTTAGAAAATCATTCATGATTTCAGTGCTCAGTGACATGGCTTAATTAAGACTTCAATTTATGTCCCCTCCCATTATTTAAAATATTTTCAGTTTGTAAACTGAAATGATAGCATTTTAGACTGTCATCCTAACAAAATTGATCATCATGTCTAAACACTGTAGAAATTTATAATGATATTTCTGAAATATTGGGGGGGATATAAGCACCTCCGTCCCCCCCACCACAAACTTTGGAGGGGACCGTCCCCCGCTGTCCCCCCCTAGGTCTCCGCCACTGCTTAAGTTCACAAAATTTTAAAGTTATCCGAGGTTTTCAACCATATTTCTTAATCCACCAACAATCCAACGTTTCAACCACCTATAGAACATTAGTACTCTGCAACAACTTGGCTATTATACCTCACCTACAGTGTACAACTGTATATGCATGTTATAGGCTAGATCATAGATGTAATACGGCTTAACAAGGAAAGAGACGAGTGACCTAACCTATTTTGAAATGTCAAAATGGTTTATTTCTGTGCAGAACTATTCTTCAGGTTATAAATTATTTGTGAATTGACAACATGAGATATGTTGATTGTGGAGTTTAAAATTAAAATTAGTGAAAAAATTATGTATCACAACCATTTTGCATTGAATTTCACAGAATATTCATGTGTTGTAAGTGCAAAATGCCAACTCGCCAAAATAAACCCAGATTTTGCCCCAAAAAACCAGAAACCTAGACGAAGGCAAAAAACAGATCTAGTGGAAAAAACCCAGCTGTGGCATCGGTGCTCCCACGCAAAACTAAACAAACGCAGCTGATTGGCCAGCTAGGTTCGTCATGTGCCAACTCTATCTTCAAAGTTTTGTAGCGCAGCTATATGCGCGGCTGCAAACGATTACTTCAACTTCAACTTGTTTATTGATCCCAAAAATATCAAACAGACAATTATGCATTCATAATAGTAAACAAAGTGATTAATTGCAGTTAACAATTGCGATGGTATAGCTAAGTGTACAATCATTACTGTGAAACGTAGAGAGCAATAGGCTACCCGAAGGGAGTGATCCCGCTATTGGGACCTATTTAGCAAAGAAAAAATTCTTCACTATAATATGATAAACGATAACAGATTAGGAAACAGATGACTACCCGGACCTATAAAATATCATAGGTGTCATTGACTCCAGTGCTAAATGCAGCGGACGATATGTAGAGTGCATACACACAATTCTGGCGCTTTCGCCAGGACCGCCACATGACGGTTAGCATACTAAAATGGAATAACAACTATACGTTCAGAGACACTGAGTAATTATCAAACATTGTAAATAGTACTAGTATGTATAAATATATGTGTGAATATCAGGGTGTCCCAAAAAAACTTTTTCTTGAAATTCTTAGGTCTCTCCAGTCAAAAAGTTTCCTATTCAGATGATAATATTTGTGTAATTTTTTCGAATTTTTAAAATAATTTTTAGAACTCCCCCAAGGAGCCCCCAATTTTATATATAGCGTACTGTGATATTCGTGTGCAAATATTTCAATATATGAGGCAACGTCATTCACACCACATATATTTTAAATGCTTTTGCACAAAATATGATATGTCATACAATGTAATTGCTCAAAAATGTTATGCTGTATTTTCCTCAGACTGGTTTTGCAGTTAATTGACTGAAATTTGACAAAATTGATATATATGCACAGACCTTCTTATATTGTTAGAATTTGGAATACTATTTAACCATTATTGACTGCTATAATAATTCGAGCAGTTATGCAAAACATGGTTTACTTTGAAAAGGCATGTTGGTACACAGTACCAAATGTGAGATAGTCACATGTTTGGTCCTATCAGTAGTTCACTACATCGGAAGAAGTGACTCAAGTGAGTTGTAGTTGCAATTTGGGAAATAGGACTACTTTCGATGTTTTTCAACAGCTTGCAATTAGAACTGTTTATGACTTTCATTTGTTATGGCATTACATGTCTGTATCAGGCACAGCCGTTGATACATGCCAAGTTGTTCATGATTGGGCCTACAATGGCTTAATTGTATGATTTTCCAGATGATCAAACAGCACTAGGCCTACTCACTAGAAAGCTGTCGTCAATGCCGGTAGTCTGGAAAAAGCTTTGAGATATACATGTATATAGATCTGGTAAAGTTGTGGAAGAAACTTGACCAAGTGAGGTCCAATTTCTGTGTCATGTGTAGTATGAGAGTTGCTTCCTTGTGTGGTGTTAAGAGTTCGGAAAAGAATTCAAAAGTTGCATGCTCTGGACTGAAATATCAAGAGTGGCATTGCATTGCTTTAAGTGCAGTACGTAATACTGAGACCAGGATAATCATATGCTTGTAATCTTCTAACTAACATGATGCAATTAAATGGAGCATCGCCTGAGATCGGACAGTGCGCCAGGATAGGATGTAGGCTTACACTGATACAACAAAAATGGTTAAAGTGTTTTAATTACATGTGAATCATTATCTGTTAAACAGATGACAGTCTTGTTTCCATAGAACAGCATCTCCATTTTCATTTAGTAATATAACGGCCTTTGCTATACAACGTAACTCTATCTGAAGGGCATCAAACTTGCAAATACCAGTTATGTTTGGTACATCCATCCCACCATCAACTCAGCAAATGTAAAGAATTCATGGAAATCCTCCAAAGGATGATGCTTTGTGAGCCTGATCCAAAAAGCAAGTTTTAAAGCCCTCAGTTAACAATAGTTATCTTTTGGGATTTGTTGCTGCAGAAACTGAGTTTAAAAAAATTGGAACCAGTTTCATCAAACATCTTGAAAACACAGAATATCTGCAGCCTTGTAGATGGTCAAAGACATGTATAAAAGTCGCTGGAAAGCATCACCTCAAAGATAGCACAAGTTCTCATATAGATGGTCAATTAATCAACTTTGACAGTGCTTTAGTTTTAGTGTGACTTGCCATGAGAATAAAATTAACAAATATTGTAATATATAAAATATGTAACCGTTAACCCATATTTGCATTACGGCCTACGTAACAGACTGTAGTGAAAACAGATATATCAAACAGTCTGAAATTCCGTTTTGCACACTTAACGAAATGACTGCTCCATACATGCAAACCCACGAGACAGCAGCTCTGCATGAAATTATATATATATTAGGGTGTCCCAATTTGAGGTTATGTTTGAAAATGCTAAGTCTCTCCAGCCAAAAAGTATCATTGGTGGACAATAACTCTAGAGAAAAAATTTCAAATTTTTTCAAGGTCATTTGGGGGTCCCCCAAAGGGCTATAAGATATCATAAAAATACATTGTGGTGTACCGCTACCATTATCAATATCACTCATACGTAATTTCATGAACTTTGGGGTTTTTTGCAGCCCAACACCATTTTCATTATGAATAGGTGTACCACACACATATATATATATGCATATTCTATATACATACATATATATAATATTACATATATAATTTTGTATATATATATATATATAATTTCATGCAGAGCTGCTGTCTCGTGGGTTTGCATGTATGGAGCAGCCATTTCGTTAAGTGTGCAAAACGGAATTTCAGACTGTTTGATATATCTGTTTTCACTACAGTCTGTTACGTAGGCCGTAATGCAAATATGGGTTAACGGTTACATATTTTATATATTACAATATTTGTTAATTTTATTCTCATGGCAAGTCACACTAAAACTAAAGCACTGTCAAAGTTGATTAATTGACCATCTATATGAGAACTTGTGCTATCTTTGAGGTGATGCTTTCCAGCGACTTTTATACATGTCTTTGACCATCTACAAGGCTGCAGATATTCTGTGTTTTCAAGATGTTTGATGAAACTGGTTCCAATTTTTTTAAACTCAGTTTCTGCAGCAACAAATCCCAAAAGATAACTATTGTTAACTGAGGGCTTTAAAACTTGCTTTTTGGATCAGGCTCACAAAGCATCATCCTTTGGAGGATTTCCATGAATTCTTTACATTTGCTGAGTTGATGGTGGGATGGATGTACCAAACATAACTGGTATTTGCAAGTTTGATGCCCTTCAGATAGAGTTACGTTGTATAGCAAAGGCCGTTATATTACTAAATGAAAATGGAGATGCTGTTCTATGGAAACAAGACTGTCATCTGTTTAACAGATAATGATTCACATGTAATTAAAACACTTTAACCATTTTTGTTGTATCAGTGTAAGCCTACATCCTATCCTGGCGCACTGTCCGATCTCAGGCGATGCTCCATTTAATTGCATCATGTTAGTTAGAAGATTACAAGCATATGATTATCCTGGTCTCAGTATTACGTACTGCACTTAAAGCAATGCAATGCCACTCTTGATATTTCAGTCCAGAGCATGCAACTTTTGAATTCTTTTCCGAACTCTTAACACCACACAAGGAAGCAACTCTCATACTACACATGACACAGAAATTGGACCTCACTTGGTCAAGTTTCTTCCACAACTTTACCAGATCTATATACATGTATATCTCAAAGCTTTTTCCAGACTACCGGCATTGACGACAGCTTTCTAGTGAGTAGGCCTAGTGCTGTTTGATCATCTGGAAAATCATACAATTAAGCCATTGTAGGCCCAATCATGAACAACTTGGCATGTATCAACGGCTGTGCCTGATACAGACATGTAATGCCATAACAAATGAAAGTCATAAACAGTTCTAATTGCAAGCTGTTGAAAAACATCGAAAGTAGTCCTATTTCCCAAATTGCAACTACAACTCACTTGAGTCACTTCTTCCGATGTAGTGAACTACTGATAGGACCAAACATGTGACTATCTCACATTTGGTACTGTGTACCAACATGCCTTTTCAAAGTAAACCATGTTTTGCATAACTGCTCGAATTATTATAGCAGTCAATAATGGTTAAATAGTATTCCAAATTCTAACAATATAAGAAGGTCTGTGCATATATATCAATTTTGTCAAATTTCAGTCAATTAACTGCAAAACCAGTCTGAGGAAAATACAGCATAACATTTTTGAGCAATTACATTGTATGACATATCATATTTTGTGCAAAAGCATTTAAAATATATGTGGTGTGAATGACGTTGCCTCATATATTGAAATATTTGCACACGAATATCACAGTACGCTATATATAAAATTGGGGGCTCCTTGGGGGAGTTCTAAAAATTATTTTAAAAATTCGAAAAAATTACACAAATATTATCATCTGAATAGGAAACTTTTTGACTGGAGAAACCTAAGAATTTCAAGAAAAAGTTTTTTTGGGACACCCTAATATATATATATACAAAATTATATATGTAATATTATATATATGTATGTATATAGAATATGCATATATATGTGTGTGTGGTACACCTATTCATAATGAAAATGGTGTTGGGCTGCAAAAAAACCCCAAAGTTCATGAAATTACGTATGAGTGATATTGATAATGGTAGCGGTACACCACAATGTATTTTTATGATATCTTATAGCCCTTTGGGGGACCTCCAAATGACCTTGAAAAAATTTGAAATTTTTTCTCTAGAGTTATTGTCCACCAATGATACTTTTTGGCTGGAGAGACTTAGCATTTTCAAACATAACCTCAAATTGGGACACCCTAGTGCTGGTGGTAATATCAGGTAGGCCCTATATAGCCTAATTGTCAGATGGTAATTTTAGGCTAAATTGCAACATTTAGGATATCTTTCCATGGTGGTTTTAGATTCCCCCACACTGGCGTTTTACGGACAAGCCCATATAAAACACTAGCTTTACAGAGCATAATTTCGTCACAGACACTGATGGCATAGGTAGTGTAGGCCTCCTGTATCACTATAATTAAACCTTGAAAGAAGGCCTAGGTAGGACTAGGCCTATATATAGGATTAGAGCAAGAAATAGGCCAGTTGTCTGCAGTTGTAAGTCAATAACTATGTCCATCATCACATGCCGTGAAATTAGTTCACAAAGGACGATAGACTGACTGACCCAGTTGAGTAAATCGAAGTCGTTTTTATATCCCTTTGTAGGCCTACTTTTCTGCACCTCTTTCTAATGATCATAATGATCTTTGGACGATCCATTGTCATTCATATCCTCAACTCCATGGGATCAACAGTCGAGTAAAACACTCGATCAGATTGTAGGCCTATAATACTCATAGACAATTATTATTGAACTTATAGTTGGCAGTGATCTCTAGTAAAAATCTAAGCTATCGTCGATAGTTTAAGTGTATCAAGGCCAATTGGCTCTAAGCAGTTCTTTGCTATAGTCTATTGTGCATCCGAACTGCTCGGAACATGGTCCAGGATTATCATCGTGTCGACATGGAACACAGGCGAGGAAATTGCGCGCACATGTTGCCTTCTATAGGCCTATAATAAAGTGCAGGATATAGGAGGTGACGGGGCGCGTGTTAATCGTCCTTACAAAATTATGGAGCAGGTTAAAAGGAGTCCGATAACCAGAGGTTAGAGCAGACAGAGTAGCTGCTATGGTAGGCGGGTGTCGTTTTGAACGAAAATAATTGGATGGCCTTAATTGGATATCAATATGAATTAGTTCCCGCCACCGGTTGCCGACACTACGCTCTCAAGTCGAAACCAGTCGCTAAGCTATCGACTGCTAGCGTCTCATGCTTTGCTCGCGGTCTCAGAGAATCGGTTTCTACCGAAGACAACAACAGTTCCAAATTCACTAAGTGTCGCTTGAAAACCAGACACACGGCACCACCCTATTCACGAGAGCTGCATCGAGTCGGAGAGGTTACACACAAACAAACATACATACATACATGCATGCATGCATGCATAAATACATACTTGCAAACATACATACATACATACATACATACATACATACATACATACATACATACATACATACATACATACATATATACATACATACATACATACATACATACATACATACATACATACATACATACATACATACATACATACATACATACATACATACATACATACATACATACATACATACATACATACATACATACATACATACACACACACATACATACATACATCATAATTTATATAGCGCCCCTTCAAGGTATCCACTCAGAGGCGCTCCCGGCCGAGATCAAGCGAAAAAAACAGTCTTCAACAGTTTGTGAAATTGAGAGCATACATACATGTACATACATACACACAAACACATACATACATTCACCCAGAACAGTTCTTAATTTAGGTCTGTATGACCAGACAGAATATAGTCAGACGACTTTGCTAAGCAACAGTTGTTACTTTCATGACCCGACGACCCGTAGCTAACAAGAGATGACTTAACGAGACCAGCAGGACAATAAGTAATCATATGGGAATAGGAAGAAAGATAGGATAGCTAATAGCTATTATTTTTACATAATCTATTCAGTTCTCATTACCCTACAAACTCTGTACACGTGCCAGACACGACTAGGCCTCACGACTCTGCTCTGTTTGCTCTGCCTCGTACCGAGCAGAGGCTGATGCGTTCTGCATGCGAGCGGACCTTGTCAAATTAAGTCATCGTCAAATAACCGTCGCCACTGCATGCCTATGGCAAGCTAACAGTTCGCTATTAAGGTTAATAAATAGGATGACCTCATTATGATCCCAGGCTGCATAGCGCCGCCTAGAGGTCGGTTTGTGAGCAACAGTAGCTAACTTCCTGTAGATGGAACGAATGAATATTATGAGACTACTGTGTATAAGGCTCGGCAGATCGAGTGAACACGCCACGCTGATGAAAGTGCATTCTGTTCTTGATAGCATTTTAAACGTCGCCTTCGTTTCGCAGCAGTTAATGGTTGGCAGTCTTAGCGGTATATAGGCGGGGTCGTACCTGAAACGGCTGACTGTAGGTCATTATAATTAGGCATGCTTCTAAGCTGCTCTAGATTTACGTAACCCTCGAATGTTACCGGCATTTTACCGAAGCGTTAATAACAGTCCATTTTTAGTCATTGGCTGCATTTAGGCATTTTAGATTTGCTCCATTCAGAGTAACGAGGTGAGTTGGACTGTTGAACTATGTTCGTTGTTGTACATACAGTTGTAGGCCTACTTGTAGCTAGATTAGTCTGGGTGTAACGAGTAGAAGAGTCCGTAGTTACTGTTAAAAATGTTTAGTCGTGGATAGAAGTGGGTTAGACCTATTTATTGGCCTACTTGCTGGTCGTGGTTTTCACGTGTAGCCTATGAACCTCCAACGATGGTTTTTTAACGACCTGGGCCTAGAAAAGATGGATGACTTCCAAGTCGGGCAAAGCAATGATGTTCGGTTCGTGTCCTATAGATTTCGTTAGCATAATCGAAAAAAGAATTGGCACATGATTAGGAAGACCTGAGGGAGGCGGGTTCAGTTTATAAGCCTACCATTCACTCTTCGACTGCTGCTGCTGCTGCTGATGCTCTGTAGGCCTATAGGGCTATAGGTCTATGATGCTAGGCCTACACTTTGTACCGTCCTAACGGATGGTGCATGTAGGCCTAAAAGGGAGGGCGCGACTGGCTGAACACCTCAATATTACAAGCCTGGTCGTCACATGGGCGGAGTTTGGTTTCCGTTCTTGGAGGGGCTAAAGCCTTCTTGGGAGGGGGGAGGCTAAGCCGGGGAAAAGATACCATTTGCATGGTGAAAAAAGGAATCTGGGTCTTCTTGGGGGGGGAGGGCTAAACTCCGCCCATGCTGGTCGATGATTTAAGAGTTTGACTGCACGCATGTGTGTTGTGTAAGCCTGCTATATACAGGGTGCGCCAAAAAGACCCCCCTAGGTTTTTGACCAATATCTTGACCAAAAGTAAGAATTTCGAAATGAAATCTTACAGGCTTATAGACAATTCATATTTACACATTATGGCCAGATTTCATCAAAATATTTCAAACAGAACAAAAGTTACATCATATTGGCAAAAAACCTAGGGGGTCTTTTTTTGGCGCAGCCTGTAGAGAACAGCCGGAAGTCGTGCCAGTCATTCGCCTTGGTCGAATATCTCGTTTTCGGCAATATTCGCCTCCACATAATTATGGTAATAGCCTAATAGGCCTAGTAGCAGTAGCAGCAGCAGCAGCAGCCGCAGCAGTAGCAGTAGCAGTAGCTGTCAGTAGGGGTTGTTTATAGAATATAGACTATGGTATATTATAGCATATAATTATGTTCTGTCGTTGTTATTTTCTTGATAGAGTGGATCATCCATTTTCCTGTAGAGTGTAGATGGTCTTCTGTCATCTTATGCATGCCACTCTTCTGTAGCGCACAAATCTTTTCTACATTGTACTGAACCTTCGCAATGTCTTGCTGCTGAGATCCAACTGCAGAGAGAAGCGGGAAGAATGACAATACTATAGTTAAACCAGTACAATTATGTAACCATGGGCAATTACCATTACAATTATTCAGGGGCTTCTATCCCCCCTAAGCAACCGGGCGCAATCCATTTTCTTCCCCCCCCTTTTCTGGACCGGCCTTCCTCTATGTATGCAATATAATGCAATCTATATATATAGCGCATGCCCTCCTCTAGTGTGGGAATGAAGGTCTGTTTGGAGGGGGACAAACGAGCATCCAGCAGACGATCGCCGAAGCATGTGTAGCGTCGAGAAGGGACCTGGTATGGAAAGGGAATGTGCCCCTCCTCATAAGAAATTTTTGCGATTTCCGCATTGCAATTTCAGCATTTTAAACTGTCCTCTTAGCAAAATTACTCTACTGTTTCAGTGGAGGAATTGCTGCCAAAATTGGGCAGCCATATGTTTTGCGCCTCTGATCACTGTGCACTCGAGAGGCGTTACATAAATTTTTAGAGCACAATGCAATACAATAAAATACAATGTAGGTCCTACATTGTAAGCCCACATAATAATGAGGTTGCTTTACTAAGTGTTCAAAGACCAAAATTGACTGTCTGAAATTTGAAAGATAACATTGGAGAGAAGCCATTTAGTTGTGCAAAATAGTATTTGTATTAATATTATTTCTTTCAATTATAATATGATTGTATTATTTATTAAAATAGTAAAAACATAATTACAATCATGTAATAGGAATTTTTATAGTATATTATAGCTGTTATAGCAGTTCATGTAATTCAAAAATGCAGATAGTAGCCTAACTAAAAACTCAAAGTGTATAAAGTGCATACATTTTGCTAAAAACTATTAGGCCTACCATTTGTCCAAATTTATATGGAAGGGAGATGTTTTCTGGTGGGATCTTCATCCTAGTGATGCCTAGATTGAACGCAGCCATCCATGTCCGACCTTCCCCCCCCCCAACCGACGTGAATTTTGGCTGTCTTCTGATTCCCCCCTATTTTTCACTGGGCGCAAGCTGCGCCCGCCATGTATAGGGATAGAAGCCCCTGCAATTATTTAACCATGGGCAATTACCATTATTATTATGTAACCATGGGCAATTACCATTACAATTATGTAACCATGGACAATTACCATTACAATTATGTAACCATGGGCAATTACCATTACAATTATGTAACCATGGGCAATTACCATTACAATTATGTAACCATGGGCAATTACCATTACAATTATGTAACCATGGGCAATTACCATTACAATTATGTAATCATGCATGGGTGCAGAAGTACAGGGACGCCTCAGCCGTGGGCGACCGAAGAAGAGATGGATGGACATGATCCAGCAGGACATGGAATATCTTGATCTGAAAAAGGAAGACGCTGGAGACAGAACAACATGGAGACAAAGGATCCGAGTGGCTGACCCCTCCACAGCGAGGGATTAATCCTAGCCAGAAGGAAAATAAGAAGAATTATATAACCATGGGTGTGATTGAATGATAGCCTAACGAAATAGATTTTAGTAGCCTAGGTGTGGTTGTGTAACTCTGCATCATGGTGGGAGGGGTGCGGTGGCGCATTGAATAACACGCTGGCATGGAGAGCAAGAGGTAAAGAGGTTGCGCTTTGTAGGCTGCTATTAGCCTATTAGCGCCGTGTATTGCAGGCTGCCGGTTCTGTTAGTAGCCTAGTTAAGATGTCTTCTGTAATTTGCGTTCTTGTGATTTGTTTCAATTGCATAACTGTACACTGTACAGTGTGCTGTCAACCCGATTGTTTCAATTATAACGAGATATTATTATTGTCAGTGTATACATGTCACGAGTTGATGCGGGCAATATCCTGGTGCATGTATACTGTGTTGGACGATTGGGCTTCTGCCTATTAGGCCTATGTGTGCCCCTATTTTAGTTTATTGGAATAACCCATTTAGATGGGTGTGTAAGTGTGCATGTATAATGTATGAAGATAACTCAATAATTGCGCAGATGGTTTGAGAGTTGTTTGTTGACCTTGTAATTGTTTGGGTATGATTTTGTGGTTTCGGTTGCAATATTCCAATCTGCTTCGATATGTAAATTTTCAGGGCAGCACAGCCTGATCACAACTAACGTCTAGAGCTAATTCCTTCAACAATCGGTTGAAAATCGATGAAATGTCTAAAACCATTCAGAATGTCGTTGAGTCATACAACAAATTCTTCGCAGAAGAAGGTAAGTTGGCTTCTATTAAATGTAAATATTAAATAGAAATAAAAATTTTATTAGATCTAAACCATGTTAAATCAATCAATCAATCAATCAAGGAGTCAATCAATCGTTGGGTTATTTATTTATTTAAAAGGCCAGGATTTACAGGCAATAGTATATAGGCTGCATAAACTATAGTAGTACAAAAGTAGTCAGTCATTTTGCTAAAATAAATTAATATCTTTGTTGATATTCACTATGCAGTTAGATTGTTCGACTAATATTCGAGTGAAGGATTAACTACGACTGCACACAGTTGCGGGTTTGAGTCTACTGGATGGTCTTTGTCTAATGACCTTGGTCAAGCGGCGTAGGCCTATACATACAAGCAATATAGGCCTAAGCGGTGCCTTAGAAGCACAAGACAAGTCTTGCAATGAAAGCCATGTCCTTGGTATTTATCCACACCCACCTCAAGAGTCAAAGGGAAGAACATCAGAGCCTCATGTTCCACTCTAGGTCGTGGGAATACTTGTTTGCTTCTACTCGACGTGGAAAGGACATGACAAGGTCTGTGATGCAGTTGTCCTGGGTCCTGACTATGGAATTCGCCCGCTGTCGGCTGAGGGAGCGAATAGCGGAAATGAATTTCTACATTAAGATATTATACCCACTCTAACATTGGAACTCTACTAGTCACACAATCATCTCTAAGGCATACGGTATACCTCATTTGAGTTATTCCTCAGTATATTCAAGGAAGCTTTGCTGCTCCACTCTCTGGGTGTTTCCTCGATCCGCTCTTTTGCGCAGAGTGAGCTTCTTGTTCCCCGTGCACGAACCTCTATATCAATCTTCTGTTATTGACACAACAGTTTGGACAGTACCAAGGCCGTAGCCAGGATTTGATTTCGGGGGTGTTTCACTCACCAATTTTCCTTCCCAAAAAAATTGATGACCTTTTTTAGTCATCCGGCATTCTCTTTTCTCCCATTTTTCCATTTCGGTGGTATTTTCATGGTTTTATTTCATGGTTTTTACATTATGTGCTCGTAAATGCATTATATAATTTTTCACATTTTCCATTTCGGGGGGTGTTCAAACACCCAAAACACCCCCTAGCTACGGCCTTGGACAGTACTTTCTCCGACTCTGCGCTCATTGTCCTGAAGGGCCTTTACGCATTAGGGGCCTACCTCCTATTGCCATCTCTTCAGTCGGGGGTGGGTCGGGAGCACCGCTGAGCAGAAATATAACCTAAAGTGGCGCCATATAAATCTAGGTTACGAATGAGCTGATAATCTACTTCATTGCAGCCGATCCAAGGTCAAAGGACTGGCTGCTTCTAAACAGCAATCCAGTCTACGTATGGGTTCTGACGGTTGCGTACCTCGTGTTCGTCTGGCTCGGCCCCAAGTTCATGAAGCATCGAACGGCCTTCTCTCTTCAGGGTCTCATGTTCATCTACAACATGGCTTTGGTCGGACTCTCCATCTACATGCTTGTAGAGGTGAGTAACCTTCGATCGATGCCTCTAAGGCTATGTTTTTAATGGCGCTTTAGAAGTCAGCACGATAGAGGCAGTGCGACAGTTTTCAGTTGCATTGGAGAAAAACTTGTGATAAATTGCGAATAAATTAATCAAGAGCGGATACAGAAATTTTCGAAGGGGGGAGGCAAAATTTTCGGTGATCTTTGCCAGAAAAATTCTGATGACCTTTTTTAGTCATCAGTCTTGTGGTCGACGTAATCTCTGCAAGCAATGAACTAATAATAGGCCTATACTATAACCTCTCTAGTCTCGTCGTACCCTAATTTTCTTTCCCCGCTGCATTGATTTAATGCTTGTTGAAACCAAATGGGGCACGTCCTATGCACTTTTGAAATGGGGGCGTGGCCGGATTGGCCCTCTGGATCCGTCCCTGAAATTAATGTAAGTCCTCTGCTCTTTGACAACGAGATGCAGTTCAGATATTGTGATTCTGGTATACAGCACTGAAATCTAGAGATTTCTTTATGGAAATTAATCCTAGGATAATTATCATAATAGGCTTTTGCTGCTCAACGACACTGCCATTTCAAAGATGATTAGTGTCGCCCTCCTCCTTTATGTAGGCTTGGAACTGGCACTGGCAGAGTGTAACCAGTGGCGGAGTTCATAACATTATATAATGTTAGCAATATTTATATTTTTGAATTTTTCTCTATATTTTAGAATTATATATTGATTATATTGATATCATTGTTATCAGTTTGTTTAGTTCTACTCTTAGTAAAAAGATTTTAAAAATGTCCAAAGACAGTTTACAAACTTTTCAACATTTGACAACAGAAGGTATGGCATGCGATCAATAAGTAGGCCTAGGCTTTTATTATACGGGTAGTTGTTGTTTTGTTGAAGTCGTTGTTACTTCTTGCTGTTATGTCCTTATTTGAGTTAGCCTACTCTTGAAACTTGAAATCGATGATTTTCAGATAATTCTTAGCATCGCTGACGCTGGATACGGTTTCCTCTGCGCTCCATATAACAACGAGAGGCGGAAAGATCCACGAGAATTGAGGGTAAATGCTTGAAGTATTTCAAGTCACATAATCACATATCCGATTCATTGACTTAATTGTATAAATTCAATTAGTACTAATTTTAATAAGAACTCGTTATAATGCATACAAAAGTATCCTACATGGGGTACCGCAGGGATCAATACTTGGACCTCTCCTCTTCTTAATTTACATAAATGACCTACCTAACTCATCATACTTACTACGTTATATCTTATTTGCAGATGATTCTAACGCATTCTTATCTAACTCTTCCTATGAACAACTGATTAATCTAGCTAACAAGGAGCTAGCTCTTGCTAGTGACTGGTTCAAAGCTAACAAGCTCTCTCTTAACATTAGTAAAACCAACTACATCATCTTCAGATCTAATAAAAAAACATCCCAACTACTGCTCATGGATTATCAATTGATGGCGTTCCCATACCCCAGGTGGAATCTTCTAAGTTTCTTGGGGTCTTTGTTGACCAGCATTTAAAATGGAATGTTCATACTTATGAAATATAAAAAAAAATCATGAAGAATCTTGGAATATTAAGGAGAATACTGTGGCGAAATTCGCCTGAGCCGCCTCCGCGGTCTTGTTTACGCCGTCGATTGGCTTCGTGGGCGGTCGATTCGCGTCGTCGTTCGCTCGTGCCTAGAGGTCCCCTTCCCTCCTCCCTTGCCTCCTCGCACCTGGCGGATCTTTTGGCGCGAAGTCCCCCCTGTAGTGCGCATGCGCGGATCTTTTGGCGCGAAGTCCCCCCTGTAGTGCGCATGCGCGGATCTTTTGGCGCGAAGCCCCCTTGCCTCTTCTCTTGCCTCCTCGCACCTGTCGGACCTCTGACGTCGGACCCCCTGTAGTGCGCATGCGCGGATCTTTTGGCGCGAAGTCCCCTTGCCTCTTCCCTTGCCTCCTCGCACCTGTCGGATCTTTTGGCGCGAAGTCCCCTCTGTAGTGCGCCTGGCGGATCTTTTGGCGCGAAGTCCCCCCTGTAGTGCGCATGCGCGGATCTTTTGGCGCGAAGTCCCCTGTCCCCTAGGACACGTATAAATAGGACCGCCGCCCGCATGCATCAGCTCAGTTATCACCGGGAAGTCTGCGGGAGCTGCCGTTGGGTACATGACCGTCCGCTGCTGGGGAGCGATAGTTCGCGGTATATCACGTGCATGCCTGCTGCTGATGTGTGGAGTCGTGATTGACAATATATCGTCTGAAAACGTCTGTTGTCTTCGTGTCTTCGTGCGGTCGGGGAAGACTGTTAAGCCCTTCGAAAGACGACGGAGGCCGGACTTGCGCCCACCTGGAGCGACACGCAAGCCTTGCCACCTGGTGGGAGAGATCGTCATCCACTCTCCCGTCAGCCGCTAGAGGGCGCGGGCGGTTTCCGTTACACTGGTACCAGAAGTGGGGTACGCAGTTGTTCCAACCGACGAATAGACGAGTCTACCGAAGATGATGGACGACGACGAGGTAACGTTCCGACAGCCGAGACTTTTCGAGTTCAGCACGCCTGCTGATGTCTCTCCGCCTGCTGTGGGAAGAACGACGACGGAGAAGCAGCCGAGCCGTGGCCGACTGATCGAGCTCATTTCTGACGATGGTGAGGAGCTGGTGGAGACGAGTCCCCGTGTGAAGACGGAGACAACGGATTCGTCGAAGGAGTTTTTGGAGAACTTCGGAAGTCTCCTGCGGAACCGACCGACGCCAATGAAGCCGGGTCGATTCGACGGGACTGGGTCCCTGGAATCCTTTCTAGTACAATTCGAGGTATGCGCTCGTCACAATCGATGGACGGACGCGGACAAAGTGGATCATCTACGCTGCGCGCTAGAGAAGGCTGCGACGCAACTTCTTTGGGATTTCGGCGCGCAAGCTGACGTAAGTTACGCCCAACTGGGGAGCGTCTCCGACAGAGATATGGGACGGACGGACAAGCTGAGACGTTCCGTAGTCAGCTGTATTTTCGACGTCAAGGGGCCGGAGAAAGTTTGAGTGACTTACTACACGAGATTCGCAGACTCGTTGTATTGGCCTATCCTGTCCCGTCCAACGAGACGACGCAGATTATCGCAAGAGACTCGTTCCTGGAAGCTTTGCGAGACAGGGAGCTTTCGTTGAAAGTCAGGGAGCGTGAGCCGAAGACTCTGGATGAGGCTTATCGGACCGCTCTACGCTTAGAGGCCTACCAGAGAGCCTCTGAGAACGACGATCATCGGAGACCGTCGAACCGTGTCCGTGGAACGCAAGAAGTCGAGCCGACCGACCAGCTCCAGTCGACCCTGGACCGCTTCTTGACGACACAGCGTGACGATCAGCGTCGTTGGCAGCGGGAAATGGAACGGAAGATGGACGAACAGTTCCGGGAGCTGCGGAACCAGTCTACGATCGACGACGATGGATCGAGACGAGATCAACGGCCTGGGGACCGCCGATTGGGAGATCGCCAGCCGGAGACTACGAGGAGAACCGTGACCTGTTATGGATGCGGTAGAGCCGGTCACGTGGTCCGAGATTGCCGTCAGCCGCGCCGTTTCCGGAACCGGCCGAGTGACGAGGAAACGACAGGAGGAGACGCACCTGCGCCATCGACATCCGTGGTGGTGAACCACACGACACGTCCGAAGCTGCCCGACCGCGCCAGCAGTAATGCCGTTTACGTTCGTGGAAGGATCAACGACCGACTGCAGATGTCTCTCATCGACACCGGATCCGAAGTGAGCCTGGTTCCGTCTTCAGCAGTGGAAGGGTTAGAACTCCGTTCTTGTACACGCTTGTTGATGGCTGCTAATGGCTCGAATATTAATGTTTTGGGCGAGGTCCGGTTACCCCTTAGATTTTGGGATGGTTTTGAGGTCCATGCTAACTTTTTAGTCTCTGACCAGATTTCCGAACCGATGTTAGGAATGGATTTCTTGAGGGAACAGCGTTGTCGCTTGAGTTTTGGTAACGGGGCTCTGTTTATTGGGCGCAAACGTATCCCCTTAGTTAGAGGGAATGGCTCAATGTGGTGCCGGCGTGTAATGGTCGCCGAGGAAATAGAGTTACAGCCCAAATGCCAAAGTGAGGTGCCCGTGAAAACTGTATATGGAGATTTGATCTCGGTGGCTCCCGTAGACCTTAATGATAGTCCGGTTAAGTTTAACAAGGATCAGTTCCTTGCGGGTTTGGATCCGGTGGAAGTTGAGCCGATTCTGATGGACGAAGGGAAGGTTAGTCCGAATAAAGACGCTTCGCCTAGTGAGTTAATGTTGGCAGATTTGCCCGAGGATGTGTCGCCGGAAATCCGGGAACGTTTGAGAAGTTTGTTAGTCGAGAACGGAGATGTTTGTGCCGTTACCGACCGGGACCTAGAGGAGACGTCGGTGTGTACACGTAAGATTGAGACAGGAGATGCCCATCCGGTGAGACAACCGTTGAGACGTGACCCGCTGCCGCATAGGGTTGTTATTGATAACCAGTTAGACAGTTTGCTTGCTGATGGAATTGTGGAACCAGTAGTTAAACGAGAGCAGTCTCTCGAGGTAGCACATGTAGAGGTAACCTGTGGACATTTGGGTGTGTGCCGAACTAGGTGGCAGTTTAGACGCAGGACCTATTGGGTTTGTTGGTTGGGAGCCGTAAAGAGGTTGTATCGGCGATGCTCTCCCTGTGCCAAATACCACCGAGGTCATCCGCCCAGGCAGGGTTCCTTGCAACCCTTGCCCTGTGGGGAGCCGTGGGAACGGCTTAGCATTGATATTACTGGCCCCCACCCGCGTAGTCGTAGGGGTCATGTCTACATTTTGACGGTAATGGACGGGTTCACTAAATTTGTGGAAGCCATTCCAATGGCTAACCAGGAGGCTACGTCCGTGGCTCGGGCCCTGGTGGAAAATGTAATTGTAAGATATGGGGTGCCACTCCAAATCCTGACCGATCAAGGGACGAATTTTGACGGGATCCTTTTTGGGGAGCTTTGTAGCCTGTTGGGGGTTGACAAGGTAAGGACTTCTCCCTATCATCCCAGCGGGAATGGCCTTATTGAGAGGTTCCACCGCACTATGAACGCCATGATAGGCAAGGTCATAAGCAGCCATCAAAGAGAGTGGGACGAGGTCTTGCCCCATATCCTCGCCGCCTATCGGGCTTCCTTGCACGAAGCTACCGGGTTCTCTCCGAATTATCTGATGTTCGGCCGTGAGACGAGAGCTCCAATTGATCTCGTCTATGGACGACCTCTGGAGACTGACCATCGCGCAACCAGCTACGCAGCCCACGCACAGGACTTGGCCGATCGAATGGAGGGCGCGTATCGCTTGGTACGGGAACAGCTACGAGTTTCCGCCGAACGGCGAAAGCAGACCTACGATCTGCGAGTTCGGCCCAGGAAGTTCTCTCCCGGTGATCGGGTGTGGTACTACACCCCTCGACGCTACCAGGGCCGCAGTCCGAAATGGTCGCGGATGTACACGGGCCCCTTTCGTGTGTTGGAACAGTGCGGCGACGTCAACTACAGACTACGAAAGACAAGGCACTCGCGGCCTTTCGTCGCTCATGTGGACAAACTGCGGCCGTGTTTGGACGAAGGTCTGGACGAAGAAAATGACATTGTCACTCGCCCGCCTGACGAGTCCGCCGTTGTTGATGCTTCGTCGCCGGTGACTGTGAATTTCCAGGATGGCCGACCAAAGCGTGTGGTCCGTCGTCCGGCTCGCTACGAATAGACGAGTATTGTGAACAAGAGACTTGAACTCTGAGACTTGTTGGTGCAATGGGCTATGGACATTTTAGAACGCTCAGGTTGTTGCGTTGTTTAATTATACGTTGTTATGTGTGGCCCGTTGGCCGTTTCTCGCTGTTGAAATGTGTATAACTCGTGCTTTTTCGTCAGTTTGGCCCGTTGGCCGTGTCTCGTTACGATGAAGCTTAGCGTAAAGTGTTGTGGCTCGTTGGCCCATTTTTATGGACTCTTTGCATAATGAACGATGGACATTTCGTGGACGTTGGTCCCTTCTTTGTTTGGTTCCGCTTCTGTTGTTACGACTTGCAAGTCGTTCGAGGGCAGAATTGTTGCCATTGGCCCGTTGGCCGGTTACTGTATAATGCGGACGGTCTAGGGGGTTCCCTGTTTCCGGGAGGGTGTGTGGGCCCTGACCCCTCGAAATAGGGACATTTCGAATCGTGGTGGGAGGAAGATGTGGCGAAATTCGCCTGAGCCGCCTCCGCGGTCTTGTTTACGCCGTCGATTGGCTTCGTGGGCGGTCGATTCGCGTCGTCGTTCGCTCGTGCCTAGAGGTCCCCTTCCCTCCTCCCTTGCCTCCTCGCACCTGGCGGATCTTTTGGCGCGAAGTCCCCCCTGTAGTGCGCATGCGCGGATCTTTTGGCGCGAAGTCCCCCCTGTAGTGCGCATGCGCGGATCTTTTGGCGCGAAGCCCCCTTGCCTCTTCTCTTGCCTCCTCGCACCTGTCGGACCTCTGACGTCGGACCCCCTGTAGTGCGCATGCGCGGATCTTTTGGCGCGAAGTCCCCTTGCCTCTTCCCTTGCCTCCTCGCACCTGTCGGATCTTTTGGCGCGAAGTCCCCTCTGTAGTGCGCCTGGCGGATCTTTTGGCGCGAAGTCCCCCCTGTAGTGCGCATGCGCGGATCTTTTGGCGCGAAGTCCCCTGTCCCCTAGGACACGTATAAATAGGACCGCCGCCCGCATGCATCAGCTCAGTTATCACCGGGAAGTCTGCGGGAGCTGCCGTTGGGTACATGACCGTCCGCTGCTGGGGAGCGATAGTTCGCGGTATATCACGTGCATGCCTGCTGCTGATGTGTGGAGTCGTGATTGACAATATATCGTCTGAAAACGTCTGTTGTCTTCGTGTCTTCGTGCGGTCGGGGAAGACTGTTAAGCCCTTCGAAAGACGACGGAGGCCGGACTTGCGCCCACCTGGAGCGACACGCAAGCCTTGCCACCTGGTGGGAGAGATCGTCATCCACTCTCCCGTCAGCCGCTAGAGGGCGCGGGCGGTTTCCGTTACAATACCATACTTACTTCCTACTTTAATACTGAAGAACTTATATCATGCCCTAATTCAACCTTACCTATCTTATTGTAATTTCATCTGGTCCTCAACATACCCTTCACACCTATCGACATTAAAACTTCTACAAAAAAGCTATCCGCATTATTACTAAGTCATCTTATAACTCGCATACCAAACCACTCTTTGATGATCTTAAGATTTTTAAAATTGAACAAATTAGATTTATCCAAACATGTGAATTTATGTTCAAGTATGCCAATAACATGCTACCTGTTGCCTTCTTGTCATTTTTTACCCCAGTATCATCAGCTATTACTACTAGAAGTAACCGTGCCTTTATATGCCAATATGCCAGAACCAACACTCGTAAATTTTCTATACAGTACCAGGGACCTCTAGTGTGGAATAATTTGCCGAAGGACATCCAAACTGCTCACAGCCTTCCGCATTTCAAAAGACTTATTCGTTCCCATATATTTAACATAGAAAGGATAATTGAACAATAATTGACACCTTGCATTCTACTTTCAGTCCATCTATCTATCTTTTCTTACTCAGCTACTTATTTATCTACTGGGCCCCTACCAGCGGGACCCGTCCCTTTAGGTGTGCCCTTTGTGTCCTACGTACGTTATTCTTATAAATTTGCTGTGTTATTTGTTTTATTATTGTTGTCTATTGATGTACTGCTTTAGTTGAAAATGTTTTATGGGTTCAATAAATAAAATGAAATGAAAATGAAATGAAAAGTAAATAGCATATTGAATGGTTACGCTTTGTGCAATTCTGACAGGGCATTTTTTGATTAGTCTACTACTTCTATATTACTACCACCGCCGGCGCCACCACCACCCCCACCACTACTATCACCGCCACCACCACTACCACCACCACCACTGCTAATACCAGTGGCGTAGCCATGCCCGGGCAGTTACGGGCTGGCAATTGACTCTGCCCGGGTTGGGCAGGCACGAGAAATTGTTAAATTTTAATTTTGAGCTCGCTAGTTTTATGCTAGGAAAATTCGTGTCAATTACTTAAGGACTGAGTGCGTTGCTTTATGAGATGTGGCCAAGCCTGTAACCAGAGGCAAACCAAGATGAGGTGTGTATACACTGTAGGCCTATATATTATATGTATAATTATGTAGCCTATATAACATATAGTCTCCCTCCATAGACGGAAACTTCGTCCCGGGCGGGTGGGCAGAGGATGAATGGGCAGCCGAATGCCAACACGCTGAATATTTTCACAGATCAAGATCGAGAGATCATCTGTTGTCGCAGCTGTCGCAGTCATTAGTTTGTTAGGCTATGCTCTGGCTGGTCGCTATCTGCCTGTAGAATGATATATTACACATAATATTATTGTCACTTCATACGTTAATTCCGACGAAAGAGGGACCTATCTCTCATAAGTCACATAAGTCACATTTACACTTCTGGCCCACAGAGTATACGGTTTCCAATACCACACCATTCGCCGCAATGTGTACACGACTTGTTCGTACATTAAAAAGGCCAACCGAGGTCATACATCAATAGCTGTTATTTAGGTCAGACGCATGGAGAAGACACCAGACAAGGAAATGAAATAAAACATTAGACGATATTATCTTAATTCTCATGTCGAAGTAAAACGAGGGAGGTGTTCTTCGCCTTCCCTCGTCTGATGAATTACCCAGGCGACATGTTTATGGGTGGGCATGTTTATGGGCAGCGTTAGATCCATATAATGGTCTCTATATAAGCTTATTTGAGTTCAGTCGGTCTGCCATACACAGGGGTCCAGTCTTCGAAATTGTCTTAGGCCTAGATGCAGTATCATAATTAAATGTAACCTATAGGGCCTATATAGGCATAATTGGGTGACAGCTGATAGGCCTAGCTATCCAAATTTGGCATTTCTAAGTTTATTCTCTTACCACTACTCGTTTAGTAGGCTATTATTAATAGTCTTTATGACCTACTCAGACCTAAACATGCAAGCCCTGATTGTTCGAAATATTTTAACTGGCTGGAGATTGATTGCAGTTGCGTTGGCTATTGCTCAGTTTCTAATGTAGGCCTATTTTTCAGGTAGGTGGCAGCAAATTTGTTGAATGCTAGACAATGAATTAGGCCTATTACAATTATAATGACATTGTAGGCATAATTATAGCCTAGGCCTATTAGTTGCTAATTGCCATCTTCGAATCAATCAGATTAATGTCTTAATTATGATCAATGTTGACTCTTTGTTGAGTTGGTTTGCTGCCCGGGTTCAATTTGGTGTCTAGCTACGCCACTGGCTAATACTACTATCATCAGCACCACTATTACTACTACTACTACTACTACTACTGCTACTGTACATGCTGCCGTTGCTGCTACTGATGACGATGCTGCTGGCGATGCTACTGCTACTTCTACTACTACTATTACTGCTGCTGCTGCTGCTGCTGCTGCTGCTGCTGCTGCTGCTGCTGCTGCTGCTGCTACTGCTGCTGCTGCTGCTGGTGCTACTGTATCTTCAAATATGCCATTCTTGAAATTGAAAATAATGACCTCAATTATTATGATAATTATATCCATAGATTTTGCATGTCGTCAATTTACATTGCATTCCTGCACTTTTTTTACATTACTGCCTATACTTTGCATTATTATCTAACATTGCAGGTGGCTCAGGTGCTGTGGTGGTACTTCTTTTCGAAGGCGATCGAGCTGTGCGACACGGTGCTGATGGTTCTACGGAAGAAGATGAGTCAGGTGTCGTTCCTGCACGTCTTCCACCACGCCACCATGCTCAACATCTGGTGGTGGGTGATGACCTTCATACCTGGAGGACTATGTGAGTACACCGGTTACACCAACGCAAAAATACATGTGCAGTACCAATGCAAAGATACATGTGCAGTACCAACGCAAAGATACATGTGCAGTACCAACGCAAAGATACACGTGCAGTACCAACGCAAACATACATGTGCAGTACCAACGCAAACATACATGTGCAGTACCAACGCAAATATATATGTGCAGTACCAACTCAAAGATACATGTGCAGTACCAACGCAAAGATACATGTACAGTACCAACGCAAAAATACATGTGTAGTAATCGCGTGATCATAAAGGCACATTTAATAATGGCACATATTCACAGGGGCGTCGCCACAGGGTGGTTTGGAGTGGTTTGAACTACCCCACTCTGAAATATATGAACCACGCAATTCACAATTTGTTCAGATACGTTGAGTTTTCGTTAGGGTATATGGGGGTCGAGCACATGGGGGGGGGTGTCGAACAATAGTGACCTAGACTCCTTTTTGCATTACAATTTTTCATACCAGCCCACTTTCTAAGGGCTGGTTACGTCCCTGCATATTCAAGAGCGATTATTAACAAGACTGCAGTCGTTCATTCCAGTGTTTATTTGGAGCTTCTCGAGGGTGACTACTAAGAGGTGCTCCAACAATATTAAAGCCTAATTTTGGATTTATGTATGAAAGCTGCATGCAAAACTCGATATATAGGCCTCCCCAATCGCCATTAGCAAAACAAAGAAATGACAAGAAGCACACCTCGCAGGATCTAATGTCAGGTATGATGAAGGGCCGACCACCACGGTGCACATAACAATACCATGTTATGCTTTAGAGTAAAAAAGTAAAGTAAAGTCCATCCAGTTCCATGTGGAACACAGGGAGGCGCTCATCTCCTTTTCAATGGCCTTGAGCCAGCAATGGACGAATCCCAAGGTCCTGGAAACGATGCCAGTGTATCGCAGAACTTGCCGTTTACTTCCCGGCTTATGCTGGTACCAAATTATACTGCTTGGTGACAGAGGCACGTGTGCGTAAACAACTTGCCCAAGGTCGTTACGCGTTTGGCTGTAAATAAGTACAATACAATACAATACAATACAATTAGTCATTTATACCGCGCTTTAACAAAACAAGTCTTGCACAAGAGCGCGCTTCACTACAGATCTAGTTATAATGCAATGAAAATAAATGAGTTTTTAACTTTGATTTAAACTCTACAACAGATGAGCACTGGCGAATGAAGGTTGGAAGGCTATGTAGGTAAGTATCCTTGATTTGCGTTTGACATTGACGTATTCTTGATCAACCATTCAAAATCGCATATTACTCACATACATGTACTCAGTACTAATGGGTTAATGGGTTTGTTGATTGTTACTTGCAGCGTACTTTGGCAGCGCTCTGAATTGCCTTGTACATGTCGTCATGTACTCATACTATGGTCTGTCCGTCGTACCTAGTCTCAAGGGAAAGCTTTGGTGGAAAAGATACATCACTAGGTTTCAGCTGGTAGGTGCTAACACGGTTCTTATCTCGCAAAGCCTACAGTAAAGCTTTTGTATTTACGAAAATAGCCTACGAAGTTACCATGAGACCTCCATATAGGATTATAGGGCATCAGCATAAAGTTAGCCTATAATATAGGCTAATAATTTTATTGTGCTGATGTGTGGTTCAATACGGGAATGTATACAAGTGTGTCACAATTGCGCTTGTGCATAATCTCGTGACCTGCACGTATTATAATCGTTCAATGGCACTTTATAGACGCTGTTGATTATTACGATTATGATATTTCTACAGCGGAGGAGCTCTGTATGAGCATGTAAACAAGTTTTTTTAACCTTTCTATATATGCAGCTGTGTAGTTTCTATGAAGGTATGTAAATAAGTGTGTTACATTTGTCTTACACAACGGAGGAGTAAGCTTATATGTGGAGGTACAGTGTATGTAAGCAAGTGTACGTGTTACCGGTACCTTTATCTTTATGCATCTGAGCAATTTCTGAGAAGTATTCGAGCACCGTATGTAAACAAGTTTGTTAACTTCATCTTTACAGATGAGAATTTTTTGTGAGCGAAACATTTTTGTGTTGCCTTTTCTCTTAATGCTTCTGAGACTTGTTGGTCCATGCGACACTTAGACTATAGTAGGTCTCGTTCACTTGTTAGAACTTATACGGTTCTACGTTTCAGATCCAGTTCTGCATAACGCTTTCGCACACGCTGTACTCGATCTACATGCGATGTGACTTTCCGCCCTGGGGCCAGTACCTTCTGGCCGGCTACATGCTCTTCATGCTCGTGCTCTTCACAAACTTCTACATTCATGCGTACATTATAGGTCAACGTAAGCATCGCCATGAGGTCAATGGCAAGGGCTTGTCAAAGAATGGCGTCACAAATGGATCAGCGACCAATGGCACCGCTTTAAATAGGAAGGTTCAATAACTGCATGTTCTTGCATGGTTAAGTGTTCAGGCGAGTTCTGGAAAGGTCCGTTGGGCTATAGGCTGGATTTGGAAGAGTAGGCCTATTTCAGGCAAAAGAATTTTTCCGTTTAAGAATAAAACTTTATATTTATTATGCAATTTTTCAATTACATGTAACATATTCCTGCTGCAAAAGTAGTAGAGTATTTTTGAGTATTTTACTGAGTATTTTTACCGATAAGTTTGTTGACTGCATGAGAATGAATGTGCGTTTAAAAATCTGTTACACAAATGTAAGCAAGGGGACGTGTAGAAAACCTGTAACTTAAACGAAAATTTGGGTAAGAAGGAATTTCTATCGCAGTGGTTTAGCCCACAGTGTAAATAGTCTTAAGCTTATATAAATCTTTTTAAAACTCCCGTTTACTTTCCTTGTAACCATGTCAATAGTAAAATACAAGTGCATTCACAGGCCTACAGCTATAGCCTACAGGCCTACACACTGTACACTGTACAGTGTACACAGACAAGTGAGAGAAACAGATAAGCACACAGACCACCAGTCAGAGCGTTTTATTGATTGACTGTTTGACTGTAGACTGTTTCAATCATGTTTGTGCTGATTATGGTTCGGGAGCTGTAAAATAAATGGCCGAAGACCAATGATTTTTGCAAGGTTCTAAACTTATGCAATTACACACAGATCATTTCTCTACAGTCAGTTCATACTGCAAAAGTATAATAGTCTACTAAAGTAACAATCATAAGCACTTCTATGGCGCCGCTACATGATGCAATCGATGGTCACTTCATCCCAAGGGTTTTATGCAAATACACTTCCTGGTCCTCTACTCTTCGTGACATTGCGCTCTATAACCAGCTCAACTTTTTTATATTCAATAGATGTAGAATCTAGGCCATCGTGGTTGCAATCTATCGAAAAACAAACGGTTTATGAATGAAAGCGAAAATCAATTTAATATTACGAAGTTACACTGTGACCAAAATTCTGTGTCCAGTGAGAAGCCATAGGTAAAATCTCATAAGTTGGAGTAATCAGAATTCAGTGTACAACTGTACATGTACAGGCAAAATCTCATGTTGATGATAGGCCTATAGGTAGAGGAAAGTCAAGGTTTATAATTATTATAAGGTAATCGTAACTCCAAATTTCTAAAGAGCCACTCTATAGTCAAGTTCAGGGCACCTGCTCATTCACGAGCAAGGTACGGTTAGGTGAATGTATGTCTGGTCAAGTGAGATTTCACATAATATGTATAATATAAGCAGCAACAACGTTTACACTGTCCAGACATTTACCAGACAATTTACGAGCATTCTATACATGGGCGCCCGCACATAGGGGCAAGGGGACACTTGCCCACCCCTGGAAAATTGACATCTATGTTTTAACTACTATACTTTTGGGTTTTTAACAAATTTCTTTGCATTAATGCACCAATGACACGAATGATACAGACAGTGAAAGTCATAAATCTACGTTTAGAGATCTCTATAGAAATAAACATGATCTTATAACTTTCTGCCTTGCATGTTCAAGCTCTTTCTAAAAACTAGCAGTGACCATTGGCTTTCAACCCCTTCTGCGGGCGCCCATGCAAGCAGCAGGCCTATCGATTATGACCTACCGGTGTAAAGGTTTCTTGAGTGGAATCCATCTGTAGTGCAAATAATCACAACTGCCAAAAATTAAATACCAATGCAAAAATTTGAAAATTTCTCAAAGTATACACTGAAATTACACCAGAAGATCCGCTCCAGCATTGTAATTATATAAACCAAGTCTGCTATAAGCCAGGTTCCATTTTGTCCATTTTGCAAGCTGCCAGTACAGAACCCAGGGAGGTTAAACTGTAGATAAACTTGGATAAGGGACTCTGCAATGGTTATCACGCCTCGGGATTTACACCCAAAACTGACAAAGAGATCTGTTCAAAGGAATTGATATCCACACTCATCTGATCCTCGGATCCTCCACCTTCCTAAACGACCCCCGCATTAGCCTAACAGTTACTCTGGCCCTCTGGCTACCAGACTTGGACCTGTTTCTGACTATACTCTTTGGAATAGGCTTCTGACTCGGTGCAACACATGTGAAAAAGCTGGTGACCTGCAATCTGCTTTCGAGTGGCGCTTTAGAAGCGTCTAGAGGAGCACCTGCCCCTTGAAAACTGACACCTAATTTTCGTTCATTTATTCATTCGTTCATTCTATGGACTTACATAGCGCACCTCTAGGAAACTACTTGTTGACATCTACTTTTTGATTTTTAACAAATTTCTAAGGAAACTATTTGTATTAAAAATTATGCAAAAATGAAACTGAAAAATTTCCATAAGTAGGCCTAACCTCTTTCAAAAATACCCGTATTCTTAATTTCCAGCTTTGCATTTTCAAGCTCTTGCTACTAAAAAATTTAACAGTGACTATCGTAAAAATTTTGCTCCCCCTGCAAAAATTTCTCCGGGCGCCCATGATTCTATACAGGCCCATTAATTTCTCAAATAAACACAGGCCTATTCTACTGTAGTGAATGTATAAGTGCACGAGCAGTGGCGAATCGTGGGTTAAAAGCAGGAGTATATGAACTGGTATTTATAAAAATAGCTTCAAGGAATTGTCGTCCAAGCAAATCAGGAAGAACATTTTTCCAGGACTTTTTTAACGTGAAGTTGTACACAAAACGTGCAGTTGTAGAAGCGCTTCTGTACAGTTAAAACTAGCAAAAAAGGTCGTTATCCTCCGATTGGAAGTAATTTACCATGGATGATAGGAAAGGAAAGAAGAAGTTGTGCAGCTCTAAAAAATTCCTTAAAAACAGCCCTGCATTTTTCCTTCTTTCCAAACAAAATTCTTACACGTAAACTATAAATTCCTCCTCTGCAATTCTAGAGAGTTATCAAATGATCATGATGATGACATTAATGACATAAAATGAATGCAAGGATGATGTAAACGATAAAATAATTACAATGAGAAAGTGACACATTTAGTTGCCTCAGATATCCGCATCAAATCAACGTCCCAAACATGGACCCTACTGCATGGGGGCCACTCACTGCAGGTAACCAGATATAAATTTATAAACATCTTGTGGCCCATCATCGTGTGTCTGTGTCTGTGTCTGTCAGAGGTATCGTTACTAGACTGCATTCCTGACATGATGCAGGATATACAGACGAGATTGCTTTGCTGCGATTGTTTATTAATAGGCTTGATTAGCTCACGAAAATAGTCTTCTCAAAATAACCATCTGGCGATCAAGCGAGTAATAGAGACTGTCACCTGCATGTATTGTATTGTATTGTATTGTATCGTGTATGCTTACTGCAGATGGATAACTTGTAAAGCTCCTTTATAATAGACGTAACTATAATTATTCAGACTCGGGGTAGTGCATCGTGGAGTGTTCAGTGTTTTAATGTATTGTCTACACTTAGACTTAGACTTAGTTCCTCCTGTTCCGATCGGAGCATTTGTCAACAAGTCTTCGCCACTCCACACGGTCGCCAGCCACCTCCTCTGCCTCGTCCCAAACCAGCCCCATTCTCTCCAGGTCTCCCTTGAATGCACGTCTTCAGGTGTTTCTTGGTCTGCCTCTTCTTGGCTTTCCACCCTCCGGCACCCATCTTATAGCCGTCCTCGCAATCCTCTCCTTTGGTAGCAAATTGTCTACAACAATTGTCTACAACGAAGTAGTAATCCCACATTGGTTGGTGAATGCAATCGTATTCTCTCTGAACCCCATAGGTTACTTCCTGGAAATGACTTGGCAACGTAGAATTCTGGCGTCAGATTTAAGAATACTTCCCAGTAAGTCTACCAGGCTATACGTGTGACAATTCCTGCAGGATTAACAATAAAGGTAGGCCTACATGGGCTCAGCAAAGGCCTCACAACAGTTATAACAGACACCAAGCTCACGAATGGCAACCGTATCAAATAGGTCTAATGATAGTTGCTGTTCACGTCTAGACCATCGCACTGCTTTATCCCTCGACACAGCATTAAGCGTCTCAATATAATTTCGTTCATAACCACCCCAATATGTTCAGCATGTGGGAGTCTAAGATTGTCGACACTGCGAAACACGTCCACCTACGCCTACCAAAAAATTTTGCAGGAGGAGCTCAGGATTTAAGTCAGTAAGATCTTCTTGTCGAGACATCTGGATCTGTACGAAATTTTCGAACTCCTCGATCTTAATTCAAATCTGACAATTCAGATCCTCTGCGTATCTAGGCCACATCAACTGCTCGAGTCGTGGATGAATGCGCCTCCAATTTCTTTGGCGCTGCATGTGACTAGCCTATGTCCGAACCAGCTGGATGCTACGAAGTCTGAATTTTCATGGCATTAACAATTTAACACGTGGCTTCTTGTGGACCAGGCTTTTGTCTAAATGTGGCATCTCTGCATATAGGTCTATTATAGCAAAGTAGATGCTTAATTAAAATTGTTGAAACATAACTGGTCCAATTCTCGTTGAATCTGGATATCAAAAATACAGATGCTGGCATGAGCATGCTTCTCTGTGTACACCAGGCTGGCCTTTGGTTATGGTTACCTTTTTTAGCGAATAGTTCTTTGGCATGGAGGGGGACTAGTTGACTACCTTTCGAGTCGATGGTTCTTTGGCATAGAGCGGGCATTAGTTGACCACCTTTGGAGTCGATGGTTCTTTGGCATAGTCGACTACCGTACCTTTGGAGTATATGGTTCTTTGGCATAGAGGGGGACTAGTTGACTACCTTTGGAGTGAATGGTTCTTTGGCATAGTCGACTACCGTACCTTTGGAGTATATGGTTCTTTGGCATAGAGGGGGACTAGTTGACTACCTTTGGAGTCGATGGTTCTTTGGCATGAAGGAGAACTAGTTGACTACCTTTGGAGTCGATGGTTCTTTGGCATGATGGTGAACTAG
>OX457042.1:24100374-24120374 GCA_949752735.1 Lumbricus terrestris
TCTTCCATTCAGTGGACTATCGATTGGCTGACCTATATTCATAATATGCAAAAAATTAATTGCTGCATTCATTCGTTCAGAGTATTTATATGGCGCTTCTCCAAGATAACTAGTCTATAAGCTTATACTCATAGGCGTTTGCGCAAAACATCGGTGTCAAACCGAAGTCAGTAGCGGCGCTAGGGGGGAACTAGGAGGGGGCTAAGCCACCCCTTGAAAAAGGCCATCCATTTTTTCCCATGTAAAAAAATTGACGATTAGCCCCCTTTAGCCCCCCAAAAATAACCGCCAAGGTACGCACGAGGTTTGGCAGACAGCTTGGCGGTCACGGAAAAGGACCATTTTCCCAAGATTTCGACCAAATGACTAAAAAAGGTCGTCAGAAATTTTGGCGACTTAAAACTGAAATTTTTCCCCGAAAATTTAGCCCCCCAAAACTGAAATCCTGGCGCCGCCACTGACCGCAGTTAGTGCAGTTAGGGCGCATTGCACGCAGACAAAATATGCCTACATTCTGAGCCACATCGACCACACGAATGTTATGTCTGCATCAACCAAGCATCATCGTTCAGAGTGCATCAAACGTAACTGAGACTTTAGATCAATAGAATTCTGTGGAGCCAGGCGGGTCAAATGATCCGCGACAATCGTGTGCAATGGGTCGTGAACATCTGGGTCAGCGAACTGCGCGCAAGCGTTTCGCATCACGAGACAATTATATTGGAAGCGTGAATTATAGGCTGTAATTTTCCATTTTGAACAATTCTATAAAGCCACTCTGGTAAAGATGCTTTCATATCCAGACCCATCTCTTCATTTTATTCCCTTAATTTTTTATTTATTTTTCTCATTAGATTTATTGTTTTTCGCTTTTGTAATTTACATAATACACTGCTTCTGAAATACTCTGTTTCGACTGAAACATGTGCACCAGTGAGCACTGTTAAATATAGACAGAAAATCATGCCGTCATCGTCATCATCAGCATCAGCAGCAGCAACATCTACATCAGCATCATCATCATCACCATCACCATCACCACCACCACCACCACCACCATCATCATCATCATCAGTCATTTTATTGCTAGTAGTATACATGCTGAATTTTAAAGTCCATTAGCCCGGTAGGGGATGGGACTATGGGAGGTCGCACTAATGGCGTGGCGGGTACGGTACGAGTACGAGCATACCTGCGGGTACAGGTCGGGTAGTAATTTATGAGTAGGCTACGAGTCGGGTACGGGTAGTGGTCTTGTGTTAGCAAAAATTCTCTACCCGCAGACCTCTTGTTTCCACGTGGAGCAAAAGCGGGTGTAGAAACGGTAGAGGCAGCAAGTATAGAGTGAAGTCATCAGATCCACAGGGTTTGTTTCCACTTCTCGCTGTCTGACTGTGTCTGGCTATATATCTGCGCATCTGTCTGTATCTTCGTGTGTGGTGCTGTGTATGTCTATACATGCATGTATATCTGCATGCAAGTTCATCAGGAGGTATATAATATTATTATTACATGCTTATAGGTCTACGTCAGCGTACTCCTGCAGAGTGCGTGAATTGATCAATATTGCCTCAGGCGTGTGTCTCTTAATAATAATTGTAACACAGGAATGAGCGCTGTTGAATGGGAAAAGGCCGCCATATAATATTATGTATTGCTCTATATTCTATTAACGAGGAGGGCGTCATTAGGACAAGATGCAGCCCTTCGTTTAGTTATAATCAACATGCTACGATGGTTGAGAGTCGGTCGATCCGTGTTTGTCTGCCTGCGCAATGTGCTGTGAGCACTATAGGCTACGAAACCAAAATTATGGTGGCTTGGCAAAATGTATAGATCTATCATGAACGTTCAACATTGCTCTTTATAATGCGCTTTTTATGGTAGTGAATGTCTTGAAATGTATTACTATAGTGCACGCATGCATGTATATCTCAGTATCCGCCGTACCACATGCATGTGTATGTGTGTGTGACAGACCCCTATATTCCATATCCTCCTCCATGGTGTGTGTTTGTGCGAGGTGGTGTGTGTGTGTGTGTGTGTGTGCAACTACTGTGTGTGTGTGTGATGGTGTGGCGTTTCGAATCGTCGTATGGAATGGTGCGATCAATATATACCTGTGTAGGGTTCCTGTTCCCAGGCCGTGCTTCTCGTTTCGATGTAGGTTTCCAGAGTATACTGCAACCAGAACGAAACACAACAGAATGACCACACACGCACGCACAAACGAGCACACGCACACACAAGCACACGCACACACAGGCACACGCACGCACACACAAGCATACAAGCACACGCATACACGCACACACATGCGCACGCAAACGCACGCAGGCACATATGATATTGTAGAGGGTATAGACAAATACAAGGCCTGCCTCTCATAAACGCATATACATACATACATAATATTATATGTATTTACATGTATATGGTATTTCCATGGTAGGCCTATTACTATTCATCATCAAAATCCTTGGGTTAAATGCCGGTAGGGGTCCGACGCGGCCACGCCACTCTCTGTCTGAGTCTGTCTCGCGTCATGTTGCCCAGCTTCAACCGGTCCGGTCAGCAGGTCCATACCATTAACATCTTGGAGCAGCTAGACCACCTTGTCTGATACGTAATTATATTTACCATAGATGTAGGCTACCATGTACGGTATGTGCTTGAATAGGAGGCATGTGTGTGTGTTTGTGTGTGTGTGTGTGTGTGTGTGTGTGTGTGTGTGTAGGTACATGGAGCGTGCGTGTGTGTGTGTGTGTGTGTGTGTGTGTGTGTGTGTGTGTGTGTGTGTGTGTGTGTGTGTGTGTGTGTGTGTGTGTGTGTGTGTGTGTGTGTGTGTGTGTGTGTGTGTGTGTGTGTGTGTGTGTGTGTGTGTGTGTGTGTGTGTGTGTGTGTGTGTGTGTGTGTGTGTGTGTGTGTGTGTGTGTGTGTGTGTGAAATACTATGCTTGTTAACGCGAGGTTACATGTAGTATATACAGTCTGTCCATGAATATATAAAATATACATTGATCCTTATGTAAGAATACATGGTCATAATACATATATACATGTATATAATGTATATGGGGTGTACACATGTACCATTCATACATGTATACTAGTGTGGTCCTTATTTTAAAATTTTGTTTTTTCAAAGTCGAACCCTATAAACCTGTTCCAATAGACAAAGTAATCACTCGTGCAAAAATTTAGTCTATTTGCTTAACATTTAGAGGTAGCTCAAGAAGGTTGAATTTAATGGTATATTCCATAGTTGGTTAACAATGAATAAATCAATAAAAAATTCAGGAAACTTTATTATTGCGCTACTTATTTTCATGCTTACGTCCAATCCTCCATAGTTTGACATTGCGCAGATGAATGCTTTTAGCTTAATTAAAATCCAAGAAGATAAAGACTGTTTGATTGCCCAGAGAGAGAAAGGTCGTCGTGGCTGCATGATTCCTGTAGAGTGTAGACTGTGCTTACAGCAAAGGAACAGCGAGTAGCGAAACGAAACCGGGCAGCAATGAACAGAAAGCTGCTAGCTGATAAACAGAAGGGGAAACGGCTGATAGGCCTAAGCTTATTAGAATCAAGTCAGCCTATAATATTGATGAAAGCAATGACAATTCCAGCACTTCAGGAGAAGACCATGTTAGGTGGTTTGTGGACTCACCGCATCTGCAAGCCACAAATGAAGGCGCGACTGAACATCATGACACCCAGTTTAGCTGCAGTCATGGATAGAACGAAACTGAGCGACAGAAAGGCAACATTTGTATTGGCAACAATTGCTCAAAGCCTTGGCCATGATGTCCTGGAGTTAAATGCCAATCGTTCGTCAATACATAGAGCTAGAGAGCACTATCGAGCGGAAAGAGCAGTTTCAAGGAAATGTCTCACTCGAGGTTCACTGGTATGGCAAACTCCTGAGAGATCTTACTGGGAAGGAACTTGTTGATCGATTGCCAGTAATAGTTGCGGGAGATGGAGTGAATCAGTTACTTGGTGTTCCCAAATTGACTTCCGGTACAGGTGAAGCTCAGGCCTCCGCTGTTGCCCATTTGATAGAAAACTGGGGCCTTGTTGATCACATAACTTCAATGTGTTTTGATACCACTTCCAGTAACACAGGAAAAGTAAATGGCGCTTGTGTTCTACTGGAACATAAACTTGGTAAGAAGCTTTTGCATCTGGCATGTCGGCACCATATAATGGAGTTAGTTCTAGCTGCTGCCTTTCGCGACAGTTTTGGAGTAACCTCAGGGCCAGATGTCGCCATGTTCAAACGTTTCCAGATGAACTGGAGCAATGTTGATCAGGCCAAATATGAAACTGGAGCAGATCATGAAGAGATAGCAAGTCTGCTGAAGGATGACAAGGACAGCCTGCTGGCATTTTCTGAAAACCAGCTTCACCAATGTCAGCCAAGAGATGACTATCGGGAATACATAGAGCTTGTGATAATTTTCCTTGGAGGTGTACCACCACGCGGAATATCATTTAGGGCTCCTGGAGCCATACACCATGCTAAGGTGGATGGCAAAAGCACTGTACTTCTTAAAGATATGGATGTTCCGTGGTCAATTTAAACTTGTCGCTAGAGAAGAGAAGGGACTCAAGAATAAGTGCATCTTCATAGTTCGCCGCATCTATTTAAGAGCCTGGTTCATGGCTTCAAATCCTATTGCATCTTCAAATCATGATCTTAACTTCCTTCAGCTCTTGAACCAATGCGAAACAGTGAACAGATCTATAGCCAATGCCACGCAAAAGAAATTTGCTGATCACCTATGGTACCTGAGTGAAGAACTCGTCGGCTTTGCCTTTTTTGATGCATCAGTGTCTGTTAAATCCAAACGAGCAATGGTAAAGGTAATTAATGGAAAGAAAGGTACAGAAGAACCTGCCAAAAGCGCCAAAATTGAAATGAGGAAATGTCAAAACATGCGAATTGAAGACTTCGTGACAACAAATACAATGAATTTCTTCTGCCGGCTTGGCATTTCGGCTGGATTTCTGAATTGCGATCCGGACTTATGGCCACAACAAGATGATTATAAGGATGCCGTCAAGACTGTTGAACATCTGAGGGTTGTCAATGACAATGCTGAAAGAGGTGTTGCCCTCATTGAGGAGTATAACAGCATTATCACGAAAAAGAAAAATCAAAAACAGTATTTGCTTCAAGTCGTCCAGGAACATCGTCGACTGTTTCCATCTTGCAGAAAAGACTTCTTTACTTCAAGATCGTTACCATGCAATTCATAGACAATTGCATGATAGGAACTCTGCTGAAGGACTGTAATCAAGCTTCCTATAGACTCTCTACAAATAAGATGGCTAATTTTTTTACCTGAAGTTTGCTAAGATGTATATCTAATTTGTAATTTTGTATGTAAAATTCATGGTTTCGCAGAAATCAAGGAAAGTTAAGGTCTCGTGAGCTACCTCTAAATGTTAAAATATTCACCTGCAATTTGACTGGAGATGATTCTGTACTAATTGGAACCTGTCTGTGGGGTTTTACCAAAAGAAATCAAACATTTATTTTTTCCTGTACTGCTAAGGACCACACTAATGTATACGCACATCTGATTATTAACCTTGAACAGGCACGTGCTATATAAATCTTTGCAATAAATACGCATGACAAATGTTTATATGCGGTTGTTCTATGTATGATGCAGGCATAATAATCTATAACATTGATGCAAGCCTAAACATAGCATGAATTTATTCATGGATAGAAACTGTATTTCACACGCACACAGTGCCACACATACATCATTTATAACATACAATATAATATAAATATATAGGCCTAAGCTTATTGTATATATATATATATATATATATATATATATATATATATATATATATAGTACATGCATACAATACATACACACACTAGGCCAATATATTATGGTCGTAATAGTCTAAGTGATGCGTGTGCTGCGGAAATGTCGAGAGTGAATTGGAGACAGGAAAATCGCATCATTCAATCTGTTGTATGACCAGAAAATCATTAACACACTTTTAGAATGAGAAGAGCTGCTTTGTTTGTACACCTGCAGGGAACTGGAACAAACATCCCTGCAGTCTCGGTCTGTCTATCTGTCACCATTTCTGCCTCTCTCCTTGTCTTTGTCTTTGTCTCTGTCTGTCTGTTTGTCTTTCTTCACCTCCATTTGTCTCTGTTTATGTCTATTCCCCTCTGTTTCTCTGTGTCTCCCTCTGCTTGTTTCAGCCTCACTGCATGCGTCTCTGTATTTACGTGTGTCTGAATATATATCTCTCTTTCTTTGTCTCTGTCTCTGTCTGTCTGCCTCTCTCTCTGTCTTTTGTCTCTGTATCTCTGTATGTCTGTCTCTGTCTCTCTCATATTCAGAGGCTTTATATACCAGTCCTCGAATTCATAAACATTGCCACAGATTAAATATCGCTGTTATAATTTAACATTCAGGAGTTTTAGTTATAACTCTGTCCAGGGTATTTTCAACGCTTTGAAACTTCGCTAAACTAGCATTAAAAATCCAGTAACAAGTGAGTTGCGATACTCGAAGAGATGGGATACCAGTGCATTAGCCAGAAATGGTATATGACCATATGACCTTGCATGATGCGAATGTATGTATATACGCATTCGATTGATCATTTGAATCAATGAATCATTTTCGTTGGAATAAGCTCTTTCATTACAGTTCACTATGTAATTCATTCTCTCTTCTTAAAACCTGTTTCGTCTCGAGGCGCCTTAATTGCACACTTGGAGCGCTTCCGAACGGTCAACCCTATACCGTAGTTTACAAATGCTTAATTTAACGCCTTACAAATGTTTAAATACAATACAAAACAACATTATAGATAGGCTATACTTGCTAGGTATGTAAGCATAAAATATAATAATATAATCAACGTGACTAACGTGGAAAGCGCTGCTTGGTGCAATTTTCGGGATCGTCATATTTTTAGCGGCTGATTTCCCGTAGCAACATTGCTCAGAGACGAGACCAAGCAGAGCCATCCTCGCTTGCTCCTCGCTTATGTTCGACGAACTGCACACAGCAACGACTAATGATTACAACGACGCCGACTGATGTGATGACGATGATGATGATGATGCTGTTGTTGTTGTTGTTGGCTATAGTTGCGGGTATACAACGGCAAGCATATAGGCTACACATATATGCTTGTAAATGCACTATTTGATTTTTTACATTATTTCATTTCGGGAGGTGTTCAAACACCCAAAACACCCATTCCCAGCTACGGCCTTGCCGCCATCTACCACTGCTTTACACCACTTGATTATCTTCGCAGAATGGATGGATTAACTACGAAAAGAGTGGCAAAGTCGCAGTAAAAACCAAAACATAATGTAATGAACAGTAAAGAAATTACTCGTGAGATCAACTGCATACACGTTCTTTAAAAATGAACAATCGTCGATCTCGACGGCCAACATGGCCGCGGACGTTCGCAGAGCATAATAGATCTATGCGGTCCAATACAAGAAGAAGACGAACTTGAGGTTATAATTAAGCACGTAGAAAATGGAGAATAGAAGATCACAATCTAGAATTGATAAGGATAAACTAAATGAAGGATGATTATGACTATGACTTCCGCAATTGTTATGACTATGACGCTGAATAACGATAATGGCAAAGATAACAATGATAATGACTACGACGGCGATTTAGCGCTATAACGTTCTGTGTGGATGGTAATAACATTATTCGATTTTGGACAAAGATGGCGCCGACGATAATGAAAGCACAGCCAAGACAAAAGGACATATGGACAAAGAAAACCAATCAAGTACAATACATGTACAATTGTACATGCAGCAATAATGAAATGCTCATGTCTGTCCAAAAACGCTGATTGCCGCATGGAATATTGATGATGCTCGAGTCGTTGGGAAGTCAAGATTATCGCGATTTACGAACAGCTGACCATTCCATGCAGTGTCGCTTATAACTAGGTCTACGTGTATGCGCGAGATGTGCAATAAAATTTCATGGCGGGCGTAATGAGAAAATGCATTTCCATTTCCGGCGCCAGGTGTCAGCTAGGTTATTACCACTGTTGTTGATGACCATGATGACGAGATTCAGTATGCTGATGACGATGGTGATGATGATGATGATGATGATGATGATGATAATGATGACGATGGTGGTGGTGGTGGTGATGGTGCCAATGATGAAGGTGGTGGCGGTGGTAGTGGTGATTTTGGTGGTAGCAATGGTGGAGACAGTAATGATTGTGGTGGTGGTGGCGACGACGACGACGACGACGATGATGATGATGATGATTATGATGACGATGATGATGACGACGACGATGATGATAATGACTATGGTACTGGTGGTGGTGGTGGTGACGATGACGACGATGATGATGACGACGATGATGACAACGTCAACAATGATGATGAAGATATTAGTCAGCATCCCTGAGGTGCATCTGATCCTTTACAGCGGTTCACATACTTGTTGAATTGTTCGTCCGTTGTGACGTAATTCTCCATCGAGTGATCGCCATTCGACTGCGGGGGAGGAAGGAACGGAGGCGCACAACCTGTCGGATGAAGAACAGTTCAACAACTATACCTTCAATTCATCTCAGTGTATACCGGTTGCTGAAACAGGTGATTCCGGTCATCATCCTTTGTGGGGCGCGGTGGTGTAGTGTATGTTCAGTGCCTTAGGGCTGAAGGTTCGAATCCAACCACCCCGTAGGGACCGTGCATAAGCGAATCATTCACTCGTTAGTGCTCATGCGCTTCGGCGTGAAACTCCGATCCAGTGTCCGCGCTGTTTAGTCTAGATCGCATCTGAGACCTGAGTAGCAGTGTTTAGGTGGCGCTATAGCAAGTGCTCATACAATCATGCATCTTATACGCGTGAAAGTCCGATGCAGTGTCCGCTCTGCATTCGGGAGCGCCTCTGAGTAGAGAGAGGTTGAAGGGGCGCTATAACAAGTGCACATACAAAGGCTATATAGAGAGTAATATTATAATTATCTGGAGACTACTAACAGGCATTAATGCAATCTCAAGTTCTCAACCTAAACATTAAATTTTATGCATAGATGCTTCACCGATCCAGTTAGAAAGAATAGCGCATCGGTCGCACATGCACCAATCTCGCAGTGTATTGATTAAGTCACGCAGGGACCGGTACCGCTATATACAAAGTCTCCCTTCACTACCCCTCGATAAAAAAATCAAACATAAATTGGAAAAAAAATTATAATGCATTTAAATTTTTTTGTCTTGCTTTGCCTAGATATCGTTTTCGGTTTTAAATCTCAACTGTTTTCGTTTCACTCCAGTTTCTTGTTTTACTTTCCGATGCCTGAGTATTTTTGTTTCAGTTTTATTTTTTTCGCTTACGAAGAAGTTAAATATTTTCGTTAATTGCCATTTTCATTTTCGTTTTCGTCAACGACTAATTTTCAAGCGTAATCTATACGTGATTCTTTCTTTATTTTTATTGTGCTAAAGTTTTGCACTTTTGTCAATCAGTCGTTATTTCAAATCAATTTCTTGTCGAATAAGTGTCCATAATATCACGTGCACCGGGGTCTTTCCCCTTGCACCCCTAAAACATGTTGAAGATTTTGTGCATTGCGTGATGAAGCGCCTTTTTTAGAGGAAGGGCATTGGATGGGCTATGGATGGGCAAGGGATGGCAATGGATGGGCAAATGAGAGGCAATGCAAAGGCAATCGATGGACAATGAAGAGACAATGAAGAGGCAATGGAGGGACAATGGAGGGCAATGAAGAGGCAATTGAGGGGCAATGGAGGAGCAATGAAGGGCAACGAAGAGGGGCAACGAATATGGGTAATGGAGGGGCAATGGAGGGGCAATGGATGGCAATGAAGAGGCAATTGAGGGGTAATGGAGGAGCAAGGGAGGGGCAATGGCGTGGCAATAGAGGGGCAAGGAATGAAATGAAATGAAAAAAAATATACGAGATGAGATGGTGGCATACCGTCGGTATAGTAGCTGACCGTCTCATATCCGGAGACCCTCTGAAGCAGGGAGACGTCCAGTGGGACGGTCTGTGGCTCTGGTCCCGTCAGGTCTTCGGGAATGTCGGCTGTTGGAAGGTCCGGTCCATCGTACATCGGCCGGTCCCCTCCGCTCGGCTGCCAGGCTACACATCATATGTCAAAGTCAATACTTCAATTAACATTTTAAAACGTTCACATTGTTCATGCGGAAATAAATTTTACGATTGCACTAAAATAATGACAATATCAATAATTCTTTTTATTATGAGTGCCTAAAGTACTTAAAGTGAGTACTTCAAGCAGCGAGTAGACGACCATTGTGGACGCTATAGATAGAGACACTTTAACCATTGAAGGACTCTCACTCACTCACTCACTCACTCACTCAATCAATCAATCAATCACTCACTCACTCACTCACTCACTCACTCACTTACTCACTCAATCACTCATTCACTCAATCAATCAATCAATCAATCGCTCACTCACTCAATCACTCACTCACTCAATCACTCTCTCAATCTCTCACTTACACTCTTTAACTCACTGACACTGGTGAGTAGGTTACTTAAATTGTTCTTATTAGTAGGCCTAGGCTATTAGAACTACTGCCAATGGTAATCGCAATCAAGTATTTAAACAGTGCCTTTCATGTCAGTAACGCACACCACTCAGACCAATGTATTTTTGCAAGAGGAAGCAGACTTTGAATTTTATACGCTGGATAATTGGAAGCGTGGAGGATAACTGGCAAAAAGGGGAAATAGTAATAACAAATATTAGGCCTATGGTCCAAATTTGCAATGTCGCCTATGAGCGGGCAGCAGCGTTTAGAATAACTTGAAGCCATCGGCGAATCTAGGGGGACAATCCGGTCATGCCCACCATTTGAGATTTACACAGGACTTGCCCCCGTGGCAATTCAGACTTCGAAATCATGCAGCCGACAAGGTCTTTAAATAGAAAGTGGCGAATTGGTAAAACAACGATCAACAGATAAATAAAATAACCGGAGTTGTCACGTTTTGCAGAAATTTTTGGAGAAGAAATTTTAAAATGGTCGTCGGATTTGGAGCCGGCGTAGGCCTAAGTACATCAGGTTCTAAAAGAAACATGAGTGAAAAACACTATTGACGTAATCAGCAAGAGAGAGGACAACTACTAAAGTATAGTTCCTGATTTCTCCATGTCTGCGGGCCAACTTTATGCCTGCAGGGGTCTGCTCTCCGCTGCTCCTTGCCTGAATGCGGTTCTCTTTCCACGGGGTTTCTGCATTGAGAGCGCCTTCGAATAGTTCGTATACTGCAAGAGTCCTTTCTAAATGTCCAGATACGATACGAATCTAAAGTAAGTAAGTAAGTATTACTTTATTGAACCGCCTGCAAAGCACTGCGGAAACAATTGACAAGTTAGAGTTATTATCTGCGCTATTGTTGTTTCCCAATGGAAATTTTTGAAGCGTTGGAGCAACGACTAGCCAGGGTCTGGCAGGAGGTGACTGGTGGACAGAAGAAGTAAACAAGGAAGGATGCATGGGGAGAAAAACAGACAGGAAGTGGGGGGAGAGATAGACAAACAAACAGAGGGAGAAAGAGAGAGAGAGAGAGAGAGAGAGAGAGAGAGAGAGAGAGAGAGAGAGAGAGAGAGAGAGAGAGAGAGAGAGAGAGAGAGAGAGAGAGAGGCAGAGTGGAGTGTAAAGGACGGAAATAAATTAATAAGAGAGGACAGGAGTAAAAGATGGATCAAAGCAGATGAATGGTGAGAAAGAGAAACGGAAATGGAGAGAGGAGAACGGAAGAATGGAGTGAGGAAGACATTCAATGAGGAAGAGGAACCTTGAGAAGGAGGTACTGCCGCAGAAGTTGATGCGGGAATTAGTCATTTGTCACGCCAGAGTCACTTTAATCATTGAATGATCTCTCACTTACTCACTTATACAACACTCTCTCTCAGTACCTGGATACATGTACACGCACATGTACATGTACATGTGTATCATTGTATGTGTCTCGTGTCTTCTCTAATGTTACTTTCTGTGACTCTGCAGTGTCTATTTGTCTGTTTCGTCTGTCTTTTCTGCTCCTCTTGACTGCATATTTCAGTCAATTTGATATATATATATATATATATCACTCTCTCTCTCTCTTTTCCTCTCTTCCTCTCTTCTTTCCCTCCAGGCCAGAATTATTCCATCTGACGAGGGGTCAGTCAATCGGATCCCCTTCTCCACTTTTCTCTGTGTCCAGCATATTCCTTCTTCGGTTTGAACAGCGTTGGGTCTTGTTGCATCACGTCCTCACATCTTTTCTTCTGTCGTCCCCGGCTGCGTCGACAATATGCATCTCTCTCTGTCTGTCTCTGTCTCTCTCTGTCTGTCTCTGTCTGTCTGTCTCTCTGCCTCTGTCATGTCTGTCTGTCTCTCTCTCTCTCTCGTACTCTCTCTCACTCTCTGTCTCTTTGCCTGTATGTCTGTCACTCTCCGTCTCTATTTCTGTTTCTGTCTCTCTCTCTCTCTCTCAACTCTCTGTGTATCTGTCTGTCTGCCTGTCTGTCTGTCTCTCTCTCTCCTCTCTCCCTCTCTCTCAACTCTCTGTGTGTCTGTCTGTCTCTCACTCATTTTCACTCTCAATATATCCATATTGCTCAGTGTTCCTGTCTCTCCGTATCTATACATGTATCTCTGTCTCTGTCTCTCAGCCTATCCATTTGCCGGAGTGTCATCACTCAAAGACTGGATTCAGCAGCTAATTCCATCGCATCTGCGGCCTTCCTTCCTTCCGTCTGGTCACTCAGTGCACTTAAAACTCGATCCTCTTCTCCACTAGGAAATTACCATTCCACGACAAATCCACGTCTTCTCTCCATCTTTCCATTAGTCCTTACTTCCGCCCCTAATTCCTTTCCTTCCTCCATTCTTCTGAATCCCCCTACTCTTTCTTTCAACCATCTGACCACCCCGACCCTGTCTTCCTTTATCCAGTTAATCCATCCATTCTCTGTTCCATCCATTGTAGCATTACATCCCTCAGTCTTTCAATTTTATTTCCTTCCTTCATAATGGCGATGATGATGAAGAAGAACAGGAAGAAGAAGACGATGATGATGACGATGATGATGATGATGATGATGATGACCCTGACGGTGATGATGACGACGACGGCGATTATGATAATGACGATGACGATAACGATGGCTATGGTGAAGACGATGATTATGATGATTATAATGTCGATGATTATAACGATGATTATGATGATGATGATGCTGATGCTGATAATAACGGCGGTGACGACGATTATGATAATGCCAATGACGACGATTGCAATGCCGATGACGTTGATGATGCTAAACAGACGACCACACAAGTAGATAAAGCAGACAGTTAATTTGACAAATGAAGACAGCCACGGACGGCGAACAATGTTTTGCAGACAACAGCAGCAGCAGCAACCCTTGCAGCCCATAGACTACGATGCCATTTATCAAGACGTCATATTAAGCAACCTTGTATAGAATCGGTCTAATAACGTTTCGGTCGTTTGACCAATCGTTATCGTCATAATGATTGTCGTCATCGTCGTCACCGTCATCGTCATCGTCATTATCGTTGTTACCGTCGTCGTCACCGTCATCGTCATCGTCATTATCGTTGTTATCGTCATCGTCATCGTCATTATCGTTGTTATCGTCATCGTCATCGTCGTCGTCATCATCGTCGCCGTTATCGTCATCGTCATTGTCGTCATCATCATCGGCATTATCGTCATCGTCGTGGTGACAATGATGATCACGATAATACGGTTGATATCGATGGAGATGATAACGATATACAAAACACATTCGTATCTGCATCTGACGCAGCAGCCTTACTAGGCCATGCGAAGATATCATCATAATAATTAATTAGATGATAATTCGTGTTCTACGCTACATTTAACGTCATGATTTTAATGCTGTTCTATGCTATTATCATAATTATCAGGTCATATAAGAACAAATGTTATGTTGCGTCTACGTTATTATGTTATGGCTATGCCCTGTCTATGCAATGTTATGTTATGTTTATGTTATGTTACATTATGTAATGTCATTTCACATTACGTCACATGCTACTAAGTTATGGTGAGCACTTGAGCAGCCTGTGAGTAATTATGATTTGGAAGGTGACGCACAGATATGCAGTGTGAACCGAGTGGGGATGGAACGGAGTTCATGAGACGAACGAAAGGTATACGGTGGAACAATATGGTCCTTCAGAGTAACGAAATGTAGGGGACAGTGTCCCTTCAGAGGAAAAAAGGTAGGGAGCCAGCGTCCCTTCAGAGGAACAGAAGGCAGGGGGACAGTGTCCCTTCAGAGGAAAGGAAAGTAGGGGGACAATGTCCCTTCAGGGAAACAAAAGGCAGGGAGACAGTGTCCCTTCAGTGGAGCGGAAGGTAGGGAGACAGTGTCCTTCTGCATCCCGAGGGAAAACCAGATGCACCTCCGGTCAACCGGCGACCAACAGTTAAGCCAAGGCTGCTGCTGCTGCTGCTTCAGCTGCTGCAGCTTTGGATGCGGTTGATGCAGCTGACACGTAAATCCGGTCATCAGATGCGGCCGCCTAATTCCATCACCACCATCATCGTCATCATCATCATCATCGTCGTCGTCTTCATCTTCATCATCATCATCATCATCATCAGCATCATCATCATCATCATCATAACAACCGTCGTCATTATCATCGTCGTCGTCTTTTTATTTTAATCATCATCGTCGTCGCCACTGTCATGATGTTCGTCGTAGTCATCATAATCGTGGTCGCCTTCATCATCATAATGATGTATCTGTCACTGTCAGCATGCCTGTCCTTGTATGTCCGTGTGTTTGTTGGTCTGTATATTTATCCGTTTGTCCATTTGTCTCTCTCCCTCTCTCTCTCTGTCTCTCTGTCTCTGTCTGTCTGTCTGTCTCTCTCTCTCTCTGTGTGTGTGTGTGTTCGTGTGTGCGCGTGTGTGTTCGTGTTCGTGTGTGTGTGTGTGTGTGTTTCTGTAAGATCGTGTCTTTCGCACCAGTCGCCGTGTCTTGAACGACACGCCTGCATTCGATGCCATGCACGCAGCCAGGAAATCGATAGTCGTTCTTGCACAACTGTTGTAGCCATATAGCCATACATTGCAACATCCATACATCGCTACATTCCTACATTGCCATGCTACATCTCTATATTGCTATATATGTCTACATTGCCACCTAATCTGCATTGCTACAACTACACATCGCCACATCCCTACATTCCTACATTGCTGTATGATCCTGTATCCCAGCATTCCCAGGTATCTCTGTCATGCTATAATTATCTCCATATTGCTACATCCCTATGATGCTGCATCTCTGTAATGCTACATCTCTACATAGTAAAGTAAAGTCCTATCCCGTTCCATGAGGAACATAGGGAGGCGCTCATCTCCTTTTCCATGGCCCTGACTGAGCCAGCAATGGACGAATCCCAGGGTCCTGGACACGAGGCTAGTGTATCGCAGGACTTGCTGTTTACTTCCCAGCTTACGCCGGTACCAAAATAATTATAGCCTACTGCTTGGTGACAGAGGCACGTGTGCGTGAACAACTTGCCCCAGGTCGTTACCCGGAATCGAACCCGCAACCTCGCGCTCCGTTAGCGGACGCGTTACCGGTTTGCCACCAGGTCGCACACATCTCTACATAACCTCATCAAAAATCGTTGCATCCCTAAATATCTCGCTCATTCCTGCATTGCTATCAGTAACGTGGCCAGAATTTTTTCGATTGTTTCAATATCGAGAAGGTCTAAGGTGCAAATGAACGCATCATACACATAATTGCACTGAATTAGTTTGATAATTTTGAAATAACTAATTTCAAGGGAGGGGCTTGAACCCAGATACCCCATAAATATATGTATGCCAATGATCGCTACAATACAATGCTACATCCGTAATTCGTCTGCTGTCTTCTCATTTTCGCGGTTTTGACAGCAAATCTTGACGTACAACGTACTTGCATAATATGTCGGCCTGTGTCGGGTATAGCCTCACAGTCCCACTAGTTATAGTAGATCTCTACGCTCAGTGGGACGGGGAGTACTCTCAGTGTCGTTTGCTCGTATCTTCATCACCCAAACCCATGCTTTTTCTGTGGCTGGAGAGACTGTATGGAAAGGTCTCCCTCTTGAGCTGCCTCTGTTCCCCAGGATTCCCCAGAGACTCTGACACATTCCATAAGCACTTGAAAACTGCTCTGTGTGTCTGTGCTGGAGTCTGGAAGACCTCTGAGTAGTTTCTTTGAAGATATTATGTGTAAATACTTGGAAGAATGAATGAATGATTGAACGGACGAACGAACAAAATTTGTAGGCCTATCTTCGTTTTTGTGTTAAGCATGCAGTCTTTTTGCGTTTGTTGTGTACGTTCATGTGTGTACGCGCACGCTTATAGTGCGAATGTAAACATACTAATATAAGCATGCGTGTGTGCATATACAGGAATACATAAACACATATATATATATATATATTATTATATTATAATTATATAAGTATATTTTATATGTCATTTGAATGTAGATTATGTAGATATTATATAAATACGTGTGCATAACTGCATATATGTGTGTGTATGTGCATATATATATATAGATATATATGTAATTATGTATATATATATACGTATATGCATGTGTGTGTTACATAATTTTTATGGACTTTTCTTCTATAATTCGAGAGCATCATCGATTGGTTTCTGCGGCTGCGCAGGCGATGGACGAATATACTGACCATAGAGGACGCTGCACTCGGCTTCTGCTGCTGCTGCTGCTGCTGCGTGCTGGTCATGTTGATGCTGGTGATGATGTTGGTGATGCTATACGACCGCAATGCTAGGGATTCTCTTTCTCTTCCCATCTCCTCTTTCTCTTCCTCTAAATCCTGTTCATATATACTGCCACCGTTTTCTCCATTCCTCCTTCTCTTCTTTCCTTCACCTTTTCCTCTTCTTTCTCCTCCTCCTCCACCACCACCTCCTCCTCCTAGTCTTCCTCCCCTCTTCTTCCTCTTCCTCCTCCCTCCTCCTCTCCTACTTTTTCTCCTCCTCTCCCTCTCCCCCTTCTCCTTCTCCTCTTCCACCTCCTCCTCCTCCTCCTCCTCCTCATCTCCCTCTTCATCTTTCCCTCGTCTTCTCTCCTCCCATTGTTTTTTCCATCATTTCCCGCAGCTTTCTTCTCATCCTCTACGTCCTCCTCCTCCTCCTCGGCCATGAAATTCCTTTCCATGTTCTTCCAATCATCAAACACTCGTTGCTCTTTTTTCGACCACAACTTCCACTCATCTGCTGGCGCTACCACAAGAGCTCCAGCAGCAGCAGAAACAATAGCTTCAGCGTACACATGGTGGTGCTTTCCGGAATAAGCCGTTTGTCTTGTGCATTGCAACTACGATTGGTCGTTCTCCTCGTAACCGATAGATGGCTTCACATCCAAATATTTGGAATGTTTGTGGCAAGATGGCGGCTGCATGCGGCGATTGCCTTTCAGAATTATTGTCAACAGATTGCGGCAAGCGTGGCAAGCGCCCATGCAGTCCGCTTGGCGCTTGCTATGCGGTCTTATACGACCCTGCAGCTCAGGCGTTCGGCAGTTTACGGCTTCGATCGGGTTTCATCGTAAAAATGGAATGGGTGTCAGACAACGGATATGACTGCAGTGTTGCTATGGTTACGTAGTCAGGACCATTGTAAATTATAATCAACGGATTCCGTTGAACCCGTTGAGATGTTCCACTCCTCTACGTAAAGGTCCTCAGCGTATACGCTACATCTAAACACAGTGGCGTAGGCAAGGGTGGGGGGTTAAGGGGGTTAAAACCCCCCCATTGGCTCCGGAAAAAGGTTTTTTTAAGGCTATTTATCCATTTAAGTAAGAAAAAGTAGCAAAAACAGGGTATCCGGTCATAAACTCCCCCCCTATGAAACATTCCTGGCTATGCCACTGTCTAAACATACATGTAGGCTGCATAAGAGGTCCCCAACATATTTCTGCGCGCGACTCACCTAAACTATGAATAACCAAAATTGGCGACACACGTGTCACACCATGCAATCGTCATAATTGTGTCAAAAATATCTGTCAAATTAAAATAGGTCTATGTTAAACTAAGATAGCTTTTCTATTTCAAATTGTTAAAAATTTGAAATGAATGAAAATGTCGACACAGCATGCTCTTTCGCTTCTATTTATTCTAAAATTCTAAATTCCGCCGATCTAAATCTACGACAATTATACGTCGTTTTGTAGCTCCAATTATGTCTGGCATTAACAGTTAATGGGATCGACTATGGGAACCAGAGGGGATGGACACAGAAGCTTGTGGAACTAATCGGTGCAAACATAATTTTATTACCTTCTGGTAACACAAAGCAAAGGACTAACTTGTGAGCTTGTGGTCTGGTATATATAGACACCAAATTTCGAACTTAGCCGAAGGTTTGAACGAAATAGACGCATAACCTCAGTGGATCATAAGAACCCAACACTGGACCTCATGTCGGACAGTAGCCTAGTGTCATCAGCAATTGACTTAATAGGACCATGCATAGAGGACAACTTGGGACCTCAATGGGACAGTTTACGTGGACCATGGATTGGACCACATTGGACCATAAAGTCGCCAGCAATTTAAGTTATAGGGCCATAATACGACTTTGCGGGACTACAGCTGTAGAACACGATGATACTGATGAGAGTAATGTACCGTATACATGTGCTTCATTGCACGAAGTTCGACATAGAGACACACAAATAATTATTGGCAAAGAACTTGACGACCTAAAGTAACAAAATACGTGCAGGTGTACTAAGTGTACATGAATGAGGTCAGGTCTGGCAGTGAACCCTGATCCTCCTCTCCCATTCTGTCGCTGCCATCCATTCTCTGTTGACATCAAAAGAATGAAGAGTGCTTCGTGGCAAACATAAACAAGAAACATCCCTCTTTCAACAGCGTCGCCTCGGTTTCCCAGAATGCAAGGCACCATGCAACGGTCGCAACGAAGGAGTAAGTGAGTGAGTGGAGAGGTGAACGGAAGGATGGACAAAATTACGGAACAAATTATTAATTAATTATTAATCAATTAATGGACGAACGAATGAATGTGTGCTAGGCCTATGGGTGTGTATACGCTGGTAGATAGGGCTGAACGACCGACCGAACGAACTAACTATAACTAATGAACGAATGAACGAAAAAACGAATGCATGAACAAATGAATGACTGAATTAACGAGCGAATGAATGAACGAAATAACGAATGAATGAATGAATGAACGAATGAACGAACGAACGAATGAATGGATCGATGTGTGGATAGGTGGGTGAGTGTGTGAGTGGGTTAGTTGGTGTGTGGATGGGTGGGTGAGTGAGTTTGTGAAGTAAGCTTATTCTGCATGAATAAATGAAGGAGCCGAGCAGCAATCACAGTGAATTAATCCGCCGCTGATCATGATATACACAGCAATTTATATTTTATGGCGCTAAATAAATAATCGGGTTATATTAATTTGAAAACACGCAGTATATATATATATGCCGCAGGTGCAGTGGTGGCGCTGGGGGTCTAGGGGGGCTAGGCCCCCCTAAAGGCCATCCATTTTTTCCCCTTGTAAAAATAAAGTAGGCCCTATTTGCACGATTAACCTCCGTTTTCCCCCAAGATTTCGACCAAATGACTAAAAAAAGTCGTCAGAAATTTTGACGGCTGAAATGGAAAATTTTCTTGAGATTTTGGTCGATGACTAAAAAAGTCGTCAGAAATTTTGGCGACTCAAAACGGAAAAAAATTCCCGCAAATTCAGCCCCCCCCCCAACTGAAATCCTGGCGCCGCCACTTCGCAGGTGTAGAAAATGTTAGAGAGAAACTGATAGTGCAAAGTAAACCATAGACTATAATCTAAGTTTGCCTG
>OX457042.1:24125374-24211099 GCA_949752735.1 Lumbricus terrestris
CCACACGCACATACGTAATCATGCGCTATCTATTATACATTAGCGCGCTTATTATAGGAGCACTTGCCACTTAAATGGCGCTTAACGAATGGCCATTAAGTGTAAGTGTGTGTGCGTTTGTGTGTGTCGTGTGTGTGTGTATGCGCGCGCGCGTGCGTGTGCGTGTGTGTGTATTTATATGGACGTTTGTGACCATGGACATCGACAGGGGAGAGCAGAGGGAGCACGTGCCCCTTCAGGATCTCGAGTAGCCTAGCTGTGTCAGATAGACCTTGTGAATCTGCCGGTGGTCCGTGATGCAGACTGGTGTGCTTCAATTGTAGCGGAAACTACGGAATTCTAATTAATTCTTACTATTTAACATCGTGAAATTCACCTAGGACAAACTTTTATGTTTTAGCGATATGGTCCTTGCATTAATTATTAGCTTACAACTGCGAGAAACCATCCAAAGTAATAAGGAAAGATGACGCATTGAAATTGGAAAATAGGCAATGAAAGCAAAAGATCGAGTAAGCCTATTCGTTTTTTAACCATTTCCCTATTTTGTAATAAACAGACTTAGGCCTACTTAATTTGGCTTCAATTGATTATGGTATCGGTGTGTAACACTCCGTTCATTCGCTAGGGGGCCACCAGATTTTTTTATCTACTTTCTTCTTAGCACTCATTCAAAGTGTCACTATTATTAGCTGCAGTTTATTGTCGGAAATGATATCTGTAGCGCCCCCTGGTGAATCGGCGCACTGTTGACGGGATCTAAAGTCAGGTTTATTATTTCTTGGTATTTCCGTGAAACCAGGATCCATGGACCTCATCTTCTTCGTGAGGGAATCGTCTAGGGTTGGTTTCTCTTTTTCTGACAGAGCAAGCACTGACTTAGAGGACCAAACCTTCTCATTTTTACTTAATTCCTTGATGGCTGAGTCAGGACATAGGCCTATCCATATATGTGCTTCGCGGTGATGTACGTAGTGGGTATGTCTTGCAGCCGGAGGGTTGCAGGTTCGAATCCACTTCGTAGTGACCTTGGGCAAGTCCTTCATTCGCAATTGCTCATCGCTTCGGCTTGAAATTCCGATTCAGTGTCCGCGCTGTTGTCGGGAGCGCTTTTGAGTAGCAATCGTCGCTATAACAAACGCGCTTCGTTGACTGGCATGACATTGTAACGTTAGTGTTGTTGCGCAAAATAAATGCTGGTGCTGCTCGATGTCCATCTGGCGAATAAATGAGCGCTGAACGCTGATTGGTTGTCGCTGCTCGTGCTGGCGTGGCCTCGCTGCTTTGCATAATGATGTACGTGGCGCAACCTGGCGAATGCGGGTCGAATGAATCAGGGATGCCACTCATAGCTTTTTCCACCTAGATCTAGGTTTTTTCGGTCTTGTCTAGGTTTCTAGGTTTTTTTGTCAGGATCTAGCCTTTTTTTCACGGCGGTTTTTTCGACTTTTTCCATACAAAATTAATTATTTTTTTAAGTGAAAATGCACAAAAGACGTGAAAAAAATCGATAATTTTGTGAATTTGGACCAAAAATTGGTAATTTTGGAGCGAAAGACTAAAAAAGTAGGTCATCAGAAATTTTTCCGGGAAGAAAAAGAGTACAAATTTTAATCATAGGACGACTAAAAAGGTCGTCAGAAATTTCAAGCCGGAAAATTGGGAAAATCCATGTATATTACAGCAAAATCTTCAATCTAGCCTTTTCTAGCCTTTTCTTCGACCGGATCTGACCTTTTTTCAAAATCCAGAGTGGCATCCCTGGAATGAATGTTATATGATCGTTTTATGATCTGAGCGGAGAGAGTTTTGTGTGGTTTATTTCAGTATTTTCTATTAACGATGGCTGTTTTAGATAATCTAATCGAGGCTTTAAATGCCAATAACTTCTTCCTTCCGGTGTCCGTCTGTGTAGTTGTAGGCGCCGTCTTACTTTTTACGGTTATTAAGTGGCTGTCCAAATCTGATGCTAAGCAAGACACGGGTGCATCGTTTGACGTGGATGATTGGGAAAAAGAAAACCACGGCCTCTTGAAAAAGACCAAGCAGAAAAAAGTTTGTCCAACCGTTTCGTTTTCCTCTTTCATTTCACCACTATTCATCAAAATGACTACTCTTGAAAGTTGTTTGATTGAATGTAGATGACGTCGCAGCTGTTAATTATTATAGCGCCAAGTTTCTAACCTTGGAATTGGTTTGATGATAATAAGTTTCACATGATCTGACATTTAGGCCGGTTAATTTTAATAAACTGCGCATTTGAGTGTGACATATAACGTCAGCACAATACTAAATTTGTATTAATATCGTTTTATGATATTAATTGCCAGACCTTAAGCTGGTCATGTGCCCCATTTCGTTGCACAGCTTGTTTTTTATTAGATAAGTTTAATCTGACTATTTAACTTTTGTTACTTTTTTAAAGGTCAAAGCCACAAATGCACAAGCAGACAGTGGCAGTAGTTCGGCTCGTTCGAAGATAACTGGAAAGCAGACAGTGGCTGCAAAGGCTGCGGCACCAGCTGCCAAAGAGAAACAAGCTGATGTAAAAGCTAAAGTTTCGGTATGCTTTTCTACGATTATTTCCTGTTCAATTCATCCAGAATTCTTTTATTTTATTCTTTGTAGGTTTCATGCACATACTGTGTTAAAATTATGTTTTGTGAAGGCCTTATGAACATGAGCATCCGGTTGCAAAGAAACTGTAAACACTAAACAAACAATGCATTAATTTTTCTGAGATTGCTTCTTAGTTTCACTATGAAAGTGATGAAAAAATAAGCGATTTCAATTATCGGTTGGTAAATTCATTTTTTAAAACGATGTTTGGATTTCCTTGAACATTGTTTAACGTCCCTACCAGAAACCAGACGTGAAATGAAACTGTGTGGAAAGTTTCACGCATCGGAACTAGTAAATGAAATTGAGTTACTATGAAATGAAAGAAAAGCATTTGGTTTCGAAACAGAATGTCAGGCTATCATGGTGTAACAGGAAATGCTGAATATTGTTGTCTAAAACTAAAGACTTTCATGTTGTTATTGTTACAGTATTATTTATATTTACGGTACATTGGCCAGTATTGATAAAAATTTGAGATAGTGTATTTGTGGTTGGGTTGATGTGGGTTACACAGAAGAAATTTTGGGGTAAAATAATGAGGAACTTATCTAACATGTTTACCGTCTTTCAGGATCTTGGATTTTGTGAGTTTGCATTATTAAACTGTTCGATTGAGCCAGTTGAGTCACATGTTGATTTGTTAAGTGAGCATAATCCTTTAATTGATTGAGTTTTCATTGTTCTTTCATTTTTTCGTTGTTTCACTTATTTATTCGATTGTTCATTCTGCCTTTTGACAGCTCTATGCTTTGGGCTGATAAAAATAAAAGTTTAGACAATTATCAACTTTTAGACTATAACCTTTATTATTTATGATTAAGCTGTGTCATGTTTTGTATTTAGACAAAGAAGCAAGCAGCTTCCGCTGCGTCCAGCAAATCCGTCCAGCCAGCAAATGAAATTCAAGGTTTGCTTCTTTAGATGATTTATTTATCAGTTTGTTAGTTGACTGGCAGCCAGTTTGTTCTGTCTTTGCATATTCACTGACTTAGCTTTCTCTAACCTATTCTGACTGATCTCTTAGAAATTGAGATTCTGACTGCATGCCATGTTAAGTCTGGGTTTGTGATCTAACATTTATTTTTGTAATCAATAAAATCTGTTCAGTCATCGACTTGCAGGAAGTATCCAATATCGCCGATGTTTGGCAATTAATTTTTTATTCTGTTTATATATAAGCACTTCAATTTTAAACTTTTAGATAGTTAGAAAGAGGGTTTTCTATTTTAAACTTTTAGATTGTTCAAAAGTGAATTTTTTATTGTTTGTTTTTAAATGAATGAAATTAGTAGTCCGATCCTTTTACCAATTGATGTAATTTTAGGAGAGTGGTTGGTTGCGGGATCGAAGAAGAAGCCGAAGAGCAAGAAGACTGAAACAAACGTAAAAGAGTCAAAGACAAAGGATCAGGCAGACAGGCAAACACCTGAGGTTGAGGTGGTGAAAACTCACAAATCTGTTGTAGATATAGCTTCAAAAGACATTGGACAACCACATGAAGCCATTGTGGTAAGCAAACCTTTGCTGTCTTTGCTACTTGGGATAAATTGGAATTGAAACTTTTTTGGCAATTCGGGGATCAATTAAAAAACGTACTAATAGAGGGAGGCAGAATTTCAAGTTGAAGAACTTGTATTGGTTAACAAGATTTGGGTGTTGTTTGTGCCATAGAACATGCGAAGAGCAGTGTACTGAATCCAGGCAAGTTATAATTTTTGAAAGTAAAAAAAGTAATTTGACTTCCTAAGGTTTTTAAGTTCTATGAATTATATACGTTTATTACTATGTCTGCACACCTAAATGCGAATAACAATTGGTCAAATAAAGAATATTTTTATCTTATAAAACTTAGATAAGAAAATTAACTTATGAGCAGAAGCTTATTGACTGTGAAAATCTAGGGATGCAGAGGGTTAGGTTACTGGGAAACCCTGTGCTTATTACGGGCCACTGAAATTGGTCCTTTGCATGTATGCACAAGATATCACCCTGAAATGAATCGAAACTATTTATCTTCGTTGTGATATTTACAAACTTGTTTCAGTTTGTTTTATGTTTTGTCATAGTTTGCAACATACCAGGCAGAAACTATAATCTGTTTTAGAATTCACTTGAGCGAGAAGTTGTGCTTGAGACCAGAGAATCGGTATATGATACTGCGGCTGTAGCATCATCTCAAGCCGAAGAAGTTGTAGTGAGTCAGCCATCAAGACCCAGCTACGATGAGCCGCCAGCGAAGAATCGAAACAAGGAGCCTCTGACAGTTGAGGGTGCAGTTGAAGTGGATGAGGAAAACGTGCAATCAGCTCCAGTTGGCAAGGAGAATAAGTCTAAGAAGAGCTCGAAGAAGAAAAAGTCTAAAGTTGTCGTAGAATCAACTCAGGTAGAAAGATACATGTCTGGAATATTTGATGATACCTTTTGTTTCACTTGTGATATGTCCTTACATTCTGATGTATCTATGAATGCTATATAAATGCTATGAATGAATACATGCATGAATGAATGAATGAACATACAATTGTCTGGCTGGTTACTGAGTTTTTGAGCATTGTTGATGGAATTGAAGTTCTTTGTTTGTACTCCTCTTAAGGTTGCAGGGAAAATTTGGTCTTTAAGGAATTAGCTAATGGGAATTTAAGCCTTTTAGTTTATATATATATGATTAAAATTTAAATCTTCAGCAAATATATTTCGATTTGACTATTCTTCTCGAATTAATCTTATTTTGACGCCTTTGTGCCTTGAGCGCCTCTGCTCTGAGGAGTTTCTTGTGAAGTGTAGCTTTATGTAAATTCATGATTATGATTGTGATAACAGCTTTTTGGAAGTCACTAGATTATAATTGGGAATTGACAGATTTACAGATTTAAGTTTTTCATGCTTTTCAGCATGTTGTAGTTGAGGGATGTCATGTCAAGGCTTTAAATGAAGGAAATACATGCTTTTGAGGTCTATAATTAATTAATTAAAGGACACATGAAATTGACGTGCAATTGCATATGTTAACTTTCAGGTAACAGATGTGATTGTTGAGAAGACTAAAGTCATTGACAAGCAGCAAGATGACAGCAGCCAAGTGACGGCAAACATTCCATCCAGCAGCGTTGCAAAGTCGGAAGCTGCTCCACTTGTGGAAACTGTTCGCAAGTCTGATTCGAGTTAGTTTCTTTCGTCTTTGTTATCCTCACAGAAACCATTCTTATTCAGGTTGCTGGACTGTGCTGAGTGACTTGGGGACAGAATTTGTGCCCATTCCCATGAGTCTGTCCTCATTCCCATGAAGTCTGTCTATCCACATCCCATCTGTCTATCACATCCCCATTAGTTGCGTTCTTGTCTCCATTTCCATCCCAAGAAGTGAAATAGGCCTGCTCATTAATCCATTCTGTTTTGAGTTTTTAAGTGTAGATACTCGACTAAGGTTGAATAGATGTTGAATATTCAAGGGTTTCAATTAAATGTAGCGTGATGTTTAACATTGTATAAAGACCTGGTGTTAATTAGTTTAATAGGTATTTAATTGCTGCAGTGGACAAAGGCACAACTGTTTCCATTCCAAATAGTGCATTTGCATTTCCATTCCCACGGTTGTACCTCAGACTTCCCTGCGGTATTACATCCTTTTCCAACACCTTCACTGCTGATTTTAACATGGCATTGCTGCTTCCTAATTGCCATTCCACTCTTGAGTGGACAGTTCCGGTTCATGCTAGATGCAGTTGAATGTGTAATTGTGTATATGAATTTTTTGTTTGTTATCTAAATGACTGATACCGTTACTGTTTCAGAACATAAAAAGGTTGGGCCGAAGGATGTCATTGTACCTGATGAGGCAAAGATTGTGGGTCCTGATGCTTCGAAAGATGTCGTTAAAGTTGCTGCAAAGAGCGTGGTTAAAGTTGCTTCGAAAAATGTTCCTGATGCTTCAAAACCAGTAGTTCCGGATTCTTCAAAGGTTGTGACTAATGATGCTTCAAAGGTTGTGGCTGATGATGCTTCAAAGGTTGTGGCTAATGATGCTTCAAAGGATGTAGTTGATGATGCTTCAAAGAAACCAGTTCCAGATGCTTCAGTTGATGGACCTACTTCGAAACTAGTCGCTTTCGATGAACTTGGACTTACAGGTACAGCCATTGTGATTCTATTAATGGTGATTAGAATATTTATATCTGTCTGTTTTGCTTAACCTTCTCTTCTAGAACAGTCAATTTTTTGGTTTGTTTTTTGTTCCGAGGTGAGCGTAACTTCAGGTTTAATACTAATTTTACATGTACCGTAGTTCCATGTTGACTGGCCGAGCCTCTGCCAATGCACTATTGGGTTTAGGTGATGAAAGAAAGAGTTCGTTGACCTAGGTGCTGACAAAGAAGTCCACATGTATTGATGCTCACCAAGAGGTGCTGATAGATGGGTCAAGAAAGGCTGTACCATGTGGTTCCCCAGGTCCTGCGACGGTGTGTTGTTCTCGTGGGTTGTACAATGCAGCAGTCGTATTGGATAACTTAGTACCTCATTTCTTGAGATACTGAATTAGCATCTGTCGCATTGCAAGAATCTAGGCATCTATATGTGAACATTTCAGCAGTGATCTCAAAATCGTCATATATGTCGTTATATTAGTGCGATCAGTTTTCTTTATACTGCATGCCAGCAATGCCCGAGCGTTTATCTCATAGCATTGGGAGGTATGGTGTCACCGCATGTAAGCCAGACTTATGTGCTAATGATGTGCGCATTTACAGTGTTTCGCCGCATTTAAAGTCCATGTTTTAGGAGATGTCTGGTATATATGGATTTTCAGCCGAATGATTATGCGGGTTGCTGTTGAAGCATGAGTGGAAAGCGCTGGAGCATGGCGATAACAGTGCAAAAATTTCACAGAACATTTGTCTGGTCAATTAATCCGTAAATTTTAGAGTCAACAGAATACAGCTTGAGAAAGGCAGTCCTATAATAATATTCGTTTTATTGAAAGAATAACCGGTCGACATAACGCGACAGTTAACAAGCACAAAGGAGCAGCGAATAAAGCCTAGTAAACGTTTTTATGCAGCATCCGTGTTATTGTTTTTATTGGTTAGTTCAAATGGATGCGGCCTAGGGTGCAGATTGTATGTACCAGGACGTCTATAAGAGAAGAATTTATGAAGAACATGATCTTTGTCTTTAACTATAGACAAGAAAATGTGCTGATTTATCACTGTTTGACGGACACTTGGAGATTTTCATGTGCCTAAGTATCTCTATATGTACTTTAATCGCTGTGTTGTGCTTTTAGAGAGTTCTGCGGATGTTGGTCAGCCGCTGTTGAAGAAAAAGAAGAAGGCACGTAAAGACATTTGAAGGTCAAAGTCTCACAGCTGCACAGCTGATCTATTTCGATGTTGGAGGAGAGAGGGGCATTCGTCAAGTAGCTGGGCAGAATCAATTGCCTTTCAGTCATGATTCGACCTCTTCACAAGCTATGCAGATTCGTATGCAGCAACGGCAGAATGGCAAAACATCCGGACTTCTTTTACGACTGCAGCTGCTGTAATTGTGTCTCAGTAATTACCTACAAGTATAACTAATTTTGTTATTTACCAATACCAAGTCTTTGACAATATGTTTGTACTCTGCTTGACGCTATTCTTTAAGAATACCCTTCCTGAAAGGTGGAGCAGAGTTTGGTATAGTCGGGCATATTTATTGTGCTGCTTTTTTGAGGAGTGAGAAACGGATTATGAATCCTAACATCGTACATTCTGTTCAGTAATACAATCATTCTCACATAAGCATGATGATGTGAAACTTTGACACACGTAATTACAATAATCGCATGGTAGCAAGTGAATGTATGTTTCGAGTTTGGAAGTGGAAGAGTGTTTTACTCCTTTGAGTTTCATACGATTGCTTTCAACTTTTAAAGATTACATTCCTATTGATTTGACACAAATAAGAAGAGACAGAGAGTAGCACAGTGAGGCATAGGAAGGTGCATATCAGGTTCCAAAATTGATTGTGGGTAGAGTCTTCTTGTGAATCATGGTTCCTGTCTAGTACTTTCGGATACAGATTTCCTAATGATAAGTTTTGACGTCAAAGCTACCTAGTCCCAAATGGTTTGCTTGTTTTTGAGGCCGTTGCTGTTGAAACACGGCCTGTGCTGTATAGCGTTGTACATGTTCAAGAAATTGTATTTAATGCATTGTTTGATTAGAATTGCTCAATGTTAAGTTCCTGCATGCATGACCTGGAGTGGATTAGTGAAAACTTGTGCACTAGCCACACCAGTGGTCAAGTGAAAAACCAGACCTACGTCCAGATCTGTGAGGCATTTGTACTGAAGTTAAAATGATTCAAATGCCAAACGCAAATTGTTGACATATGGCAGCCTTTTGAGTCTTCTCAGGTTATGTCTGCTGTATATGTATGTTTAAAGTGCCTTGTAAGTTCCTCTTGTAGACTGTGAAAATGTCTTGTCCTTTGTATATTTTAAGGCAGACCACACTAGCATTGAAATACAAGAAGTAGGAATGTTTTCCTTGTTGCAGACTCATCATTGAACTTGTATTGCTGATGCAGAAAACTGACATGCTGGCCATTTGGTCTATGTGAAACCCAGTTGGTAAAATGTATAACTTGTAATGGACTGTTTTCTATGTTTATGCAGTAAAATGCAATATACTTTGAGAATTCTTAGTTTAGCAGGTTAAGGTCATCAAAAATTTCTTGAGTTATTCAAGCTGTTGTTGGAAGAGATGTATGGATAATGTGAACAGATCACTTTCAGTTCTTTGTGATGAACAATGGTTTACTATTCATTGTTATTTATTCAGTGCCTATTATTCATTCAGTGCCATAAGCTACTCGATCAGCACTTTTGTGTATGTGAAGAACTTGCTCAAGGTCCCAGCATATTAACCATCTCATTGGTGGTTAGAACCTGCAAACTCCACTTACAGGGTGAACATTAAAATGTAATTAAATAAAAAGAACTTTTATCTGCGTCTCGTGAACGTTCACTCAGTGTCAGTTTTAAAGTCCTGGCTACTTTTATACCGAGTCCACAGCATTCTTGGTTAGTGTTTTGGAATGAGCTAACTAGACAGAGATGGAAAGAACAGTGTGTCAGCCTGGGCTCTGTAACGTGGAGAATGGAGGCACGTGGCATGGAGGTGCATGTCCAAACAAGTGCTCAGGTTGATGGCACAAAATGATTTCATCCAAGTTCATATATTATTTGCATCAGTGGTTTTCTTAAGTTTATTCAGTGTGTTTTTTGGAAGTCATGTCAATAACCACTTCGTAATAAGGCAATCTTAATGTGAGTTGATTTTCTGTTGGTGAAATAATGTTGCTTGTGTTGATCATGTTTTATTAGAATTGCACTGTTACAGAGCATGTTTATAGTGTGTCTGCACTCTGCAAAGACTGGTCATCTTGATAGTTACTCGATTATGGCCTTGTTTTTCTGTCCTTTGATCAATGTCAATAATTATGTCCATTAAAATTGCTTACCTGCTCGATGGAAGTTATTAAGTACATATGTGCACAGGGCCATCTTGATGGATTCATGTTCGCAACAAAGTTACCATAACTCTGGTACAATACATGGATATTCTGGCGGTGGCATGACTTGTGGAGTTAATTTGACCCAATGAACTTGCATATTCGAGTCAATTTGGAGTAATCGGTGGTTGGTTGAAATTAAGATGTCATAAATGTATTTCGTTGCTGCTATTACATTTCTGTGTATTTTTCAATAGGCTTTTCTAACGAGTCTGCAGAGAGATTGGGATAAACCGTGACCATTTATAATTATCAGTTCAATTTTAAATCTTTGTGTCTGAGGTTTAGATGGCGATCGATGCAATCAGTTTGTGCCTTAGTGATGACTATTTTCCCTAAACTATATATTTTTGAATAGATGGACTTATCAGCTGTTTGTTGTGGCTGCAACATTGTGAACTAGTGAAAGTGGTTGTTGGACTTCTTGCAGAGACTGTCCGAGCAGTCGGTGAACATTTATTAAACTTGAGTTACATCGGTACTTTACAGTGGTGTTGGTTACGTAGAAATATAAACAGATTGAAATTTAACAACTTTTTACAGCTGTTGCTGATTCAACATGGTTTGTGTGTTGAGTCTTATTTCTAAACACTTCTCCACCAGTCCTTGTCTAATGGTTGGGCCTCTTGCCCAATTTGAGTTTTTTGCCCTATGGGCAGACCCAACTACTTGCTCAATTGCCTATCAAATTACCTGTATAGGTATATGATGACCTGCTGGTTAGCAGAGGTAAATGTTTCAGATCCTAAATGGTTTCACTTCCATTAATGGTCCTCACTGTAACATTGGCACATCGACCTTACACTGTTGGTGGGAATTGAGGTGGTAAAGAATATAACTGGCCTCAGACTCCCTTAGCTTGAAGCTAAGAAAATCACTCATTAGAACTTCATGTCTATGGCTCCTCTACTGGCTTTGTCATTAGCGACTGCATATAATAATTACAACAATATAATTTGTATTGTACCATTGTCTAGGAGCATGGCATGCAGTAGAAAATTCTGTCATGGGCACATGGCTGTTCTTAAAGAGTCTAGGATGACCTTGAAACTGCCCCGCACGGTAGCACTTGCCTTGTTACATGGAGTGCTATGGTTCTAGCTTCTGCTAAAAAAAATTCTGTGTAGAGACCTTAAGCAAGCCCTTTGCGTGGACATGGTGGTGGTGCAGAGGTATATTTGGTGTTTTGAAGCCGGAAGTTTCCAGGTTCGAATCCACCTCAAGCCGTCGTGTAGGGATCCTGAGCAAGTCCACTCACAATGGCTCGTGCGCTTTGGCGTGAAACTCCAATTCAGTGTCCATGCTGCAGTCGGGAACGCCTCAGTGTAGAAGTCTATAAGGGCATTATAACAAGTGCTCATACATACAGTTCATTATAGGCAGTGAACGCTTTTTTTCACCAAAGAAGCAGGAGCTGCAACAAAGAACAATGGCTAAAACAGCAGACCGTAATAAACACAAATGTCAACTAAAGAAACATCAGCAGCAGTTCAGCACATTGGACATGTCATGTCATCGAATCAGCCATACAGCTGATTTGTATGGCGTCGTATGTTTATTCATGGTTGCCAACTTGTGCCTTGCTAGCCATTTAAGCATGCAGGTGCTGCACTCCGACACTTCACACCTTGAACTCACCATGTCTTCTCATATTCAATAGACAAAAAAATTGATTTTGCCAGTTGTAAATTCAACAAAACAAAAGAAACGCTGATAGTGCTGGTAGAATGAGCAGTGGGGCGTTGTGATGGGCCTTTGCAACGCGGTTAAATAATTAAATTTAATAACTTGTGATCATCCATTGATTCTGTGAGTTGTAATCACACTGCATTCATGTTTGTTATGGGGTCGTCCATATATTACGCACGCACTGAGGGGAAAGGTCAGGATTGGGTGATTTGCTTGAGGGGCCACGTTGGCTTGTGGATTCGAACCTGAAACCCTCCGGCTTCAAGGCACCGAACCCACCACTACACCATCGTACCCCCACCGACATTCACTTCAGTCTATAATTTATAACTATTATCAAACAGTTGTCCGATGGCATTTGATTACAGTAAAATTATATACTGTTAAGATTTAAATGGTGACCCATCTGTCGAAAAGCAGAACTGGTTGTCACTTTCATTTTGCTGATAGAATAAAAACACAAGCAAATCAATTTTAGTAAACTGAACAGGCAGTATTCATTGTAACAAGAATTCTAACAAAATCCAAAAAGATTGCAGCTACAGCAAATAATAAAAATCTTATTTTTACTTTATTATAAAACGACTTTGTTACAATAGGTATTGTCAATTTGACTAGCCTACACTTCAGTCAAACCTGGGACTAACGTCGATATTAGCAAAGACTTTATAGGTACATTGAGACAGACATATAGTACCAATTTTGACCAGTTTTTAAGGGGTTTTTGTGGAATTTTTGCAAAATTTCTTAATAATCAATGCAAAGCAAATAAACAGTTAATAAGATCTGCTCTGCACCCCTCTGTACCTATACTACTAGCTCTGAACCTTCTGTGACTGTTCACGTCCAATACCAGGTGGCAGCTTTGAAACTAATCGAACGATGACGTTCAGTGAGAAGTATCTACATGAAACGAAATTACTGGTCTGTGGTGAATTTCTTATGAGTAAACATTTGGTCCGATGTGTTAGTAAGTATGACATCAGTTATTATTATGAAAACCAAAAGCTTCTTATTTTCACTCTCTATCGGATGAGCTTCACTTTTCTATTCGTATGCGTTTGATTTAATACAGAAAGCTTGAAGAATTTGGGGTGATCGGCGACGCATTAGCAGTCACCCACGTTCTTAGAGCACGTTATGAAGCGCCAATATCGGATAAAAACTACACGTAGAGAACTTGCTTTTTGCTAGTTACTATTATTTTAGTAAATACCGGGGCATAACTATAGAACTATAGTATCAGGGACCGGCATATGAATCTACTGTAACTTTGAACAGTATCTAATGACGACACTTACCGTTACCGATCCTCACGATGCCTGACCGACACTAACGGTGCCCTACCTCCGGCCCCCAATACTATAGTTATGCCAATACAGGTTCAGTCAGAAGGTGCAACGCATTGCGGATGGGTCCGGCTCAATGGACTTCACAGGTTGCAGCAAAAAGCGTAATTTAGAAAGGCAGGGCCGAGGTACTCTCAGCCTCTGAAGGTACATAGTACAAGGTACAGGTAATGGTTGTTCAGTGTTCACCCTTGGAATAGAAGTTTTAATCTAGACTATTTCAGTTAGTTAGAATCGTCCTGGTAAAAATCTTTTATTTGCTGTAATTGAGTCCTTGCTTAGACCCACGTAACGCATGAATATATAATCTAAATTATTGCCATCTCCTGTAGAATATATGAGTTTTTTTTACAGAATATACACAGAATTCAGATTTTGACAGCGTATATTTTCAAAAGTCCCAATCCCGGTCCATTCTCTTATTTCTATCTCTCTTATCACACCAATTCCAAAGGCCACGGGTTTTTCAACATCTACATGACGCGGCCCTATGGCTTCACGATTCAAATTTGGAGTGTGAAAACTCGCCATGTCTGTCCTTCAAAGCTACGTACTTATTCATTAATACTCTGGTGGTGAGTAAATAAAAATAAAATATGCTATATAGCACAATGCAAATTTCTCAACTATTCCTCAGGATTTGATTAGTCCCCTGAAATAGACTGAATAGCTTTTGGATGCTGTAGAATTGATTGCGATTTAAAGTATTGAAGTTTTTGCAGGTGCAAGAACTAGTAGCTGAGCATAGGAGGCCGCTGCAACGGAACCATGGCTAACGCTCAGGCTCTTGAACAGGATGCGGTCAACTTTGCAGTGCGGGCCGTTGCCTGCGATCAGGAAGGCAAAGCAGATATGGCGATTTTCTATTACTGTGTAAGAATTCCAGCAGTGTATTGTGTTTCGTAATAGCAAGTTGTAACTGGTCAATTCCACACAAGCATCTACATCAGGGGTTCTCAAACTTTATTTTTGTTGTACCCTCAAGTAAAAAAATTGAATGATGGCGTACCCCCACCAAAGTCAGATCAGAAACAATATGCTATTGCGAAGTCCCCTTGCAGTGATAACTAAAAGTCCATTTAATCATGGGTGACTTCGTTTATTAGAGTCGATACATGGAGTAAAATTTAGTTTGAATAGTAAAATCTTATCAACAAATTTTAAAATAAAATTGATCCTTAACCTATGTAAGAAAGCGCCAATCTGCAGTGCTGTGTGCTTGCTTAGACTAGCACAGATTTAAAATATCTGGTTTAATATTTGTCAATTTCAAAATTTACTTCTGTTTGTTTTTGATAGCAAGAATAATTTAAAAACCAGTTTCGTCCAGATATGACGTACTGAAAGGAATCGCAAAATTTAAAACTCGACCAGAAAATTAATCCTTTGGCCAATTCAGCTCTCCGCTATTTGAGCTCTAAATATAGATTGAGAAATTCTGGTTTTGGTAGGCTACTATCAACCATGCATGCCCGTATACATGCCTATAAATTACTTGTTTCAAAATTATGGTAATGGGCCTAAAGCATATGTTGCATACAGTGTATGCCGTAATATATGAGTCTTATCACACGCTGTGAAAGAAATGAATGACGACGCTGTTATATGTTGCAAAGTTAAAATCATTGCTAATCAAAGAAAGATGGACACAAAGTCCCAAAACTCGAAGAAAAGTTTATATTTCTGGAATTTTTCGCGTACCCCTTACCAGCGCCTGGCGTACCCCCAGGGGTACGCGTACCACAGTTTGAGAACCCCTGATCTACATGCTATTTCAGCAAAATGCCCATTCTGGAGACAATCTTCGGTTGCTTCCCACTGTGTACAGGCAATTGTAGTAATTGCTAAAACTCTTCAGCATTTAAGAACTGTATTCCAGCATGCCTCTGTTGATGGCCTGTGTTCTGGTGAATCTCTATGCTGCATGTTGTTTTAACTATTTATATGTTCTGACGTGAACACAGTCTCTGGGACGGTTGTGATAGTGGTGCTGTGTAGGCATTAAATATCAGCATTCACTCATCGATCCATGTAATGACTCCACATTGCTCACATTCACCGGTGTCATGGCAGGTACACCAAGCAACAAGATTTAATTACTGAAAATAACGTTTCAGCAGTAGTACCGGTAGTAGTACCATAGTTAGTACTGGTTATGGTGGAAGTGGTAATGTAAACTAGTATTGGTTATGATAGAAGTAGTAGTAGTACTGGTTATGGTAGAAGTGGTAGGAGGTAGTAATAGTACTGATTCTGGTAGAAGTGGTGGTAGGAGTATGAAAAATTCAAGCTGTTGCTGTTTAACTGGTTTTGGTCTTTATTGTCAACTTTACCTCTATGAATATTTGTTGTTGACCTATATAGTATATATGTACCGGTATTACATATTTTTATCATTTCATGGTTACCTATAAAGTATCTGAGGACTGTGTCACTAGTTTGTCTAGTATTTGATTGTAGGAAGCAGCCCAGGCACTGATGTCGGCCCTGCAGGCTGGTTCCCAGGTGCCAAACATTCTAGAAAAAGCGATGGAATACGTCAATCGATCCGAAGTACTGAAAGCAACAGGTCTTACTTCTTCTGCATTCATGATGTTATTATTTTATTGCTTTTGTTACATGACTCTCGTAGATATCTACCCAGTTGCAGGGAATAGTTGGTCAGCTGTAAGGTGCTAGCATACCGTTAGATAAGCTAGTTTATGTATGAGAGGCAGCGAGGAGCAGTGAGTCTATTGCTTTGACAAAATATGAATTTATACTATTGCTGGAACAGTGTAGCAGTAACAGCAGAATATATGTGGGTTGTGATCTAAGACACCAGTTTTGGTGTGACTTATAGGTTTTGTCATGGTGGATGATGGTCATGTTCCAGCACCATTTTGAAGTTCTTGAAAGGCGCTGTAGAGATACACACTTGCATAGATATACATGTTTCTATACATGTATGATTCTATGTAGATATTATGCACTCTTGAAGGTGCCTCAATATCCTGTATGGGAATGTAAATATTTATTGTATCAAATGTGACTTTCAGTAGTGCATCTTGGATGGCGTGTAGCAACACTTTTCGGAGTTACACGAGAATCTTACAAATGTCTTGGGTGCCAATAATAGATTTGTATAAACACACCACAGATACGCAGCACACTATCACTTATCACATTTTAAGTGTATTAGTGAATTTATGTTGCGATAATGCTCTAGATACAGGAATCCTCAAACTTTGTAAGGCTACGGTCCGGTAATTCTTTCCCAGCTTTATATATCTTTCTATTTATGAAATTGATATGGCGCCACTTCAAGATAAACTATTCGCACACACCGGCTTTCACCAATTAGTGCATTTATAGAGAATGTAGTTTAATTTATTGATCTTCATATGAGAAATAATGATAATAACAATAACTAATATGGCTTAGAATCAAAGTGCAATTGTTACCTGACTGAAGATTCAGTTGTAATTTGTTTGCAGTCGCTGGTCCAGCTGCAAGCCACCTCATAATGAAGTCATCACAAGAGGTATGATTGCGTGTCATACAGCCCAGTTTGGTATCTTCTCTTCATTTCTAAGTTGCTTGCTTATTTTATTCTTATTATAATCTTTTTCTAAGCAAGCACAATAAATGAAACGAGCACTTAATTGAGCTATCATGACAGTTTAATTAGCGCTGATCTATGTAAACTCCAGATTAGATTAAATGGTAATCATTGTCATAGGCGTACCAGGCAGGGGTCCAGAGGGGCAAATGCCCCCAAATTTCGGACAAATGTGTTTTTCGGGCAAAAGAGGCATATTGTTTTCGGGCAAAACAGGTACGGGAGGATTTTTTCGGGCATGCAGGGGTAAAAAAAATTTCGCACGGGAAAAGCCTAAGATGGGCGGATGAAGGTCGTCAGATTTTTCGGACGGGAAAATCCTAAGAATTTTGGGTGGATGACGATGACTAAAAAAAAGGTCGTCAGATTTTTCGGACGGGAAAAATCCTAAGAATTCGGGGGGCGGATGATGATGACTTTAAAAAAAAGAAAAAAGGTCGTCAGATTTTTCGGGGAAAAAAATTTTTTGCCCTCACCCCCACTGCCGAAATGTCCCGTACGCCTATGGTCATTGTTATCATGATTTGATTCATTGCTGCATTAAAATCATTGTCATTATCCTCATTGACTGACGAATTCCTTGATGTGGCATGCAGTATGAGTGTCTCATTGCTTTGTGCGACATTGTCGTGATCACCTATTTTGTTGTCATGAATTTTGACAGATTTAGTGCTTGGCATAGTAAACCGTGTTTTATTAAATAGATTATTTGTTTTTGCATGTGTTTGCAGCTGAACATCGACCGGGCCAAGTTTCTTGTCCAGCAGGCTTTTGAACTGGACGAGTTGAACAATAAGGAGGAGGCCTTGGAGCTGTACACTGAGGCTGCAGAACTCTGCCTTGGCTTGGTCTGTATTGTTTATACACAGTTCTAGGTTGCTCTGCAAGTGTTTTTATATAATAATTGATTACAGGGTACTTCATAGATTGAGATTCAGCAGCAAAAGAACGATTAATCAGTTTAAAACCCGATGACCAACCTAAAACCATTTACCGGTTTAATGCCAGTAGATGGAATCTGTACTGTTCTGTGGAAGTTCTGGTTGTAAGTTTTATTTATGTATGTATGTATGTATGTATGTATGTATGTATGTATGTATGTATGTATGTATGTATGTATGTATGTATGTATGTATATGACCATTTATATAGCGCCTTAACAAGAATCTCACGAAGGTGCTTATAGCTGGTAGAAAACTTGTTGTAGAGGTCGGAGGTGAAGGATGCAAACTTACTGAGCAACATAACGAAATTGGCCGAACAAGCACTTGACAGGTAGGCCTACAGGCTACAGTTGGAGGCAGCAGAAAATCTTTGTCTGTATTAGATAAAGAATTACAGTCTAATTATGTGAACTTCTCTGTATAAAGATTTGCAAGATGTGCTGTTGAAAAGTTAATGCTGTAGTTTGTTTGTTTGTATGTGCACTTGCTATAGTGCCCCTTCAAGCTCTCTACTCAGAGGCGCTCCTGACTGCAGCGCAGACACTGCATCGAAGTTTCACGCCAAAGCGCTGAGCAACTGCGAGTGAAGGATTTGCTCAAGGTCCTTACGCAGCAACTTGAGGTGGATTCGAACCTGCAACCCTCCGCTTGCAAGGCACCAAGTATACCCATTAAACCACCGTGCCCACAACATAGTGAAACATTGAGTAAACACTTATTTGAATCAGACTAGATTTGGTTACTGTAAAGTTGGTTCTGTTGCATTATATAAGTTTCCTCTACAATGTGTGTGTCAAATGTTTCAAGACATTTTAAATAAAATATTAGATGCATATAGTGTATATAATAGTCATATATAAATTATGTGAATGCATATGATACTTTTGAAACCACAGTTTGTTCTTCCCTTCTATATCCATCTCTTGATTTTTGCAGAGCTGAGGCATTGAAATCCGGTATGAGTCGTAGCATCCCTTCCATCCAGCAGCGACCGCATCCATCTGCCACTTCAACAGCATCAGCAGCAGCGGCCCAGCAACAACCAGATAGGAAGTTTCAAACCCTCGGTCCACTGGGTCTGTCCCTGCGCGATGGGGAACCCACAGCCGTCTCACCATCGTTGCCTCGTAAAGCCGCTCGTCCAACAGGTGGAGGTGGAGGGGACTCCTATACGAAGGAGGAATTACATGTGCTCAGGTGAGGTACTTAGATGTGATAATGACGAAAACCACGACTGTTGATGTTCTGTGAGAGTTTATTACAAATTTGCTGAGATCAGCTGACACCAGATTAGTAGGGGAGGATGCGACTGCTCGGGCGTATCGTATATTTATACGGTGAAGGTTTACGCTTTATTTTTTATTGTTTTTGGTTGTTTCAGAATTACGTCAACCATCAACGGACGAGAGTATGTGCCGTTCATGACAGTCGATGCTAAAGAGCGATTTGCTTATCCAGTGCCATTCACGTGAGTCTCTGGTATTTAACGTATATTGTGAGACATTTCTTCTGTTTCTGTATTGTTTCCTTTAACTTGGTGAGTTTCAGGGTTGATTTTAGTCACGGAGCAATCTCCGCATGCAATGCGCCTGAAGTCTCGGACATGGTTCGTGTAGCCGATGACCGGCTGCTGACGTCTGTTAGCAGGAATGTATTTCATGTCTTGCAAAGCTTGTTTCTGCCTGTCATCTAGCGTCGCTATGGCCTTCGCCCTAGAACGTTCTCATGATGTTGAGTTAACAACAAAGGATGATTAAAAAACTACATGCAAAGGGAACTCTGCAGAGCTTGCTCAAAAATAACATGTGAAAAATTGATCAACTGTACTTTACTAATCGCATTTCATGTCTACGTGTAAACGTGTTGCAGCTTGTCAGCCTGATCGGTATTAAGTGAATATATCGTATGTATCGGAATTTTTCATTGTAGAGATCGAAACGGACTCTTAGCTCTGTCTCCGAAGCAGTCGAGCCGGTTGGGCAAATGGATGCGACCGGAGCAATTCTGTGAGAATCCACAGATGATCTATGCCATTTCGTGCCTTAGCATCCGACAGGTTGAAAAATACTCTCTTAGATCTCTTATTATTATTACGATTATTTTTCTTTTTAATGCCCTGAGGCATGCATGATCCCTCAGGCGACTTCAATATTGCTAGCTGTTGATAAAATTTATTATTGTTATTTTTACTAAATAAATTTGTAACGCACAACGAAATCCCACCAAAATGTGAATCTGAGGCACAGAAGGCCAGCCGCCAGACGAAGATGCAGTAAAGATTCATGTGCTTGAATGCCAAGGAGAAATAGTGAATTTCGAGCTACTTCTTGAAGGAAGGAATTGAATTTTAGCTATGAACCGAGAGTGGAAGTTGATTCTATTCGATTCTTAAATAGTACACCTTCAAATTAGAGATATTCATACTATCATTCTTTGTGCCAGTTTAAAGCTCATTTTCTCTGCTATCTAAATTGATGGGAATCAATTGCTGCGCATGCTTGATTTTGTTAGGATGCTTGAGCTACTGTCTTGATTGTATTTGGTGTGTTTTGGTTTCTTTAGACGATAGTGTCTGATTGTTCTTTTGTTGCATCTCTTGCCATTTCTGCCCAGTACGAACGACGATTTCGGCAAAAGCTGATTACAAGGTACTTATATCATTTGCGTAAAACTTTTCAAAGCTTTAATTTTGAATACAGGACAGTGACTTTTTCGTGACTACTAGTTTTCAAGGCTTTAATTTTGAATACAGGGCAGTGACTTTTTCGTGACTACTAGATCTCTTAATGATTTCATTGCTGCTGGGAGGTCCATTGTCTTAAGACCATTTTTTCACATGACAGGTAAGATCAGGTAAAAGCAAAGATGCTAGTTACTGCTTTGTTACTACGGTATTTAACGACGCTGTCCCATGAGAAAGATGGTTAGCATACCCTACTTTCTTTTCCAGACTTGGGACTGTCGCAAAAATGGCAGTGGAGGATAGGTTGCCAACTGTTACTTTATTCAATTTTGTAAAACAAGTAAACTTTTAGCATTTGCTTCACTAACTGCTATTAAATATTTACAAGCCTTTATAAACAATTGAAATATTGGAGTTTGCAGAAAGAAAGTTTATTTTCAACTGTGCATTCTTCATTGGTTTTGGTGTTCATAATTATACTTGTCTTCAAAATCATTTGATTAAACTTTAATTCGGTAAATAGAAAATACCTTCATTATAGCACAACTGAGTTGTAAAGTCAGTGCTTTAACCGGCATTCAGGGACAACTTCATTTTAAGTTTTCTGCTCTTTGTATTTATGCATGCTTGCATTCCTGCTTGCTGAAGTTCGCTAATGATGCATTGTTTTCATTGTTTTCTTTGACCAGCATCATCTATCCTCAAAATCGTAACGGAGATCCGCAGTTCAATCCTTGTGGCAAGTACATGGTCAAGTTGAACCTTAACGGCGTACCACGAAAGGTAGGGTCCTTTGTCTTTGGTAATTGTGATAAGTAGTTATTGGGATGATGCCACTTGAAAAGAATCCACCATACCTAGAGATGCTGCTTGTGCTTAAGTTCATTGATCACAAATAGTTCGTATGTAGGAAATTATCAGAAACATGGATTGAAGTTATTCAGCCGTTGGTTGGAAGATGCAATCAAGTCTGCTCAAAGGTCTATTTGGCAATCACACTGATGACATCAAATGAATAATTACCGGGATTATAATGAATGCAGGTGAATGTCATGGAGACATAGGCTGCAGAAACTTAAACTGCTTTACTGGGTAACATTGCGGTTTCGATGATTCACTTTTATTCATTAACGAATATTTACGAATATCAAAAATCTTAATATTCTCGAATATTTATGAATATTAAAACCTCAAGTCACGAATACTCGATCTATGCATAGAATATTAGCATAGACATGATGCTCTGCTGCTGCAGCCCAAGACTGTGGTACCAGAAGGTTGACGACATTCAGTAAACAGCCATCAGATAACTACAAAAGTCACATGTTTTGGACTGCTCTTTCGGATTCCATGCAGATTCATTTCAGAGTTGACACTGTCGATAGGATGAATAATTAGTCAGATATCTCAGCTTCTAACGACGAGAAGAGTACGTGTTCGAGCCTTGCCCCCAGAGGCAATAGTCAAGGTCAGGTGGTAATGGACAAGAGTGACTATCTAGACCTTTATCTGTGAGAGTTAAGAGAAACGATTTGGCTAACACTTGATAATGTAGCTCGTTGTGGAGGCTAGCTTATCCCGTTCACTGACAGTGAACACTCTTCATCTCCTGCGTGTTAGTTTCTAACTCGTGTAGTTTCCAAAGTTCAGAAATGCACACGTTCACACGACAGAGCAGCAATGGTTCAGAGCAGCTGTGGGTGAATGACTTGCTCAAGTTCCCTAAATTACGGTAGGTGAAAACCCGTACTCTTCGCGTTACTAGCTGAGCTCTCTGACCAACTGCTCTAGCCAAAGTGAAGTTGCTAACATTTCTTAGCATGCTTCTGCTCTTCTCTTCGATCTTGTTTCATCTTTCTCTTTTCCTCTTCCCTGTTGCTGTTCTTCCATGTTTCTTTCTGCTTATCTTTCGCCTCTTCCCCTTCTCGTTCTTCTGTTGGATGTGATTTAAATCTTGACAAATCTTTGCTGTAGGTGATTGTCGATGATTACTTACCGATGAGCAAAGATGGAGAGCTGCTCTGTTCGTATTCGAACAACAAGAATGAACTGTGGGTGTCGCTGCTTGAGAAAGCGTACATGAAAGTTATGGGTGGATACGACTTTCCCGGATCAAATTCTGTAATTGTTTTCTCTGTTTTTTTTACACTTTTTGTTGTTTTAAATTAGTTGCATTATTCTTTGTTCCTCGGTTCCTGCTGCCATGAACTGCTAATAGAAGAAAATTAAAATGTATGTAAATTATGTGCAGCAGGTTTTTCAAGTATTCTTGCAATTTTTTATATGTGCTGGTGGTTATATTGATTTTTAAACATGTGGAGATCTCGATAACATTGTAGATTTTGAAAATCACTAACGTTGCCTTTTCAGTCTGCATATGATAAGTTTCACTGAGCCAGAAGCTGCACAATGCACATCTTCTGTTCATAGTATGCTCTATGGACGTGGTGAGGGGCCAACACTTGTTCTTCTTGACTGTCTTGTACATTTGATACTGTGGATCATTCTCTTCTGCTTCATTGTCTAGAACTTACTAATTACAAATTTTCCAGTTACATTAAATGTTTGGGAGGTTTTGAAAATGTTTAGTGAACAGAGTCAAAAGGAAGAGTACGTTACAAATGAAAACAAAAGACTGTTCCAAGAGGCGGGTTTAAGGGAGGTCGAGATTGCTTGAGTATCTGGAATGACTGTACCTCCATTTGTTTTTTCTAATTATAGAACATAGATTTGCACGCATTGACCGGGTGGATTCCCGAGCGCATTTCGATCGCACGCGGCAAGGAAGATGGCAGTGTAGAAAAAGAGTTTCAGAAGATATTCGAGCGCTTTCACCAGGGACACTGCCTAGTTACGGTTGCTACGGGTGAAATGTCGGATGCGGAGGCTGAGCGAGCCGGTCTGGTGCCTACGCATGCGTATGCCATGCTTGATGTTCAATTCATTCAGGTGGCTGTCCTAATCTGATCGATTAAAATCTAATTTATCTTAATCTTAGGCTGATTCATATTTTGTCTAATCTGTCTTCATTCATTCATTCTGAATTTTTTATGGCACTCCTTCAAGAAGGCTACTCAGAGGCGCTCCCAGTTCAGCCGCGGGTACAGAGAAAGGTCTTGAATGGCCTGGTAATGACACTATTGTCGTAATACAAAAGGTATCGATTAATTACCACCTCAAGTGAGAACCAAGTAAAAATTGTATTCTGTAGTAATGTCTTTAATGACACTAAAGACTTGAAAAAGTCATTTAGCTCTAAATTTAAGTCTTGCCTCAAGTTGCCTGTTTGAACTGCCTATGCAGTGTTATTGTTTTAAAGCTATTCATCAGAGAGGAAATAATCAATGATAGAATGCAGTAGACAGAAAATTATAATAGATCACCACTTAAATATATTATAGAGGGATGCAAAGAAATATGGATGGTAGAGGTCTCGGAGATAAGTGTGTTTGTAGTCTTGTTTCTGTGTCTCTAAAATGTTTTTCTGTTTTATTTTCTGGTTATAGGGACAGAAGTTATTTCAGCTGAAAAATCCATGGAGTCACATGCGGTGGAGGGGAAACTATTCCGAGAAGGACACGGTCCACTGGACGTCGGCTCTTAAGAAGGCACTCAACTTTGACCCAAATGCGGCGGCTATGATTGACAATGGTATTGATTTGCTGTTAATGCACACAGAGCTTTGTGTTGGCCAGCTTTGCATGGTAATGGTAATTGAAAATTTATATAGTGCCACTTCCAGAGAGGCACTCCCAAGTCCCAACCTAGCACAATAATACCATGATCAGACAAAATGGTTTTCATGCGTTTGCTGAAAAGAAGCAAAGAGAACGGCTGAGAAGTCAAACATGTTTAATAATAGTTTTCTTCTCTTAACCCAATTGCAAGAAATATTTTGGAGTTCCTTTTCTGGCTATCCTCATTTTATGGTGAAAAATTGAGTGACTTTTATGGGTTTCCTTGTGCTTTTTATGATTCGAACAGTTGTGTTCCACTGTTTCAGGTGTGTTCTGGATTGATCTAGAGTCCGTGAAACGTTTCTTTGATGTCATCTATGTCAACTGGAACCCAAATATCTTCTCACACACAACGTGTTACCATCAGTAAGATATCCTCCATCTGTCTGAGCCTTTAGCGAAGAAGTTGTATGCATATGTGAATGTATCTAGACATTAAAATAGAGCTTTCACAAGCCTTTATGTATGTTAAGAGAAAAGGTCATAAGTAAGCAAAATTTTTTGCTCAGCTAATTTGACAAGTTATCAATGACAGGCTCTTGCACACATGCAGAGCGAAGTCAGTGTAGTTGCAAAATTATCAGCTTGTTTACTTCCCCATTACCATGAATCGTTGTTTGTGATAGTTTTTGTTTAGAAGCCAATGCATTAGATTAGTTTTGTGTTGTATTCTGAAAGGACGTGGACAGCAAAGGAGGGTCCACAGAAGGACAGCTACAACATCGGCGACAATCCACAGTACCGGCTGGAGTTGAAGTCGGCCAATCCCTCGGCCGTTTGGGTCCTTCTGACACGACACATCACTGATAAGGCAATCATTTTTTGACTTTTATTTGCATTGGTGGAACCAGTTTTTAAAATTTGTTTTGAGTTGATCGTGTCTTAATTCTTCTTACTAAAAGCCATCTCTTTCAGTTTTGAAGTTAATTATGACTTAATTCAGACCAATTTTTAAAAAAATTCTTGAAAAGTAATAGAGATCTGATTTGTTAATCGAGGCAAGTCTTAAAATTTCTTTAAAAAAATATTTTGGATCTAACTTCTTTGTAGTAAGACATATTATTATTATAAAATAATTTATGTAAGCTAATCAGGATTTAATTTAGTTTTGCTCAAAGAAGTTTTAAAATTAATTATATGGTAGAGTAAACCCGTAAAACGACGTGCACTGATAGCAGTTTGGTTTTAGTGTGACATTAGGCACTGGTAGTCTGGTACAATAGAAGTTATAAATTACAACTTACAGTCTTGAACTATGCATTAACCCTTTAGTGACGATCATGTGCTAAAAGTGTATAAGCAACCAATGCAGCTTGTTGTTAAACCGATCTTAATACACTAGACATATTTCCATGAATTTGGGATTTGAGATGCCAAAACCTACTTTTTATGGACTTATTCACATTAGTATTGTTTGTTTTTATGCAGGATGACTTTGCCAACAACAAAGAGTTTATTACGATGCTTGTCTACAAGACCAATGGGAAACGAGTCTATTATCCAAGTCAGTACTGCTTTGTTCTTTCAAATTATCCATCATAGGTTGCGACATTTCACCTGCATATTTTACATTTTACCTGCCAAAAATTCTGTCACATTTTAATAGCTTCTTTACATAGATCTATAGTTTCTGTGACCTGCCAAAATTGTATAGCTTGCGCCACCACTGCATATATATAGGCTTAGAAGTTATTTTTGATTGTACGTATTATAAACCAGACCTTGTAACAATGGTAGGCCTATATGTATATCAGAAAATTCATTCTGGTTTTTCTTAAAAAACATTAACTTTTGACTATAATTTCATTCAAAGCAATCTTCAATCCGAGGGCATTAAGATAAGGCTGCTATAGAAGCCATTAGGTTAACTTTCTTCTGAATCATATAGAATCATGTCAACCAGGTCCCATGTGATTTAAAGCAGTGATATGTTGGTGCAAACTGTAATGCACTTTCATGACACTCGTTACAGGTGATCCAGCTCCATTCATTGATGGTGTGCGGATAAACAGTCCGCACTACTTGTGCAAGATGGTTAACAGCGGCAGCAACGTTTACACTCTGGTCATCTCACAATACGAGAAGAACAACACGATTCACTACACGCTTAGGGTGTACGCTACTAGCGAGTTCAAACTCACTCGAGTTGCGAATCCTTACAACCCAAGATATGAAAAACAGGTTGGAAGTGTTTAACAGTTATGCTAACCAACTGTAATCTGACTTTTCGCTTCTCTAACCTAAACTATTTCAACCGAACTTCTTCAGCGTTGTTTTGTTTTGTTGTGACTTCAGTGGACAGTTAGAGAAAGCATTGTTACACTTGTTGGTTCTACGTTAAAGTTATTGCTTTCTTGGTGGTAGGACCCTCAACTAGACCTGGGAGTCGACCCCAGTCGACTTGGTCATCCCAAGTCGGGTCGGGTCGTTTCTGCTCACCGCAACTGACCCCAAGTCGAATTTTGTAGATAGAAGTCACTTGAAGTTGTTTTTACATCAAGTCGACTTAAACCGACTTGAGACACAAACATGTTTAAATTTGTCAATTCAAACCAATGATTGTGACAACATTTATAAGCAGCTTTTGTTGCCTACAGTGCGTTTACAAGAATGAAACAGGCCTTTGATAAACAGAGACTTATGCTAGGCTACTGATTATTTTGCTTGTAGGCCCGCCATTCAGTGCAACCATGCAGTCCGCGGTCCGCTATTTTAGACCTATAGACTTTGCGCTTTTTACAGATTTATCCGCTGTTTTATCTTAGACCTTGTGCTTTTTACAAATTATTTAATATTGATGTTAAAAATAATAATAATGAGTGTAATCTGAATAATCACAGACAATGGACAAGGTAAAATTCATAGGCCTAATAATTTGCCGTCGCATTGTCTAAGTTACTAGATGGCCCAAATCATCACAAAAAACTATTCAAACTGAAACACAAACTGCTTGAAATGGACTTAATGACACTTTAACAAATTCATGCATCAATTAAGTGTTGAGGCCTCATTACTCATATGTAGGCCTAAATGAAATTAATGCTTGCAAGAAAATTGGCTTGACTTCTTGCATTAGTAGCCGTACGTAGACCTAGGCTAATGGCTATAGTACCATGTCAGAAGTCGACTTCAAGTCGGAAGTCGGTTGTTTTTCTGCCAGGTCGGGTCAAGTCGTTTTGACACCCGAGAAGTCGACTTCAAGTCGACCTCAAGTCATTTTAAGGTCAAGTGGGGTCAGATTTGCTGACCAAAGTCACTCCCAGGTCTACCCTCAACCTGGAATGGTCTTCCTCTGACCCTCCGCTCTATTTGTAAAAATTCTTCTCATGCTTTCCTCTCTCATCTTAAGAGTTTTATTTGGCCGTGCTAAGGTTGGGAGCGCCTCTGAGTAGCCCCTTGAAGAGGCGCTATATAAATGCATCTAATGAATTATGTAACTGAATTTATGTTAAATTTATGTTTCACTCAGTGCTAGTCATAACAGGGAAGGGTGTTAGTATAATGGATAACACTCCAGCTTGAATTGCTTACGGGGGTTCCTAGGTTTAGCTCTTCCTTCATTCCTGAGGTACTTAGGTGGCAGCTAAAGTACATAGAGCGTGCGCCTTGCGTGGCTGCAAGTTTGTGATTTATGTCAGTTGCATAATTTGTTCATCTTTCGTACTGCATAACTGTAACTGGTTGCGGTCTGTCAACCGGATCATTGAAATAACCAACAACTTTAAAAAAAATGTGATGTTATCTGGTTATATAGCTGGTTCTATGTTAACATTGGCTGTTAATGTTGATGTTGGTTGTATTGTTACTGCAATAGATAACGGGTGAATGGAAGGGAAAGACAGCCGGTGGTTGTGCCAACTACCCAGAAACAACTGTTCTCAATCCAACATATCAGGTCAAGATCGACAACAAGAATACAGACAACCAATTGCTTATTGAACTTCGTGGACCAAAGTAGGTATCTCTGCAACTTTTCTCATGTTTTGCCAAGGGTACTTTGTGTTTGACTTCTGATTGCTGCCTTAATTCTTTATAATAGACCTAGGAGCAGTTACCTGCCTGCTCTGCAGCTATTACTTTTTTGCCAAATACATGTAGTACTGTTACTCTGTATATGTATTTATGTAAACTTCTATAGTCTGGTCAATTCTTTAAAGCTTCCTCCAATTTCAAATAATTGTTATTCAAAGATTGCCTGAGCAAACTGATACCAGTACCTTAGTTTCTAACAATATTTCAATTATTAAAGTACCGGTATTGTTTGATTAAAAATATCTCACTTATTACATTGCATGGATTAAATTATAGTGTAGTTATTAGAACACTGTAGTTATTAAAACATTGTTAAGAGTAAACAGTACCGAGTTATTAACATATTGGACTAAATAATGCCCGAGTTATTAAAAATTTGCTTGGGTAAAATAGCAAGTACCTCTGTTATTAAAACAATATTCATCAAAATAGTCAGCAAAATAGTTAGTAAAATGCTTTCATGGTCAACGACTTTCACGATTGATTTTCATGTATTTTTTATCAGGACATTCAGCGTCGGATTTGAAGTTGTGTCCATCTCCGACAACGTTCCCAACAGCCCAGGGTCGATCACGAAAAAAACAAGCGGTGACTTTAGGTGAACCTTTCATTTTTTCTTTTCTCTTCACTGATGGCGTTCTTTAGGATGCACAATAAGTTATTGGCTAGGGCTATCCTGGATCCTTCCTTACTAAACTTAAAACTGTTCTTTTTGGGCGCGCTGGAGTCGGAAGCGCCTCTGAGTAGTTTTTTCTTGAAGGAGCGCTATATAAATGTCAGAATGAATGAATATATCACGTATGCGGGGAAGGGGTCACCGGATTTAGGCGACTTGCATAGCGGTGCGTACGGCAGGGGAAGGGTTTTGACAAAATGTGGAATTTCGACCCTGGCCACCACGGACTACTCTCACGGACAACCCTTCTAACTCAACGCATTTGATCCTGATCTTATGGTAACTCGACCCGGACCACCACGGACTACTCTCACGGACAACCCTTCTAACTCAACGCAGCGCTCGTGAATAAGCTGGTGCCCCGCGCTTGGCTTTCGAGTGGCGCTTTAGAAATTTCGAGTTTACGATTACGATTACGAAAATGTATGTGCACGCAATAAATGTCTAATTATGACATCCACATTTTTATTTGCCTATTTCTAACTCTGTATTATCCTATAAATTGTCTGATGGTATTTGATTACATTATAATTAAATTTTGTTTATATCTCAACAGTAAACCATATCAGTTAACAAATTTTAGCTAGCAAATGATGATGTTTAAGTAAAATAAATAAAGCCTTCGGTAAATGAAGTGTTTTAATTAACTTTTGTAAGGGGTAGAAAAGCTTATTTGTACATACACATGGGGTTCACAAATTGCGCAAGTTGTGACAAGAGGAGTCAAAAATTACAAGTTTTTCATGTGTAATAATTATATATGGATGGGCCCTTAACTGTGGCATCAGCCCAGAAGTTTGGGGTGAAATTCCACCATGGCAGATGGATTGTCACCAGGGCTATATTGGTAAATATGGAGGTGAGTGCACGCTGTGGTCGAAAAAAACACCTTTTTGGGGCAAAAATTTGCTGACGACTTTTTTTCACCAGATGCTTTTCATAGGTTTTTTCGCCCGGAAAACGTTATCTGCGGCGTAAAAACGATCTAATTTAATTATTTCGGTACTTTTATTTCTTCTAAAATGTTGATCTTCCGCTGTTTTCTACTCGTCATTTTATTTTTAACAACTTTTTAACTTTGCTTTTGGTGAGGTAGTACACACTGTATACCCACGTATACACTTGGAACTAGGTACACGATACCAAATTTTTCTTGAGGTGACCACACGCTGTATACCCGCGTATACCCTTATGTACAGCCCTAATTGTCACGATTTCTGCTCCACTTGGTCCCATGGTGAACTTGGTTGTAAAATCGGATGAGAAATAGAACTGGTCACCAGCACTCGCATGTCCTTAAGTCTCAACTGGGTCTTGCTCCGAAGTATCTGTGTGATCAGATACTTCGCCCCTTTCTGCCACTTCGCTGCGTCCTCTGATCGGCTTGACCTCTTTGTCTCCCGAGTCAGGACTGCCATGGCTCAATCCAGATCATTTGCCTGCATTGGTCCCTCCCTATGGAATGGGCCTCCCCCATCAGTTCGCTCTGCCATCCTCTCTGGTAGTGTATCCTCGTCTTTCTCTCGTCTAAAAACTTGCCTTTTTCCTCGGAGTTAAACGCACTGGGAGCGCTTCTGAAAGGCTCTTGTTACGAGAAGCGCTTTATAAATGGTCAGATAAGATAAGAAGACCAAGTAAACTAAGTCGGTAAAACTTCATAGACTTGCTACTCCTCAGGAAGAGGTTGTTTTGAGTTAATAAATTGCTAGTTGAGTTCTGCTGGATGGATAGACTGGCCGAGAGGTTTATTTAGCCGTGGATAATCAGAGACAAGTGAACAAATGTTTAGCGTGAATTTTTAACCGGAGCCATCTTTGTTTTCAGGCGTGGATTTTGCTACTTAGAACTGGAGAACATTCCAGGTGGGATATACAACATCAGGCCGTGCACGTTTTATCCGAAGCAAGAGGCGCCATTTTTCCTCGACATCAATTCGTCCGGTCCAATCAGTGTCGCTCCAATTCATTGCAACTGAATTACTTCCATTCCTCGTCATCTCAAACCGTTAATGATCGTCAGTCTATTGAAGACATACAAAACCTGGAATATTATAAAAGTGGTTCTTCGATGTATATAACCTGATACGTTACGTACATACATTCAGGCACACAAGTACATAGAAATTGTTATTTTTCTGCAAGTTCTGTGATTATATAAACCAAAGTTTGACTGTAAAGAATAATTAATTTATAAATAACTCGTATTAAAAATACTACAGATTAACAACGGATGTATTAAAATAATTTTAATTGTTTTTTATTTAAGGGATGTCTGGGCATTTTTTTAAAAATAATTTCTGTCTATGATGGCAAATACAGATTTGTTAAAACCACCAACATTGAATAAAGATTTCATTTCCTCGATACTAAAACAAATTGCAAACAACAGAAAAATACTATCCAATGAAAGTATGCTCTCTCTTTGCATTGCTTTTGAGAGGTGTGAAAAGCGATACATAAAGTGTAGTCACTGTAGTGTGGTGCTAATGTGATCTTGCATTCTTCTATTTTATATCCTATCCTTGAGAGATGGCAATCCAAATAACTAACTATAGATTACAAATGTGATTAGAGTATTTTTTAGACCTATTACAAGTAGCTGATTCATTAATAGTTTTATTTCCACAAACTGAATTGACGTCTGGTATTCCACTCATGGTCCAACTGGGGACGCTTACTTCAGATGATTACAGCAGTTAGGAGCTTAATTTTTGTGTTTTTTGCTGTCCCAGGCTCACATTTATCAAGTAGAGGTGCTGGAGTTTGACAGTGGTCTAATTGTTGATATACCAAGTGTGCTTAAGGTTGGAAGATTGGACTCGGTGTAACTACCCTGCATTGGCATGTTCTGCAGTGTATTTTCCCATGTCTTGATTTTGCAGTTCATCCATTTCCAACACAAAAAATAAAAAGCACGAAAATAGCCTTCCCTAAATTCCACTAAATTGCATCGTCAGTGATAAAGGGGCTGCCTAGTATTGCTTTCTTTCAGCAAGATGTCCCAAGTGATATGCTGGCTGGCCAAAAGGACTTGAGAAAACAGAACTTCAATTATGCTGCAGATTAGAACCCATAAGTATTCTTTGTGTGCAGTTGTGTGTGTGTGGAAGGAAACAAATTTGCCAGACTGAATATGAATAAGCCAACCCAAAAAAGAATCGGCCACATCGACGATTCAGGTACCTAAAATCGGAAACTGTTTTGCACGAACAATCTGTAAAAGCGTCCGACTACGGTTTCATCTTGACGAGCGGAATATTCCGTGTGGCGAGACACTTGTCACAGACCCACTCGGCGTAGACCTCTTTCGTCAGCATCAGATAAGCCAAGTCGGTGAGTCCCGTGCACGCCCGATGAAACCAGAAGTTGCAGCCGCTCTCGCAGAGAATCGCCTGGTCGTTGTCGTGGATCTCCTTGTGGCAGACCCCGCACGGGTAGATCGGCGGGGCATTGGGGTTAGCCGGGTTGAAGACCATCGGCTGATTTGGAGGGTAGATCCGGCTGTGCCCGAGGCCCATCTGCGGGTGCATTGGCGGCATGTTCGGCTTCTGCGGCCCCGGGTACATGTTAGGGGGGCGTGGACCCATGTTAGGAAATGGAGATACCGGCATCTCCTGAGATGTCATGCGTCCGGCAGATTCTTCGAACATCCCGGGAGGCACCGTGGATGACTCACTGACGGGAGAAAACAGGTCGCCCACTTCATCATTCGGTGGCTGTTGACAAAGGAAAGAGTACAAAAAAATCGTTACAATGAATATCAGAAAAAAATGATTAGGTTTTGCTTGAGTTGTGGAATGAATTTACTTGAAATAACTACATGTATTTAGTGATCTTAACAACCGTTTTTATTTAGATATGTCATCAGATTTGCTTTTAAATTCACTTAATAATAATAATAATAAGACAATGATTTGTATAGCGCCATAACTTAACTGAGGCCAAAGGAAAGGACGCAGAACAGGAGTTCAAAAAGTTAATATCAGTCAAACAATTGTTTAAAAAGAATAAAGTCTGAGTTTTTATTCAAATGCATCCAGAGATGGCAAGTTCTTCACATCATCTGAAAGACTGTTCCATGCAGTGAGTCCTGAGACAGAGAAGGACAGTTGTAGTAACTTACTAACAATAAATGTTATTAGCAATAATAATTTGTGGCTCATAAAAGCTTTAACAAGAAAGTGCCTGCCTGTCCGCCTTGATTGGGAAAGTTCTGCTGGCCTCTTGATTGGTTTCTTGGTGGAACTGAACCTGGTCCATTGTTCGAATTTCGTATCTCGCCATTGACCATAGACTCTACAAAACATATACGCATTCAATTTAAACTCTGCACCTTGTTCAGTCCCCAAAACTCCCCATCAATCAAAATCTTAACTGAATACAAGTTTACTGCTGTTGGGAAACTCAGAATTATAAATCACAAGCTAATATACTGTAACAATTCTCAGCATCTGCCATGTCACAAGTTAACCCATATGGCTCCTTTTAATTTTATTTCTTATCCCTTATTAAAGTTCTACTGCTTTCGAACAATCATCCATGGATGCTATCACACAGTTTAATGTCCTTCCCCATTAATTTATAGGTTTTGCACAATGCACATTTGCAGCAATATACATTGCTGGATGCATGTGTCCACTCTAGATAGGAATCCACTGATTCAGCTGTGCGTGTGTGTGAAAGCCAGTGACGTCTTCATATGCTTCACGTAAAATAAAAAAAAGTCTGAAGTCTTGAGCACCTGTTAATCTGGGCATTGCTGGTTGACATACTTTCAGTTAATAGAGTACAGAGCGCCCCTGATTACGGACTAAACTAGCTTCCACAAGAGTGCATAGATGTTCTGAGTTTACGATTACGATTGACGTAGCTTCTGTGGGCGCTGTAGAAGTTCCGAGTTTACGATTACGATACAACTGGCATGATTGACAATGAAGGTTACGAGCGAGTCCACGGAACTCATAAAGATACCTGATTTAACCGTTGGTTGTCGCTCTCTAGGCATTTTCCTCTGCTGTGCGTTATTTAAATACGTCTATTTGCACAGAAACAACAAAACTAAATATTGTTTTTTAAATTCTTAATTTGTAAGCATTGTACGAAGAAGCACTATTGATCTGGAGGTTCGCCGTTAATGACGTTATAGATGGGCACAGTTTGCCATCTTGCGAATTAAACTTCGCCATGCCTACATTTCATTTTTGACATTCTCTGAGCTACCCAGTGTGAGAATTGTGGAAAAATAACTGGGGGGGTTGGACCATTATCCACTTGGAATTGGGGTGTAAAAAACATACTTTAACATGGGGCTCCAAGAAAGACTGGGGGTCGAAACCCCCCAACCCCCCCGGCAATTCTCACCCTGGAGCTACCCATAATTAATTCGTAGCAATCATATGATCTCTTCCAAGTTCCTCATACCTCCAGGCTCCAGCTAAGTGCAATAAGCTTACTCAAGTTTTTCAGTCATCAGCAACCAACTTATCAACACTTTTCTGATAACCGGAATTGGATTTGCTATTGACACGTCTGGGAAATCCCTCTGAAACAAACCTTATAGTATTCGTTCAATTACAAACAGACACAACGCAGAATGATTGCAATTCATAGTATGACAGATGATCACAAGTTATCACGCAAGTCGAATTTAATTGTCGGAAGCCAACCAATAGCGGCGCTGATCTCCATAATTATATGCCAGCGTGTTATGTGATCCAATGCGGCGCTGCCGTCGTCACGACCTTCCACTCATTTTGCCATCACCATCTACCGATTGGAAGGTTGGGTGTACCTTTAATCGTGATCGTAATATCCAAATTTCCAGAGCTCCACTCGAAAGCCAAACGCAGGGCACCACCAGCTTATTCACGAGTGCTGTGCCATTAGGCCTAAGTCAGATAGTAGCTCAGTGTTGTCCAAACGAGTAGGCCTAGTCCGAAGGAGGTCGTAGTAGTCTCGAGTACCAAAGAATCAGAGATGGCAGATGAGTCGGGGTAAGATCAAAAGAGGTGAAGCTTTAGTTTTGAATGGAAAGCCCGAGGAGTGATGGATATAGCCTAATTATAAATATAGGAGCCTTAGGAAGGCGATGGTGGGTGACGTGGGCTTAAAATCAGGCAGCGATGCGCCGAATCCGTGAGCTCTTTGTGCCAGCGCATTAACATTACCTATTTACCACCACCCCACCCCCAGTACCCAAATCTAACTCTGCGCGCGTCGTTGTGTCATAATTTACACCACGTGTCTTATGGGTTAGAGAGGAATAATATTGAATTAACCGAAAAACTGCCAACAGACGAAGACTTATTATTTCCCAGAGAAGGGCGTGGCCACCGTTGTTAGCGCCTTGGTCATTTGCATATCATTTGCATAATAAGGGACTTTCCCAGTATCGAAGTCATATGATCGGAGGTGGTGGACAACGTTTTGTTTATTGAAAGAAAGTCTTCACTAAAGGTCCATTCTTTTTAAAACGTATCCGTATTTAATACTAAACATTTCATATCGAGTTACCAAAAAGTCACCGATCCATTTCGAAGCTATGGTAAGTGGCTTTTGCGGTGCTATGTTTTGCTTAGTTGCTGTTGCAGAATTTTGAAAGCATCGCTGTAATGGGAAAAGGCAAGTGTCAGGCTCGGCGTAGGCCTATAGATACAAGCGTAACTAGGCTATAGTGTTGCAGAGAATACTTTGATCGTGGTAGTACCACTGAATATTTGTAATGTGACGTAAGAGGCTTCAAGAAAAAAGTCCTGGGAACCAACCGTGACACGTTACGATTACGGGTGACACTAATAATTTATAATATTTGTTTCTTTAGTGAAACGCTTGCAAACGCACAGCGCTGTACATTCATTATTCATTAGATGCATTTATATAGCGCCTCTTCAAGGGGGCTACTCAGAGGCGCTCCCAACCTCAGCGTGGCCAAATAAAACTGTCTTAAGATGAGAGAGGAAAGCCTGAGAAGGATTTTTACAAAGAGAGCAGAGGGCCAGAGGAAGACCATTCCAGGTTGAGGGTCCTACCCAGGGTGATAATTGCCCCCCCAGTTATTTTTCCACAATTCTCACACTGGTCCTACCACATGTACAAGTTATGCAATAATCTTAATTAACATCAATCCTAACTACTAACAGAACAGACAACCTGCAATACACAGCGCTAATAGCAGCCATCCACAAAGGAGGTCCGCTCTACGGGGCGCGATCTCGTTACCTCTCGCTCTCCATGCCAGCGTGCTAACCAATGCGCTATCGGGTCCCGGTGATATGTGCTCATATCAGTTTATAATATATGAGATAATGAGCACTTGCTCTAGCACCACTTCAAGAAATCTACTCAGAGGCGCTCTCGACTACAACGCGGACACTGAATTGGAGTGTCATGCCAAAGACGATGAGCGATTGCAAGTGAAGGACTTGCTCATGGTCCCTACATGACGAATTGAGGTGAATTCGAACCTGCAACACATTCTGGCTCCAAGGTACCTAACATACCTCCACACCACTGCGCCTCGTGTATTGGCAGTAGATGGTCTTAATTTCAAATAAGGTGCGGCCCGAATTCTCGAAGCGAATTTCACCAGATCCCCGAAATCGATTTTCCAACTTGTGTGACCAGAATTCTGTCACTTAACTGTGTCATCAGCAACAGTAACTGGACCGTTATTTCATGTATTTAATTTAATTGTGAAGTGTTTTTTGAAGGTTCGGTCGCTTTCTATAAAACTGTCTTTTGGAGATCAAGCTTTACTATAGGTTCCTAAGTGGGGCGCGGTGGTGTAGTGGTGTCTGCTATCCGACAGCGTCGTTCATTCTCTGTTGCAGGTCCTACAGCTTGGAATGGTCTCCCTGTTACACTGCGCTTAATTCCCAGGGGTCACTCCGCTCTGTTTCTTAAGAACCTAGAAACTGTTTTATTTAGCCGTGGTTGGGCCAGGAGCGCTTTTGAGTAGCCTACCTTGAAGAGGCGCTATATAAATTTCTGAAATAAATAAATAAATAAATAAACAATAATTTCTTTATTGAAAAATCCGGTTTACAGACTGCAACTGGTTGTATGTATGCAATTTAAATAATTCACAAGAACGCAAATTACAGAAGACATGAATCTTAACTTCTAACAGAACTGACAAAACTATTATCAGCCTACAAAGCATGTCCATCCTGTAAGGCGCGAACTCGTTACCTCTCGCTCTCTACGCTTGCGTGTTATCCATTGCACCTCTGGACAATGTAACCCAATTTAGTGACATCAAGAGTGCCTTTATTATAATGGATAAGGCATCAGTTGAAAGCTGCCTCAAGTTCAACCATTATTCCAATTTGCAATCGGTTGGAATAGTGATATCTGCTTCAAGTTAGACTATTCCCCAGTTCATGAGAGATGATACTCTTTATAGCCACATCCTTGTAACTGGGAAATTCCACATTCTGACCTAATCACTAGAAAGGGATTTATTACCAGGATTCTATGCACTTAGTGCTAAATTATTATTGCCTATTGTTCTTACTGCATATTCATTTTGTTGTCCCATTTTGCATTTGCTAACGAAGTACTTAGGCCTACTTGATTCATTGTAGGTTGTAGCTACATATTTATAGTCTGCTAACTGACTGCCTAACAGGGCCCATAGATGGGTATAATGTGGAATGACTTCCCTCCCACTATCCGTAGTAAGATCTTATTGGGGGTGTCATCTTCAGGTTTTCGCTGCTTGAAATTTTTTTTCTCCCTCGGGCTGTCATGCTGAGAGCACCTCTGAATAGCTTGTCTGTAAGAGGCGCTTTATAAACGCTTATATACAATACAATAATTTTTCTTTGTGCCGGATGATATCAATGCTAAAGCTTGTCTCGTTTGCTACACAAGTGCCTTATATTATGTCCCACTGTTTGTAAAACTTTAGGCGTCAAGCAGCGGAGATCGGGAACATCTCTTCAAAGTTCTTGTGATTGGTGAACTGGGAACGGGAAAGACGAGTATAATAAAACGATATGTACACCAGACGTTTTCAGATCACTACAGGGCTACTGTATCCTTTCAGATTCGAACTGCGTGTTGCTAACGTAATAATGACTGTAGGTGGATATTCAGTTGGTTGGGCTGTGCGTGCGTTGAGTGTGTGCAGACTTTTGTGAATTTTGAATTTTGTAGTTATCTGAGCGCTGTTTACTTGATGGTAACTCACTTCGGAGACCTGTATGAAAGGTGCTATACTGAGTGTCAGGTTAACTAGGTACTCGGTACTCTAGTCTCTAGGTACTTATTTACTAGGTACTCGGTTGACTTCTTTGTTTCTGTAAATGGGGAATCTGGTTTACATACTGATCTCGAATATATTGCAAAGCAGTGGTGTAGTCCTAAAAAATGAAGTGGGGGGACGCCTGGAAATTGAAGTGGGGGGACGCCTGGAAATTGAAGTAGAAACTGTAGCAAAAGGTGCAATCTTGCAAGAATTTTGCAAAAAAGTGGGGGGATGGCGTCCCCCCGCGTCCCCGCCCCACTACACCACTGTTGCAAAGATATAGTTGCTGATATATATATTCGTGTGCGTCCCATCTTGCTTTCAATTGATCTGATCCCTAATCTTATCTCATTGTTTCAATTGATGTTGGTATGTACGTACAATTTGTACACATCTGTGTGTATGCGTATGTATGATTGTACATATGAATTCTCCACCTCATGGCGTTCACGACTCTCCTCAACTCCTACTGGGTCTGCTTCTTCATTCTAAACTGAAACTTATGGCTAGGGTTGATTGGGAGGATGACCGGAGACTTTCAATCTGCCATTGGTTGATTTTGTCGGACATCTCGGCCGATTGATACCAATTGAGCAGGCAGTATGAGTTCAAACTTTCCTTGTAACAATTACGATGTAGGTACCTTGAGCGAGTTCTTTACTTACAATTACTGAGAGCCATTGAAGGATGCATGGTGGTTAGACAGTATGAGAATAATTGCAGACAAATAACGTGAGGAATCAAACGTTGATTTATGTGGAGTTTAGGTGTGCAGTGAAGACTTTTGCCATAGAGTCATAAGAAAGACTATATATAAGTGGATTGAACCCTCCCTGCAGGTGGCAATTCTCACACTGTGATTGGATGGTGGGTCTTAATAAATGTTTCTTGTTGCCTCTTTTCAAAGTGCACTGATGAAATTTGTACGGGAAGCATAATTTTCAATTTTGAGCTGCCTTGTACTGTATTCTAGTGCACAGATGCTGGGGCATATAATATGGAGTTAATAGACTTTTGTTGTGCTCTATAGAAGTCGCTAGGAATAGATGGGATTTCCTGATGTGGACTCCATGAATAAAGTGAATTAATTACTATAATTTGATTATTGCGGCTATCACTAATATTGCTATTATCAATTAAGGCTAATTAAGTGTTGAATAAATGCATTCATGAATAATCATCAAGGAGGAGGGGTCAGGGTTTGTATAAGTTATTAGCTTTTCATGGCTCCTGTTGCACTGTACAACAGTGTACATACTGCACAGTGACTCACGATTGTACCAAATTAAACTTTTGTGTACAATAAACAAAATTAATTCAATTCGTCCAGAAGTGACAGATATTCAACTTTTTGGCATTTATAAAATCTATGTCTATGCAGCCTATCAGCACCAAATACTCTACTTGCTATTTGCTTTGTGGATAGAACATAAATTGTGCTAAACATTATAGATAACTGTTACGAGAAACACATTTCGATGACAGATCTTTGCTTTTAATGGCAGATTGCATTGGTCAGACAACAGATCTGTTTGAAATTGAGGTGCTGAAATTAATTCAGCCAATGACTTGGTTTTTATAGAAAATCGCATGGTCTTAAGAGTTTGCTTAACGCTTACAATATGACGATGCATAAGTATGAGCCTCCCACTTTTTCATTGGTTGAGGCTAGATCCACCTGAATATGGGAGGACTCTATCCTCTCACATGACACACAGTCACTGACAATGTGTAAAGCAGACCACCCACTTCTTTACACCAGACTTGCTCTACTTAGTGACCTTTACCCATCTCATGAAAGTAACTGGCTATTCCTAACAACATACCACAGTTCTGTGAAAACTGACATGCTACTCCTGATAATTGTGACCTGACCTAGTTTAGTGAAAACTGACTTTGTCTTCCGCTTAATATTGACCTGACCTAGTTTGGTGAAAACAGACTTACTATGACTAATGACCAGTCTTAGTGTAATGAAATCAAAGATTTACAGCACAATGAGCGCATTGTTAGCAATTTTGCAGATGAGTTGGCTTTTTCGTTAAACCTTTTTCCTGAAAAAAGAATTTAATGCATCATGTTAAACACCATAATAACTTAATTCATCATGATATTTTAGCTCATTGATTTGATGGGCTTGCACATGCGCAGTCAGTGTTTGGTTGTTTTCTTCTATTAGTCTATATAGCGGTTGATGATGGCGGCCAAAGTCGGTTTTGCATCAATTGGATGTTGACTCTACGTCTATACATAGGAGATTTTCAATGACTATAGTGTGACTATTACTCATTGCAAGTCGGGCATCAGCCGTTTTTGGCACGTGAATATAAAGGCTTTGTGCTCGAGATGGACAGAGAGAACGAAGAGAGAGAGAAGAGCGAAGATGCATGTGCATTGTTTAGCCGAGGGACAGAGACAGACAGACAATGACAGAAATAGACATGCAGAACAGGGAGGCAGGCAGACAGAAAGAGAGCCAGACGCAGAGACAAAGGCAGAGAAGCCCAAAAAGGGACAGACAGATAGAGACAAAGCCGGCAACAGACGGCGCTCATACAGACCAGAGCCACCAGACAGACAGACAGACAAACAGACAGACAGACACAAAGACAACAACAGGAAAGGACAGAGCAGCATATCTACAGAGAGATGCAATTGACAGATTGATAAAGCGATTAAGCTGGTATATTAAACCTTCTTTCGTTTTATCCTAACATGAACAATTACTCGATGACGGATACAGTCTGCTCTCAGCCCTGTGACTTGACCTGACCCGGTCATGTCAACTCTGATGAACTTCTTTGTCGAAATTGTTTCTATGTTATCGTCTCTGATGCAACCACCCCTCCCCCAGCCTCAACTTTCTATGCATCTAAATGGGAGATGGGTGTAGGATATAGATCCTTCCATCTATTCGTTCATGTAGTTCTTCACTTATTCTTTTGTTGATCTGAATATCCATTTATTCATTACTTTGCTCATTTGTTCATTCATACATGTGTGTACATCATTCGTTCACTCACTCACTTGTGTGCATTCGTTGTTTCTTTAAATAATTTTCTGATTTATTGTTTTATTCATTTGTTCCTTCCTTCCTTCATTCATTCGTTTGTTGAATTCATTTATTCATTCATCTATTCATTCATTCATTTATTAGGTGAATTGCTTGTTCATGCGTTCATTCATTTTCTTTCATTTGCTCGTGCATTCAGATTCATTCAGTTATTCATTTGTACATTATTCACTGATTCTTTAATCATATTTCATGTGCTCGCATCTACTCAATCTTTTGCCTTCATTTATTCATTTTTAAATCAAGACATTAAGAATTTTAAGAGTGTATACCAGAATCACTGCATGCTGGTATTGCTGGCCAATGTCTGTATGTCTGTATGTGCCATGGACACATTGGTGTCTGCTGAGCCTAGGCAATAGTAGGCATTCCTTCTAGGAGTTGAAAGTTCAACTGTGAATGAACCCTGAACTGAACATTGAAGTTCAGTCATGGAAAGTGACAGCAGTGATGTGTATGGGGTTGACTGACGAAATCCAGACACCCGATATGGCTGGACATTCCAGACATAAACTGTCTGTGTTCTTGCCCTTCTGCCTGTCATTGTGTCTGTATGCCTGTGGATGCCTGCCCTCTGCTCTAGGTTCCTTGATGCTTAAATCTGATGAAAGCCATACTTTGTTCTTCCTTGTTTGTTGCATTTCTTTCATTCTCAATTCCTTAACCCAGCCCCCCCCCACCACCATGCACTAAACAACCTCTTCTAGAAAGTGTCACAGAATCTATTTCACACATATATAATACACTGAGGCATCATGCTTTCATGCAAAACATATATAGGCCTATGCGTAAGACATACATATGCAATGCATGCAAGTGTATACGTTTTATATGTATTTATGTATTTATTTCCACAGTATGCGACTTTACATAATTATGCTGCTTACCAACTTCCACACACCAGTGAATGACTCACATTGATGAAAAACCAAGATATATAAATATTTATATACTCAACAACCTCTTCTAGAAACATACACACAAACACACATACATAAACTTTAAGGGGCGTTATTTAAATCCTTGTACATTGACTAATTGTATTGCTTTAAGTTCTTGTCATGTCCACTTACAACAATGAAATCACTGTTGGTTGATTATGTTTGAATTTCACAACAAACAAAAGTCTCATACGCACAAGTCTGGTTCTGTTTGGAACTAGGAAGGAGACGAAGACCTGTCCCTTTAGTTAGCCCTGAGGGGCAGCGATTGATATTAAGTGTTAGTGACATAATTTATTTTAGCTTCGAAATATGTGTGCTCGTGGAAAGTCCTTTCCGTCACCCTCTGATCGTTCCACTAACAGTGCGCTCATAGTTTAGTGGAGTGGGGTGCAGGCAGCAGAAATCCCTAAGGCCAAAAAAAATAATGTTGTGTTTCCGGTAACCCGACCGACCCTCTTTTATTGCCGCGACTCAAATAATTTTTAAAAAAAATTTTATTTAAAAAAAAATTTGTTTTGACATAATACGGTGACATTGCCTTCCGTATAGAGTTGGATCTTAGGCAAAAATTTTTGTGTTTCCGGTGACCCAACCGACTCACTTTTATTTCAGCGACTCGGAATTTTTTTTAATTTTTTTTTATTTACAATGACATTGCCTTAGAGTTTCATGCCTGCCTAACTACTTCCTGGTTGCCAGTCTTGAGAACCTCTAGCCTTATCATTAGTGTTGTGAGGCGGAAACTTTCCTCGGAAAGTTTCATATCTTTCCGGAAAGTTTCGGAAACTTTCCGACGAATCTTTCCGGAAACTTTCCGACATATTTTTCCACCAATAAAATATTATTAAATACATACTCAATTCTAATGAGTCCGAAATTTTCTTTCAATATAATGTTACTAAATACATCAATCACTATCAGAAGTTAGTGTTATGAGGTGGAAAAATTGTCTGGAAAGTTTCATATTTTTTCGGAAACTTTTTGAATTTTTTTCTACCAATAAAATATTATTAAATACATACTCAACTCTAAGGAGTCCGAATTTTCTTTCAATGTAATGTTACTAAATACATTCATCACTATAAGCAGTCTTAGGTGGTTATAAGTAATGGTTTATTCAATAGATGGCACTGCTAGTGTTAGTGATAATTGTTCACACAGCCCAAAAATATCGGTACATTTAGGAATTAAATGCAATTAAACTTTGCTGTATATTTAGAGAAAATATTTTTTATCATTCAGTCACCTTCATATTTGTGAGATATGAAAATATACGACAGAAACAGAAATTGATGCTGTATTATTTCATGCTTATAAGTTTTTACACATTTCCTGCAACAGTTGACTGCAGACATGCAAGCATGCAACTAGTTTTCAATAGGCTACTCTAGTCTGAAATGCTAATGAACAGTGTTTATTGCTCATATTAATTATTTTTAAGTTCAACATTGTTTGCATCGACAGAAGTACTGTAAATAAAAGGAGTTTAAACTATAAAAAAATTTCTGAGAGTGAAATTCTGATATTTTCTGATTTTAATGTGTTTTCCGGTTCTTTGGAAAGTTTCCGGAAACTTTCCGGAAACTTTCCGTCAAAATACTTTTCCGGAAAAGCTACATCACTACTTATCATTCTCACTTGAGTCACCTCTAACGGTGACTAGGGAAAATAAATCTAGCAACCTCTAGGTGTAACTAGTCAATGGCTCGGCCAGTCTGGAACAACCCCTAGCAGTGATGTTCTGTTTGCACTCATCTTCCCCTTCCCTTCCCAATTTATCTTACCAGAAAAGATGTCAACAAAATGAAATTACCGGTAATAGAATTGTTTTCTAGAGCAATTTAGGGTACAGACAGTCGGGGAATAGGCAGTTTATACTTGCTTAGAACACGTACTTTGTTGCAGCATGTACCCATATGCAAAAAAGAGTACCATTTCGGTATAATTTTTCGTATAGTCACTGTATAAAAATATTTTACCAAAATAAAAATATTTTTCGACCTACCTACCCAATTTTTTTTAGCTCTGTTACCGGAAACACAGCATTATTTTTTTTGGGCCTAACCAATATTAAGAGCATATGCCAGAAGGACTGCATTTTTATCCCCAACCAATGTCTGTGAGTGCTATGAACACATTATCAATCAATCAATCAATCGTAATTTATATAGCGCCCCTTCAAGGTACCTACTCAGAGGCGCTCCCGGCCGAGACCAAGCGAAAAAAAACAGTCTTCAACAGTTTGTGAAATTGAGAACAGCTTGAGAGGTGTCGCATAGTCAAGGGAAGTCGATTCCAGGTTGTTGGACCAACCACAGAGAACGAACGCCTCTGCATTGTTACAGAGCGAGTGAAAGGAACCATTAAGTCACCATGGACAGCAGAGCGCAGTGCGCAGCGACCTATGCAAGTGGAAAGAGGGAGGCAAAGCTCACACAGATAAGAGGGTGTATTAGTGTCTGTTGCGTCCAGTGTGAGAATTGTGGGAAAATAACGGGGGGGTCGGACTATGATCCACATGGAGTTGGTGGTGTGAAAGCAGACTTTACTCTGTTACCATAAGGAAGACTGGGGTTGAACCCCCTCAACCCTCTGGAAATTCTCACCCTGGTTTGCATCTAGGTGATGAATATGATACCCTGCTAGTGGGTATTGGGTAACCTCAACCTCTATTCGGCCCTGCTTCTAGTTTGAAGGATTTTTAATAGGCTTGCATCATATAGAAATGTTCAGATGTTTGCATATATACACACTTGTCCACAGCCAACACTCTCAGAGCTTTGCAGAATGCCTCTGAGCAATTTCTATTGTTCAGGTAAAGGTATGTTATTATTGAGGTGATGGTGCTGATTATTGATCTGCTTACGCATCACTGCTCTTTTGTCTGTATTACCTTGACTTAGTGCATGTTGATGTGCCATATTTTTAGCAATTATTATTAAAATTTACCTGTGCAAAAGATTTATGTGTTGACTTAACTGGGTTACTAGATTGGTGTTGACTTTGCGCTGAAAGTCATCAACTGGGACATGAATACAGTTGTCCGGCTACAACTGTGGGACATAGCGGGTTAGTAAACTGTGTTGATTCTTCTGCGTGACATGCATACAAGAGTCCAGTGGTAGTGTCAACGAGTTTATTTGTATGCTTAACAGGATGCTGAATTTAGAACATTTAAGAACATACATGCTTACAGAGAAAGCTCGGAACATGTGGAGAATTATATTGTATTATATTGTCTGTGTCTGCTGTGTTAATATTTTGAACTGGATTTGGAGTTAAAGCTGGACATACTTCCCTTTCCCTCCCATTAATTTTTTGTCTTGGCATAGGTGACCTCATCAATTTCAAACTTTTTATCCTAATGTACAAATGCCTCAACAATTGTGCACCAGCCTACCTCGCGGACAGCATCAAACTGTTAGCAGACGATCCATGTAGGTCCCGGCTGCGATCGTCCAAGACCGCCGATGTATCCGTTCCTGCGATGAAAACTAAAATGGGTGATCGCGCCTTCCGCGTCGCAGGCCCACGCGCCTGGGACAGTCTTCCATGAACTATCCAGGAAATTAAAACTGAATCAACTTTTAAAAAACAATTGAAGCTGCACTTGCTCTTGAGCTCATGACATTTGCTCTGACAGTTGACATTATGCGTGTAAGGCATCCTAGAAGTGGCTTGCTACTGACGATGCTATATAAATTGTCTGAATTACAATTACTATGTTGGAGTTGGATAAGCAATCTCAGAGAGAGGTTAGTCTTATGTTGAGAATGAAGCGACGTAGTCGACAGCCATGCGATACAATGCGATACATTGACTTGTAACACGGGGCCCGGTAGTGCAACGGATAACACGCTGGCATAGATAGCAAGAAGTAATGAGTTCGAACCCCATAGAGGACAGACGTGCTTTGTAGGATGATATATTAGAACAGATTATTTCAGGCTGTCTGTTCTGATAGCAGTTAAGATTTATGTATTCTGTAATCTGAGTTCTTGCAATTGTTTCAACTGCATAACTGTACACTGTAACCGGTTGCAGTCTGCCAACCGGATTGTTGAATAAATGAAAATTATTATTATTATTATTTACAATACAACTGCATTTGATTTTGTTCAGAAGTGCAGTATACAACCATACAACCGAACATTTATAATGAACATTGAACAATATTGTGAGTAAAGGACTTGCTCACAGTTTGAGTGAAGACTCAAACACACGCTCTCTGTGTTAAAGGTCAAGCGGTCTAACCAATTGACCACCGTGCCCCAGAACAAACAGACACAAAGTAGAATTCCAGAATTTAGGTCCAGAAACCGGAAGATCTCGTCCTATTGTTAGGTTTGACCCGAAGACAATCATCGGACGACCCAGCTGGAGAATAAGGACCGTGTGTGTGAGCTAATTTTGTATAGTGTATGTGGTCAGTTAATGTTTAAGCGTACGAATAGACCAGCTCAAGGTCAGCGTCTAGACAGTTAGGCCTGCAGGTGACAGACTGGCGGGAAAGTTGGCGCGGCTCGGACGACCGTCGCCGGAGAGCGCGAGAGAGACAGACAGACAGACAGACAGACGGAGAGAGGCAGAGAGAAGGACAGAGCGGCAGGGGGAAGAGTGTACGCCCAGACAGTGAGATAAGTTGTAGAAGAAGGAGTTGGTAGTAGAGAGTAGAAGACGTTTTAGAGAACAGTGGAGTTAGACAATAATAGTTGCGTTACTGTCGTAGAATTCAAGCGTTTGTCGTCGTTGATGCATTGTTGTGTTATTTGCGTTGTTATGAACGAAGAAGAAAATACAAGAAACAGAGCTTTGTTGTAATTGAACAAGTTAAGAACTTTAGAAACTTATACACTAGCTTTAGATACCGAAATACAGTGACTAGGTTAGGCCTAGGCTGCGCTACTGGACTAAAGAAGAGACTGGAGAAATTGTCAGTGATTGTGGAAGCTGACATTTGGTGGCAGCGGCGGGATACTGAATTCAAGCAAAGGACGTTGGGATAGCGAATAATTCAAGCAACGGACGTCGGGATATTGTATCCAGGTTTACGAACGGTGAATTGCGAAGTCAAGCAACGAACGTTGGGATAGTCGTATCCAAGCTACGGACAGTGGATTTTGAAGCCTTACGAGACGCCGACCACACGGGAGAAGGAGAGTGAGCATCTGAACAACCGGAGAAGCAGTCCGAGCATCCGAACAACTGGTGAGAAGATACAACGAGCATACGAACGACACTACGACAACGCAACGCCAAAGAGAGAGGTATACAAAACTCGCTCCTTGAATAAACAAGCAATAAGAATTAAAGTCAACCAATCACAGCAATCATAGCCACTCCCTCGATTTTCTTCACGGAAATCATTGAAGTAAAGAAGTAAGATGGAGAAACTTACAGAACAAAAGCAAGCGAGTATAAAAAAGATGTCTTCTGATCGAATAATAAAATTATTAATCGAAGCCGGTCAAGACGTGGAGGAAGTCGAAGAGATGTCTAGAGAAAATTTGATGAGAGCCCTAGCAGAGGTGTGGCTAAAGGAAGCTGAAGAGAAAGGTGCAATGGGTGGCGCTGAGGAGAAGCCAGTTGAAAAACCTCAGCCACCGATGTCTATGGAGGCGTTGATGCAATTTATGATGATGAGGGAGGAACAACGGAGACAAGAGGAGAAAGAGAAAGAAGAACAACGGAGACGAGAGGATAAAGAGAAAGAGGAGCAACGTAGACAAGAGGAGAAAGAGAAAGAGGAGAAACGTAGACAAGAAGAGAAAGAGAAAGAGGAGCAACGGAGACAAGAAGAGAAGCAGAAAGAGGATCAACGTAGACAGGAAGAGAAAGAACGAGTAGAACGATCAGAAAAGATTCGACAGGAGAAAGAGGAGCAAAGGAGGCAAGAAGAGAAAGAACGGAAACAAGAAGAGAAAGAGAAAGAGGAGAAACGGAGACAAGAAGAGAAAGAACGGAGACAAGACGAGAAAAAACAAACAGAACGAGCAGAAAGGATGAGACAAGAAGAGATAGAAATGCAGAAGCAGCAGTTTCAGCTTCAGTTAGAACAAATGAAAAAAGATCGTGACGAAGCAGAACGAAGAAGGATGGAATTAATGATAGAATACGAGAGAGCAAGGAAAAGTGACGAAGAAATACGGAAACAACAGATCGAGGAGCAAAAGGCTCGCGAGGAAGACAAAGAAGCCATGCGTTTGGCAGAATTAGAAAGAGCCGAAGAGATTCGACAGGAAGAATTGAAAATGGAGAAAGAAAGTTTGGAAAGAGCGGAAAGAGAAAGGGAAGAACAAGTACAAATAGAACAAAAGAAACTCGCTCTTAAGGAAGCACAGCTCCGAGAAATGGCTATTGAAAAGGAGGAACGCAGAAAGCAGCTAGAATTGTTGCAGCAGAAGATAGAACAAGAAGAACTGCGCAGGGAAGAAGATCAAAATAGACTGAGGGAACGAAATGAAGACGAAAGAAGAAGCCGTGAAGAGTCAGAACGAAACAGGATTCGAGAAAGTGAGACAATGGTGTCCAAGATTAAAAAGATAGGTGATGCAATGAAACACGTGTTGCCTAAGATGCCATATGATATGATGGAGGTGCCATTATATTTTGAGACAGTTGAGAATGCATTCAACAGTTTTACGGTGGAAAAGCAGTTTTGGGTCAAATTGCTGTTGCCACTAATGACGCCAAGAGCGAGAACGGTGTTAAACCGATTGTCTTTCGATGATCTAGACGATTACGACATAGTGAAAGAACATTTACTGAAAGAATTCAAATTGACAGCGAGAGAATATCGATCACGATTTGGAGATGCGAGGAAAACGGCAGAAGAAACATACACGATGTTTACAGCAAGATTGAAGAATCTGTTGAACTATTATGTCAGAAGTAGGCGAGTGGGCAAAGACTATGAGAAGTTATTTGATCTGTTGGTGGCGGATAAGTTGAAAGAATGTCTACCACCGGGTCCACTACAGTTTGTACTAGCAAAGGAGGGTACTGAATGCTTGGAAGCTAGTAATGTTGCAGAACTCGCAGACATACACGTGAACAATCGAATTGGTCTAATGTTTCAAGACAAACCGAAATATGAAGCATGGGGTAATAGTTCGAAGCAACCCAGGTGGAATAGTAGTAACAAAGAAACGGGAAGCCAAGCCAGAAGTAATGAAGTAAGGAAAGATAGTGCTCCTGGAAGACAGTTTGGTCAAGATAGAAGAGAAGCAACGGGTGACAGACAAATATATAGTCGAATTCCAGTGATGGGACGTCAAAGAGAAAGCAATGCAGCATATACTCCGTACAATTACAGACGGGAGAGCACTGAACAAAGAGGTATTGTGAGGAAACGTTGCCATAATTGTCAGTCAGACCGACATTTGATAAAGGATTGTCAAGCACCACCAAGAATGACAAATCTGAGAAATAGATTTACTCGAAGTGCAGAAAATCTCAGAGTAAATCAGATACAAGTAATGAATGCACCGAATCAGTCGGCAGAACAAGACAACCGCGACACGGAAGTGAAGTCAGTGATGAAGTGCACGCCTCAATTTGCTATACAGAGAGAAATAGTAAATTCTGCTCCCATTACAGATACTGGTCGAGAAACAGAAAGCAAAGATGAGTGTCAACGTATGAAGAAGTCCTTACTACAGCATGTGAATGTAGAGATACGTGGAAATGATGACCGTTGTCAGCCTGTGCAAGTCAGAGCGCTGATTGACTCTGGTACTGAGATTCCAGTAATCAATGAGGAATTGTTGAAAGGAGCGACAGTGGAAGAAATTGGCAGAGTACATTTGCAATGTGTGGCTGGTGAACCCATTCCAGCTAAATTGGTGAAAATCGAAGTACGGATGAGTTGTCATAACGAAGGAGGAGATCTGAAAGACAAGGGAGTAAATATCGCGCCATATTTAACCTTGGTATGTGCCAGCATTCCGGCAGTCTTGTGCAAAGATAACAAAGAAAAGTTCTTGTTGCATCCAGAGATAATCGCAGAACTGAAAGAGGTTCCACCAGTGAGTGTATTACAAGGAGAATTGCAAGCGAATGTGACTACAAGAGCACAGAGTCGGAGAAGAGAAGTGGAAGAAGGAGAAGAGGAAAAGTCAAATGAAAGTTTGCTAGATGAGGACACAGAAAGCGATGATGAACAAAGCATTCAAGAAGAAGAAGAAGGAGTAACATCCGGGAACAATGAAATTGAAGAAGAGATGGTTGCATGTGAGCGTGATGATTATGATGATTTTGGGAGTGATGGTGAAATGGACACGAGTATGAGAGATTTGTTTGCCGAGAATACGAGTGATGAAAGACAATTAGCAGACGCAAAGAAGTTTGAAGAGCAACAGAGAAATGACGAGTCACTGAAGTCGTGGTGGAGGATAGCTGAAGACAAAGGATCAGAGTTTAGTGTGGTGAATGGGTTGATGTATAAGAAGCATCAAATGTTGGATCAGTTGGTGTATCAGTTGGTGTTGCCGAAGGAAAGAAGAATTCAGGTGATGGAATTGGCGCACGAATCAGTATTTGGCGGACACTTGGGAGAAGAGAAGACAAGGGAACGTATCAAGTTGTCCTTTGTGTGGCCAAGAATGCGTAGAGATGTGGTGAAGTTCTGCAAGTCCTGTGAGAAGTGTCAGTTGAAAGCACGAAGTTTGGTGATGGATCGAGTGCCGATTACACCAATACCAAGAGAGGATGTGCCGTTCAGAAGAATGACCATGGACGTCGTAGGACCAATCGAACCGACGTCAGCAGCAGGGCATAAGTATTGTTTGTGCATCGTGGACTCATGTACAAGATGGCCGACAATATTCTTGATGAAGTCATTGACCGCTAGGGCTGTATGCGAAGCTTTGATGAAGCTGTTCATGGATGTGGGAGTTCCGTCAGTGATAACGAGTGATAGAGGGACGAATTTTACAGCCAGTCTAACAAGAGAGTTTCTGAAACTGATGGGGTGTTGTCCTCGATTCGATTCGCCAGGACATCCAGAAGCGGCAGGATTGGTGGAGAGATGGAATCAAACGTTCAAGAAAATGATTCATCATGTCGTTGTGGAAAATCCGAGACAGTGGCATAAAATTATTCCATTTACAGTCTGGGCATTGAGAGAAGTGCCTAATGCAACTACAGGAGTGGCACCGTATCTACTAGTCTATGGAAAGTTGCCGAGAGGGCCACTAACCATTCTTAAAGAAAGCTGGACCAAAGAGATAAATCTACCACCGAACATTGGAGTGCAACCGGCAAAGTACCTGAAGAATTTAAGAGCAGACATGGAAAAGGCCTTGACATTCGCCGAGAACTGTGCTGAAGAAAAGCAAAAACAATACGCCAGTCAATATAACAAAAGAGCAAAAGATAAAGAATTCGAGCCAGGAGAGAACGTCATCGTGCTGTATCCAACGTCAACCAATAAATTGATCTCCCGATGGCATGGTCCATGCACGGTCTTGCAAAGAAGATCCAAATATTCGTATCTGGTGGACATGAACGAAAACGGTCGACGGATTATTCATGCTAACAAGATGAGGAAGTTCATTACGAGAACATTGTCTTGTGGTCTGATCGTGGAAGAGGATGACGAATTTGGATCAGTGATAGAAATACCGCTGAAGGAAGACTATTCAGAGACAAAACAGAAGTCACTTCAATTGGATTACGAACAAATTGGACATCTGACCAGCGAACAGCAGAAACAATTACTTGATGTACTGAATCGATATGCAGACAGATTTTCAGACAAACCGGGACTATGTACATTAGTAGAACACGAAGTGGTGCTGAGACCAGACTTTCGAGAAAAAGAATTCGTGGCATATCGAATACCACTAATATACCGAGCAGAAGTGGAAAAACAAATACAAGAGATGCTGAAGGAAAACATCATTCAACCATCGTCAAGCAGAATGGCAAGTCCACTTGTCATTGTCAAAAAGAAGGATGGATCCTTGAGATTGGCTTGTGACTACAGATACATTAACTCTTTTACTGAAAACTGCAGATATCCTATGCCAATCGTCAACGATGTCTTGAGCAAAGTCGGAAAATCCAAGTTCATTTCTGTTATGGACTGTCGCAGTGCATATTGGACTTGTCCTGTGAAAAAGAGTGACCAATGGAAGACTGCGTTTGTTACACATAATGGACTGTATGAATTTACGCGTGTTCCTTTTGGAATGATTAACTCTGGACGGACTTTTGTAAAAGCGATAAACATGATTTTGCAACCGATTCATGATTTTACTGAACCTTATGTTGATGACATTGCAGTGCATTCTAATGATTGGGACATTCATTTGAGACATTTGGAATTATTTTTGAAACAAATAAGACTGCATAATGTAACATTGAACTTGAAGAAATGTGTGTTTGGTAAGAGTGAGGTGAAGTTCATCGGTCACCTTATAGGATCAGGCAAGAAGATGATGAATCCAGACAGGATTGACAGTTTAATTAATTTGAAGAAACCTGAAACCAGGAAGGAAGTGAAACAAGTCTTAGGATTTTTTGGGTTTTACAGGCAGTTTATTTGTAATTTTGCTGAAATTGCTAAACCATTGACAGACTTAACCAGCAAGAAAGTACCTGAGAACATTGTTTGGACTGATGCACATCAGAAAGCCTTTGATTCCCTTAAACAGATTGTCTTGTCAAATGTGATTCTATATATGTTTGAGGTTGGGAAACCATTTAATTTGTACTGTGATAGCAGTGATTTTGCTGTGGGAGCTGTACTGTCTCAGGTGGACGAGGAAGGGATTGAACGTCCCGTTTCATTTATCAGTCAGAAGCTGACAGATACTCAGAGGAGATGGGCGACGATTGAGAAGGAAGCCTATGCAATCATATGGGCTTTAAACAAGTTGAAAGAAATTCTTATTGGTTCTAAAATCAATGTGTTTACAGACCATAATCCTTTAGTTTATTTGACTGAATCAATGTCGAAATCTGCTAAATTAGTCAGATGGTCTTTATCATTGCAAAATTTTGACATTCTGTTGAACTATAAGAAAGGTAAATTGAATGTAGTAGCTGATTGTCTGTCTAGATTGTAGTGTAAGATATTTTATGATGTATTATGTTATGGACTATTTGCATTGTTTTAGTTAAGGTACGTTCGCTAATTTTTATAGATAATTAGCTCTCTTTAAAAGAAAGGAGGGAGGTAATGTGAGCTAATTTTGTATAGTGTATGTGGTCAGTTAATGTTTAAGCGTACGAATAGACCAGCTCAAGGTCAGCGTCTAGACAGTTAGGCCTGCAGGTGACAGACTGGCGGGAAAGTTGGCGCGGCTCGGACGACCGTCGCCGGAGAGCGCGAGAGAGACAGACAGACAGACAGACAGACAGACGGAGAGAGGCAGAGAGAAGGACAGAGCGGCAGGGGGAAGAGTGTACGCCCAGACAGTGAGATAAGTTGTAGAAGAAGGAGTTGGTAGTAGAGAGTAGAAGACGTTTTAGAGAACAGTGGAGTTAGACAATAATAGTTGCGTTACTGTCGTAGAATTCAAGCGTTTGTCGTCGTTGATGCATTGTTGTGTTATTTGCGTTGTTATGAACGAAGAAGAAAATACAAGAAACAGAGCTTTGTTGTAATTGAACAAGTTAAGAACTTTAGAAACTTATACACTAGCTTTAGATACCGAAATACAGTGACTAGGTTAGGCCTAGGCTGCGCTACTGGACTAAAGAAGAGACTGGAGAAATTGTCAGTGATTGTGGAAGCTGACAGTGTGTGTGTGTGATTACAGCTTTTATCTGACTGTACTGTAGGTCAAGAACGATTTGGCAACATGACGAGGGTCTACTACAAAGAAGCCGTCGGTTGTCTTATCGTCTACGATGCGACGCGTCCCACGACATTCGAGGCGTCCGAACGGTGGAAAGCCGACTTAGACAGCAAAGTCCAACTTCCAGATGGCTCGGCAATACCATGTATACTTCTGGGTAACAAGGTTAGACTTTGGTTGATGTTTCTTTCCAACTGTGTAAATAGATGACGTAGAAATAAACCGTTGTATAATATCGGGGCTCAAGACACACAATGTTCATGTACGCAGCCCAAGATAACTTGGAATTGACCAAGATAATTTGGGCTGCGTCAGTTGTCCTCTCACACTGACCTTTTGACAACCAGGGTGAGAATTGCCAGGAAGATTGAGGGGGTTCAGTGGTTGAACCCCCTCAATCTTCCTGGCAATTCTCACCCTGGTTGTCAAAAGGTCAGTGTGAGAGGACAACTGACGCAGCCCAAATTATCTTGGTCAATTCCAAGTTATCTTGGGCTGCGTACATGAACATTGTGTGTCTTGAGCCCCGATATTATACAACTCACCCCCTTCCATTGTCTTTCTTACAACCCCCATTGCACGTTTCATATTACCGTCTGACCCTCCAGTTATTTTTCTACAATTCTCATATTGCCTCTTGTCTTTTGATCAGGATTGCCCTGGGATTTGTTAGGTAACATGTATGCGCAATTGAGGTTTCTGGACATCCTTGCCTGAGTTATCCACCAAGGCAATCATTTATTTTGTCTTTATAGGTACCTCAAAGTGTTGCAGATTTCACTGCTTCAAACAGGTCTCTGTAAAATGTGATGATTGTTCAGATGAATGAGAGGGAGATTTAAATCTTCATTAAAGAAGTTACGAGCAGCTGTGACAAATTGAGTTAAATGTAACTTCGAAATAACAAGAATGTAGGCCTACACAGCATTTGTTTGGACTGGAAAATTGGAGCAGTTGTTGCATGATTCTCTTTTGACGTTTATGTGGTGTAGTTTTTTGTCAGCCACCGAGGGAATCAGGAAATTTATAAAATGGAATAGAAAATAAGGTTGGCAGTGTTTAACTTTGCCAAACTATTGAGAACTTTTTTGTATGTGCAGTTTTGATGTCCTTACCTTCTTTTTTAGAGAAATTTCATGGCTTTTCAATTCCGCAGATTTTCACGGGCATACAACTATTGGCATTGTATAACTGCTTTTGTTTTGTTTTTGATAATTGTTCTGATTATAATTGTTATTACTATACAGTAATTATTTCATTATAATTGGCTCTAATTGTAATTGAAAATATGATAATGATTATTATTAGTTTTAGAACGTATTATATCAGCAAGGTGAAAAGTTGTGTATGCTTTGATGCAGTGTGACCAAGTGGCCGACGGTCAGGTCTGTCATCCACCAGACATGGAGGCGTACTGTAAAGAAAAAGGTTATGTGGCGTGGTTCGAAACATCCGCCAAGGAGAACATCAATATCGACGAGGCTGCTCGGTTCCTCATATCACGGGTGAGTAAATGCGTGTTCGCTCGAGCAATGTCAAGGAGTTTTGAAACGGAAAGCAGGCACTGTGTTTGTGGATTCTAAGGCATTGCTTGGAGTAGGCTTATTAGTGATTGTATTGCTTTTCATTCCAGTCTATAAATTAGTCGAAGTAGTGTTGTTTCTGGTGTTGTTTGTCCCAGTTTTACTGCATTGCAGCGCTTCAGTTATTTAAGTCTTCAATTTTGAAAAATATTTATCACTCCCAAATAATCGTACACACAATAATTTAAAAGCAGGTGAAGACAAAAAGTGCAATAAGAAAAACTGACCATTCATAAAGGTAGTGCACGTGGAGACAATGGTTACACTATTTCTATTTTGGGGATCCCTACCACAATTAGTTGTTTATGTGTTGCTGTGTGCAAAAGCTGGTTATTAGTCAGTGTGTAGTCATTCAATCAGTTGGTGAGTCAGATAGTCTGTCAATTAATAGTACCTTTCAGCCAGCATACTAATCAGTTATAGTCAGCCAAACAGCCAGGCTCTTAGTGAGTACTGTGTCAGTCAGCCAAGCGACCAGTCAATTATTGATAGGTCAGTCAATAACCCTTTCTGTACTTGAAAAGTGTTTCATATATCTTTTTACACTTTAATATCGCAAGTCGTTTGCTATTCTGCAGATTATTGACCTCGACAATAAACTGAATTTTGGAAACGATGACAGAAGGGACGACCGAATAGTGATTAAAACATCCACAACAAAACCCGAGCAACAAAAGTCCTGTTGCTGAAGTCCAGAATGACGACGACAACGGCACAATGCACAAAGTGGACCACGTGGAAAAAAACCTTGTTTTAAAGACTTCTGCAATGAATGCGCAGTAATCTGGCGCAGCAGTCACACGCATTGCCTACACTTGCTGCATTTTGGAAGACTGCATATATTTTCTTTCTGCTTTGCAGTAGAGTTCACGATAGACTGACTTGCGTTGACCAGCAGGGGGGTATATCAGAGGAGAAACGAGAATATCTACTTACCCTTAGTACTATCGTCTTTTTGGGCCTGACTTATTATTACTGTTTGACTTTTGGTATTTCATTCACCTGCCAAATTTGACTATTTATAACCAGAGTCAACAAGTCTGAAAGTCTCTATGAAGAATCCGACGTCTTTTTTTGATGTTTGTGAAGAGTTCTAACGAGTGCTTCTGAAATTCTGAATTATCTACTGATTGTGATGCTATTGTATAGACTGCACTTGTATCCATACCGTATCAAGCCACTTAATATTATTGAGTCGTCTTTAAATGCCACTCAAAAGTGCTCTACGCATGACTATCTTTCAGCGATCTAACCAGTCCTTTTTTTAAGGTTGCTTGAATTGTTCGTTGATAAATAGAGTACAAATTTCGGGTGATGATTAATTACAGCACTCACAACAAGGAAGGGCAACAATGACAATAGCAGTATGGTAAATTATTAATACCTTTCTGGATATTGATGAGCTTTAGCTTTTCACAGTATTCTCTCCAAACTGATTGGCACAGCATCCATTGATAATGGATTTATAACACCTTAGGGTAACACCTCTAAAACGATGAAAGAGAAGTAACAGTTGTGTAAAAAATTATGCATTGTGATGCTACCAATATGTATTGTGGGGGGGGTGTCGGAGATCCATTATTTGCAGTTTGAGGTAAAGTGATGCTTTGTCAAACTCTGTGTTCATGTTCATTTTCTTGTGCAAGTTCCCATTAAAACAGTGCACATGCTAGATTCCTGTTAAATGTTGAGTTTGTGATCCATGCAATAAAATTTCTGAGCTTCAGTTCACGCGATGAATGTGATTTTAAAAAAGCCATGACTTACAAAAAGTTTGATGGGCAATGTATCAGACCGGATCAAGGCAACAGCGCATATAAATTATAAGGCAATGGGGCATATTATAAGGCAATAGGGCAACAGGGCATTTAAGGCAATGAGGCATATAATATACAGCAACAGGTAAGAAGGAGCAAGTGTGGACTACAGTGATGTCCCAGGCAAGGCATTTACCTAAAAGCAGGAACTTAATGTTGCTTCATCATTTATTATTGTATTTCTATTGTTAATTTTTTTTTAAATTTCTGGTTAACATATTTTACACTTGGTAGTATAATCACACAGGAGCAAAGGAATTGTCCAGACTCACTTAATGGCATCTGGAATGGCCACATTTCATCCAGTTCTGGAGGGTAAGGTACTGCAGTAATAAATAGAATTATTTGAAAATTTCCGCCATTAATCATTACTACTATTGTGCTTACTATTATTATTATGAAAATGTGTAATGATGCATACTAAGTCGCTTGGTAAGTGAATCTGCAGGTGATTAAACATAGTCAATAGGCCTACATTATATTATTTGTCTCTAATCCAACTGATGAAGTGTCCTTTTTCCTGTTTTTGACCTGTGCATGTAATGTTTACAGTTTTATCATCGAGTGATGTATCCTAAAGATCTTTTTACTGGTTTATTCAGTGTATACCTCGTAGTGGTATAGACTATAGCTTTTGGTGTCCGTGCCTCTTTAAATCATGAATAGGATTGCTGAACACGTGTGGATAACTACACCAGCCTTTGAGGTTTTTATTTAAATATGTTACATATAATAGAGCATATGTTTAATGATAATGCTAAGTAATAGGCCTAATGTGAAATAATAATAAAATCAAGAAACATCGTAATAATTGTCTGCGTGCTTTGTGCATTGTTTTTCCGTGAATTTATTGTTTTGCTGTGGTTTACGCATTTTTCTGAACTTCTGTCATTCAATTTGTTGAATTTGATTCGTTTATGACTTTTCTATTATTGTTTTCATTTGAGAATATTAGAGAAATATCGTTAACGACGGGTGTATTATAAGTGACTAGGAAACCAATGCAGCTCGCTGTTAAATTGTTAACACAGTGGGATTGTTTTGTTCGTTTGTTACAAAATCAGTGAACATGACATTTTAAGCAGATGATACCTGTTATTATATTTTACCTGTTGTGCTGTGGTGTGTGAAGTGGATTCATTCCTAAAATCATGTATATTATATATATAATTATTAGCACTATATATTAGCAATGAGTTCCTTTGATCCCAGTCATCTTTAGTACACTCTCGTCATTAAAGTGTTTAGATTGATGTTGTTTAGTTTATAAAATAATCTTTTTATTGAGCTGCAAACTCTGTGGAAAGGAATTTTGGCTATAAATTTTCTGTTGTAATGTTTGAACTTCAAGCAACGAATTATATTTCCAAATTGTTGCTTCAGAGGAGAAAGATGATAACAAAGAGATAAAACAAAGGAATAAAGATGATAGAGTTGCATGCTAAATTCCTCGCTTACTTCTGGGGTACTGTTTGTGGTTGCCTCAGCAAGGGGATGAAGTCATATGGGCAGCAGCAGAATCTAGGATGACATGTATCTGTAGAAATATATGCCATCTTTAGGGGACTGTCTGAATACCGTTTTCCATTTTCACCTTGTTCAGTACCTCATGTGGCAGTGACTTGAAGTATCATCCAGTTGTGATTTGTGGCTCTGAGTGAATCCATGCTTAGGAGCGGGTGTAGTGTAAGATAACGTTAATTATTAATTTTCTTACCAGGATAAACAACATGTAAGTCTAAACGGTGTGGGGAGACTATCGCCCAGTTGGCTTATGTGGTTATATCATGCTTCCCACAAGCATCTGTGTGTATCGTAGTTTGCTTTCCACTGGTTTCTTGTTTCAGAGATTTGAATCTCGGGCTGAATTGTTCTGTACACCGTAACCTTAAATGATGTGGCACTGACCAATTCAAACAAACAGTGGTGGTGAAGGACCTCACCTGGTTAATTAATTGAAGAATGAGCAAATGTCAAGGCCATACAGTCGGTATATCAATGACCTTTACAGGCTGAAGAAATTCACTAGTGGCAATGACTTGTGCTCTGAAATGTATTTATTTAGATTAGGTAATGATGTTATATAAGCTTACTGCATCCTTTGTTATCCTGATGTAATTTTGCATTTTATCCTAGCTTGCATCAACCCATCATCTTTTTGGTATTTTAGACAAGTTCAAATCAAGCATGTTACTTGTAGAATATATATTATGGCTTTTCATTATCCAAACCCTGTATTTCTAAGAACCCAGCCAGCATGAACCTGTAGGACATGTATATGTTTTAGGGAGGTGTGTCAACACTGCTTAGATAGATAGATAGCCTATGCTGTATATTATTCCCTCAGCTTATCTGAGTCTTTACTCAGGAAGGTTGAAAGTGTCAATATATGTATTTAGATTGTTTGCTTAGTCTTGCACGCTTTTGGCAGTCACAAGAAATACTTATCGAATTAGGCCTACTGCAGAGGTTTTAATTATTGAGTTGACTGATTGATTGTTGATTTCTAGAGATGTTTCAAAATTATGGAACTTGCTTCTGCTTGTTGTGTTCAAAAAGATCTCTGTGGAATGTGATGTGAATTGTTTGAAATACATTCTATAGTAAATCAGCCATTTAATTTGCTCACTACTTGATGCATTTCAGTAAATTGATGTCTTCTGCTAATTGACAGCTATTTAGTAAACTTCTGCATTCTTACATTGTCAATCATGAAGGTTGGTTGCATCATCTTGCACAAGACATTTTGTATTCAATTGATTGTCGACTGTCTAAGCAATATTTGAACATTTTAGTTTTTATAAGTGAAAGTGAATTTTTTAGCACACTTGTGTACATAAGATTATTCTGCCTTGAAAGTCTAACTTGTAAATACTTGGCAAATTAAAACCGGGTATTCCATTGTGATTTGGTCTACGAGGTTTGGCAAAGGTCGCGTGATAGTGAAAGCTCCTACTGCTCAAAGCCTTCCAAAATATCTTTGCTGACAATAGTGTAATCTGTTTCAAACATCTGAGGTATGGGTACAAATCAACCCTATTCACTTCTATGCACAGTTTGGCAAATTGAAAGCTAAAACTTCATATTTTTACGGTCCATCCTGAAGCTGGCTTTGTCTAGTTGAAAGACTACTTCTATCATTACCATGTAATGGTATTTGGTGTTTCCATATATTTCAATATTTTATTTTTTCATGTATGAAAGAAAAATATTTTTTACGGAATTTCAAAGCAGTTAACTGCTGATCAAATGTCATTTTCTAAACTTGCAGCTTACTGCAAAAGAATAGAAGTATTGCTACTTAACCTATAGCATATACTTTGTTTCAGTTATAATTGATAACTTTTTTGCTTATCCTATTGTTCAGTTAATTAAAAAATAAAAACAAGAAAGGAATTTTACTAACTACATAAAATGCGATTTAATAATGGAAATGCATCATGGCATACACATGTATGTGAAATGTTTATTATGGTTATACAATTTAGTTTTAGTATGACTATTTGAGTATTAAATTAGTCTCCCCATTAACAATTACATCATTCATATTGAGCTTGGTTACAGAATATGAAACTCAGTAAAATTTCCTGTAATTTGTCATTTGATCGCATAAATTGCATACAAACATATAGAACTACTCTTCTATAGTTGAGAACAGACTCTTCTTGCTTTAATTTTACAACTCTTTCATAGTTGAGTATGCACTCTCCTTGCCTTAGTTTTAGTTTTTACAACTCTTCTACAGTTGAGTCCACACTCTTCTTTCCGCCGTTCAACAACCTGACTGTTGGTGACCTCTTCACGACCTGGAGCAGCTCTGCCATGCTCCGAGTCTTCGTTATTGGTCTCGAAGATTGAGCACCTGTATCCGACTGAGACAGAGTCCGAACGTTTCGCAGAGCGGGGCACAGAGGCACTGTAGGCAGGTTCCCCAGCACTTCTGGAAGAAGGAGCAGTTGATGGAGAACATCCGGAGGAACGGTGTATAATACCAGACGTGGTGGAAGGTGACGCATGCGAAACGGCAGCCCCAGCACAGGGCAAGGCAGGAACCGCACAGAACCGTCAGGAACTTGTAGCAGCAGTTCCTGCTGCCAGTGAAGCATGAGTAGGACAGCTTCCAGACGCAGTCGATCGAGTGCGTACCGTCTGGCTCAGCAAGAACCTCCTCGAATTTCACCTGAATAGCACGAATAATGGTGCACCATAAATATATCATTTTCATGTACGTCATGCATCTAACATGCACAGTGGCACAGGCAGGAATTTATGATGGGGGGTTGGGTTTGGGGGTTTTATTGCCTGGCCGGATGCCCTTTCTGGCACCAACCCAACAGTATTACAGTAACTAAAAAGGAATAAAGTAAGAAAGGGAATAAAGTATGTAAAACAATTGTTACTACAAGCAATTGTTTTTATTTATTTTATTTAAGTGGATAAATAACCTTTAAAAAACTTCTTTCCAAAGCCAATGGGGGGTTTTAACCCCCGAAACCCTCTTGTCTATGCCACTGAACATGCAGCAGACGTGAGCAATAAGTAAAAGGACGTATAATGATGTGTTACACACTTGAGATGCTGGTATGAAGTGTAAGCCACTTTTATCAGCCTTGGCATACCGTATATGAGTGTGGGGTCCATTACTCTTCCCGTCTTCCCTGCCATCAGATCTTCCCTCTGACAGTGTATGGTGAGCGTAATCTTACAGATAAGTTTGCTACAAAGGGTGCAGGTGGATATGAAATATCCAAACATATAGTTGATACTTGATAGCTTAGCACACCAACCACAAGACCATCCTGCACCTCAAAAGCCAATAATTAATAATAATTATAACAATTTATATGGCGCCATAACATTGCCAGTGTAAAGGCTCCTTACAAAAGAAGCTATGAACCCACACAGCTAATGGTGCTTTAATTAAACGTCAAATATTGTTTTGAAACGAATGGAATCAGTGTGAAGCATGGTTTTACGTATTGTAAAGGAATATCATGTAATTTCCAGAAATTGCAAGACAAGAATATAATACTGATACCTTAAGATGATCATTGATGTCGAGTGGATCTCTTCGATCGAGATCGGGACCACGGCCGGTGCTTCCAGCTCCCTCGCCTTGACCTTCACCTTGACCTTCACCTAGGCCCATTTCTTATGATCCTAAAATACGAAAGGTTAACCTGAGGTCAGTGTCATTTCATCGGCAAAAAAGCCATGCTAGAGACCTAATAAATTAGTATAATATTTCCAATCATTTGGTAAGTCTCTTCGTAGATATGTAATCGCACAAAATATCCTGATTTCAGAAGATATTTTCCTGAAGATGCAAAAGCACAATTAAAAAGTGTAGCATTTCGGTCACAAAAACTACTTAAAAACTAATTAACTACTAGTTAACTTGCTGTTATTATATTTGTAATCGCAACGAAGTAGTTATTATTCTCGTAGATTTGTGATTAGAAAATGTACAGCACGTCAATTAGACTTACCTCCTTGTTCAAACCGAGCCTAAAAGAAAATAATGATCAGTTACGAACAACAGGTCGACTGGCTTTTATAGGTTTCTATGCCTGCAGAGTACATAAATTCAAACATTACCTGCTAGCCTGTATTTCTTTTGTTGAGCTCACGAAAAGACAGAAATAGGGAGGGATTAAATGTCTTCTGTTTACCCACAACAGTGCTAGGCATCGGCACACATTCTACCAAACACGGTCGCCATACTAGCTCATTCTGCCACCATGTAGGCCTATCCATCTGATAGCTATAACACGAATGATGTAGGGTGCCTCTTGAAATATTGATGATGATGATGATGATGATGATGATGATGATGATGATGATGAATTGATGATGTTTAGAGGCGTGGCCGTGCCAGTCTTTAATAACAACAGCATTGTAAGGATATATAATTATTCGGATTATGTAATAGGCTATCACACCTCGACGCGGTGGGGGGCATAACAGTCGAGTAGGGGATTGCCTGCTGAGGCTATGCCATCAGTGGTGAAGGTCTCCGAAGTACCACCTTGGGCGCTTCGCAAGGTGGAAAGGCTCAGCAGGAATAGCTGGCTAACATGAGCGGTGTAGAAGGTCACTACTCAAACCGCGAGGAAGACAACGGGAACCCACCTTGGCTATTTCCCAAGACATGATATGGACAAATCAATTGCAACCCTAACTGTCGTTCAGACAGAGCGGGATGGCGGAGGTCGGAGCGGATCACGAGGTCGTCCATGTCACAAACCTGCTCAACGGCAGAAGACTAAAGAAGAAATAGGCTATAATGCAAATACAGAGCTTAGGTGTGCCTTGAATTGTGTACTTGAGACCCCCCCACCTTCGCTCTTTGTTCTGCGGACTTCCTAACGAAGACGAAAACACGTCCAGCATGAACAACGTCATTGTCGCATCACCCAAATAATCCAGCAGGACCTCATGACGTGAGCCATGGCGTCATCATGTGCGGACCGTGTTCGCTCAAGATTTAAATCTTCAAAAAGTCATCATCGTTAAGATCCAGTATAATAATAATCATTGTAGAAAAATAACTGGAGTACGTGTCAGACCATGATCCGATCCGCCCAAAGTGTGGGTGTCCAAAGAAGACTCAACTATGGAACCCTAAGAAAAACTGGGGTTGACACCCCAAGCCCCTCGGTAATTCTCACCATGGCCAGATCCTATGACCTAATGAATTCAGATCATATGACCTAACAGTACAACAAATTCTAAAATCGGATTAAATATAGTGCTTAGTCACTCTAGTGCAACATAAATTATTTTTAAAAACATGATTGCAGAACTTAGAACATTTATGATACAACTTGTATAAAAGTTTTTAGAATGTGAGGAAAATATCCCTTCCTTTCATTCATTTGTTTATTTTGTTCAACTAAACTAGAAATCTAGTTGAGTCGACATTTTGCATTGGAAAGAATTTGCTGGCACTGCAAACACGTCGACATGATCCCTAGCAACAGTTGCCATGACATAGACCCTACCTGCCAAATAGTCCATAACAACGTTGTCACCAGCCAGACCAATGACTTCATTGTGTAAATAAGCACACAGTAAGCACTAAGACTTCAGTTCAGACCACAAATAATTTGAATAACAAAACGAAGTTTAAAATAGGTGTGTGAAACTGTGAAAAAAGCCAGCGGTGTACTCAAACAAAGCCTCATTTTTACAGGTATAACCTGGCATATATATAATTTATATATATATATATATATTTGACGAAAGGGTGGGTTAAGGGTCAGTCCAAACAACATCCAACGTGATTTTCTGTGGGACATAGCTGGACATGATCCATCCAACCACACAGTTATGGTGGGGTTTCAAACTACACAGCCATGGCAATCTAAAGAAAAGTTACAGAGCACCATGTCAGAACATATACTAATCTCAATCTCAATCAGCTTAGAATATGATAAATTATTGTGCTCAATAGCTCACACGTACAATTGTACATGTAAATGATATAAAATGGTCCACTTCCTCCAACCCTCCTATTGTTCACCCACCATAACCTGTCTTAGGCCCCTTAATTAATACCTCCTAATAAGACTCTCAACTGAAAATAAATTTGCAGGGCTGACCTCTTTGCAGAATTTATCCAGGACTTATCCACCACCACCACCACCACCACCACCACCACCACCACCACCACCACCACCACCACCACCACCACCACCACCACCACCACCACCACCACCACCACCACCACCAGATTTCACTTAAACACGATCAGCCAAAGCAACTCTTCTGTATGGTAATCTTCTGAGATCAGTACGCCTGACTGTGATCTCCCAACTCTATACCTATGGTCTGATTTGAAACAGCACTCAAGAATATGCTGGTGCCCTTCACAAGTTTACCTTTTAAGCAATACTTTAAAAAAATTGAGTTTGCAATTATAATAGATGTCCTTAATAATTTCTAAGCCTACCTGTCTCAACTTTACGTAGTGTCCTCTTAAAAGTTATCTTAATTTCTTGGGTCACCTCATGTAACAGTACAATCTACAACTAGAAAATATTACAGTAATGATCAGATTGCAAGTTTCTACATTCAACATCTGTTGAAATCTGCTGAAATGTGTGAAAACTCCCAAGCATTTTGTAATAAAATTCCAACATGTTAGAAATCACATTTTAAAATATGTGACCTGCTCCAGCAAAAGGAGGCGGAAGTGACAAAAATGAGTTTTGTATATTTTTGGCTAAATATGATAAACAATCATTTCTGTTTAAGATGCCGAAAAAATTATTACTCATATCTTAATTGGTTCCAGAGATATGAATTATAATGGGATGATTTAACCGCGTATAAGACCATAACATTATGCTTGAAACGGACCTTTAAAATGCGTTTAAAATCCAAATTTTTTTAATTTGTCATACAAAATGCTTACATTTGTTGCAAAAGAGGTCAAATAATAACAGATCAATATATTTTTCAAGTAATAATATGATCTTGTTTACTGATATATGCGGAAAAACGATAATCAGAAAATTTACGCCTGATTTTTGTTTTATCGAATTTCTTCTGTTTTATCATTTTCGACTTCCGCCTCCTTTTGCTGGACATATGTGAAGTGAAGAGTTCATAAAAAGATCATGAAAGTTTCAATCACAAGTTGTATTTTCAGGTTTCCATAATTATTATTCTCAGTAAGCAGATCTTACGAATTCACCTAATTAAGGTGCATTCGTTAAAATCATTCAGTCAGTCGTCCAAAACAATTTCATTTAGGTCATCCATAAAATAAACATCATTTTCCGATACTGAATTCAAGTCCTGCCCCTCTTCAGTTTCCTGTCCCTCCTCGTCTTCGTGCAGATCCTGCGGAATGTAGAGCATCGTCTCTGCGTCTTCCCCTAACTCCGAACCACCGTCCGTCGAACGTCTCGTCTTTCTAAACGCAATGCAGTGCAGATGCTCTTGCTTGACGTAACGCCACCTGCTGAATCCCAAAGACTCAATGGCCACCTTCCAGCTTTTCATCATCGGTGCATTGCGCAGCTGATGGTGGGAATCGGGGCTGACGATGACCAGCAGCCCGTCCAGCATCAGTAGCCGATGTGCCTTCCTGCAGCACGTCCACCGTTGCCGTGGAGACGGCAGATACTCCAGCAGCAGGGAAAACACGACGACGTGGAACGACTCTCCAGGAAGACTGGTCACGACGCTTGGCAGAGAAGTCGTGAAGTCGACTCTGGGAGAATTCGTCTCCGGCTGTTGGACCACCTCAAGCTGCAGGAAGTCGCATCTGTGTACACCCTGCGGTGAATAAATTGCACATTATGGATCCGAACATGTATATACGACCATGAAAAAACTTGTATGTTTATATGACCCTATAAAAACCTGCGTGTATCCTGATTCTTAAAACCTATATATAGGGTCTTAAGGCATGGTGACCGATTAGTTAGAGTGGTCTGCCTACAATGCAAAGAGTATGGGTTCGATCTTCGTCCAAGGCAGTTGCTGTGTATTGACCTTGAGCAAGTCCCTCACTCACAATGGCTCTGCAACTTGTATGTGAGGTGTGGGTACTTCTGAGCTAGTTGTAAGATGGACAATATAAAATAGCTATTGTATTGTATTATTGTGTTAAGCACCTCACGGAGCACTTCCTGCGAGAGACTATAATTATGACGTTAAATGTCATTAAGAACAGAAATGTCATAAAGAGCAAACAATGATCAGAAATCCAGAAAAGCCACCAGTTACACAACTTGGAACCCAAACAATGGGTTCCTAGTCCATAGGTGACAGGTGTCATCAAGTTCAGCATCTCTGGAGCAGTGCTTCTTTTTGTAAAAATAAGTTTAAGTCATCACCATAGCTTTCACAGAGTAACCACATTTCATTACCATAGTACCATAGATTTCACCAACTGGTGGTTAAACTGCTCATCGAGATTCCAAATCTTTACAAATCTAAAAACTTAAGCCTAACTGGCGAATATACATCAAACAACCGCTATATTTACTTGCTGCCAGTGCATAAAGCGTGTAAAAATAAGTGCCTGGATGCCCCTTACTTCTCCAAAAGAAATGCCTGGACGCCCCTTACCTTTCCAGTCAGTGCTAGCCAATAAGTGGCAGGACGGCATTCAGATTTTAAAATAAACGCATGGACGCCGTCCATGACCGTCCAGCCACACTTTAAGCCCGGCCTGTTGCTATTCGTATAGGCATAAAATGTGTTCATGTCATTGATTATTGTAACAGAAACACATCTAGGTGATAGGTTTTCTCTGTGATAGTGGATTTCATTGTTCAGGCGTCGGATCTACGAATTAAAACATTGGCTTAACTAAAGAATCTGTTCCAGATATCTTTGGTCAGCTCAGACAACTGAAACAGCGACAAAATGTGTCGTTCAAAAATAGGAATTTACTTCAACCGCTGGACACAGATCAAGACCAACGGCTAGAAATTCTTCGAATTCCTTGAAAGGATTGTAGCAACTTCCAACGTCGAGAATCGATATCTTTTCAGTGAATGGCAGACATCTGCATAGAAATAAACCAATTCTATTTAAATTGTTCCAGTTTTAAACTCATCTCTTTTACTGAAGTCATCAATTTTGGGTCGTGGTTTACATTTCATATTGACCCCAAAAGACTTATGATAGCTACTACACCTGTGGGGCACGGTGGTGTAGTGGTGGCGTCGTTGCCTTGAAGCCGGAAGAATCGAGGTTCGTATCCACCTCAAGTCACCATATAGGGACCTTGGCCTAGTCCTTCATTGGTAATTGCTCAGTACTTTGGCACGAAACTCCGATGCAGTGTCCGCTCTGCAGTCGGGAGCGCCTCTGAATAGAGTGCTTGAAGAGGCGCTATAACAAGTACGCATACAAACAAACAAAACAAACACCTAATAAAATTTGAAATTGTAATTGACTTTCACTTTGAATACGAAGTTGGTGCAGCACATCTAATAATGACAACATGGAGCAAGCAATACACAACAGAATTAGTCAAGAATTAGATAGTAAAAGTCAAAGTTAAGGAACACAATATAACAAGATCCAGATAAATTATACCTGACGCCATAATCACAACTTCAAACGATCAGAAATCCTGTAGTAATGAAAAACCTTATAACGAGACTGAGGGCTGTCTCAAGATCATAGCAGCAGCAATTGTCAAACAACTTACATGCATTGACCGTCAGATTTCTTTGGAGTAACCTCACTCCGCAAATTGGAAGAGGATGCATCCAAACTGCTGTTGGACACTTGAGCATCGAGAGGAACTCTGTTGAAATGCAACGGTCTGGAATCTTCATCAATCCTAGATACTTCAACAGGTAACGTCGACTGTGAAAAACCACCCTCCCTTTCCAGTAGGTGCACTGGCAAACATTGACCATTGACTAGTTGTTCAGAGAGAGTAGTTTCCTGTGTTGGTTCTAGTAGCTTCGTAGAATCATCATAAGCATCTAAAGTTCGCATTTCAGCTTTACGTAACATCTCGAAGGCCAATTTTCTTTTGTCCTTTTGTCGCAACTTTTCAAGCCCACCATTAAGAAAATACTCGAGACACACGCTGCGGCACCAGTCTATTCGTGTCTCTCGTTTCTTCGTCCAGATGTCTGTAGCCAATCTACGCATCGCATCCGCATACTGACTCAGCAGTTCTTCATTCTGACAGTGTTCGTCCCAGACGCTTTTGAAGTCTCCCTTTGCTAAAAAAATTTCCATAGGGTTTTTATAGTTTTTATTTATAATACAAGATAAGCAAAACAAGGGTACAAGAAGTTAAGAAATCAACTAAACCCTCAACAAGTAGTCAACTTTTTTATTTTTAGTCTCACAATAATCATGTTAGATGTTCAAGTGATCAATCTTGAAAGCATAACCTTAAATGCATAATAAATACACTATCAACAAGAAAAAAAGAAAGTGCTCAATTATTTTCAGTTTGCTTCCCCATCATCATCACATGGGGCGTGGTGGTGTAGTGGGTATGTTCGCTGCCTTGCAGCAGGATGGTTGTGGGTTCAAATCCATTTCAAGATTATTTTGAGGACTTCTGGAAAAGTAAAAAGGCTTGCTGGGCACCATAGAGCAAACCCCAGAAGCTGGAGATTTTCCCAAGTGTAAGTAGTTTCTAAAAATTCATGTGCTGATGAATATCCCAGGTTCATTAGTATATCTAAACCTTAACCGTAAAAGCGCCACATCTTACATTAATTACTACATTAATTACATAGCATCTGAAATCCATTAGAACCTGGAATTCTGCCTTTAGGTCGATCGAGAATGCCTCAGACGAATTTCTCTTTAAGAGATAAAAAATTACAACAATGTAATGACTGGTAATTATATAGCAAATACAAGACGCTGAAGACAATTTTTATACCTTGTGATGCATGCTTAACACGTTGGCCGCTGATTTGCTTTTGTTTGTATGCGCACTTGTCATAGCGCCCCTTCAAGCTCTCTACTCAGAGGCGCTCCCGACTGCAGAGCGGACACTGCATCGGAGTTTCACACCGAAGCGCTGAGCAATTGCGAGTGAAGGACTTGCCCAAGGTCCCTTCGTGGCTGTGTTAAATGACTCAATTTGGGACGTGTATACCCGTCCCTCGTGGCCAACGTGTTAACGTATTTCCTAACAGGTTGTTGAAATGTGATTTAGTGTTTAAGATCATTGCAAATAATCATCAAGCCAAGGTGAAGTCTTCTAAACATATATATGCTGGTACATACAATAGTCAATAAAACTCTATTATTTGTACAATCCTTTATAGCACACAAGTCAAAAACCGACCTTGTCTGAACTGTGTACGCAGATGGGAATGAAGGCCTTTTATAGTTCCTGCAAACTTCTTATGTTCAGAATCTTTGCTGTCCATCTTTGCAGATATTTTTAGCTCTATAATAAAGGCTACAATTTCAAATCATTAAACACAAGCATAATGCCAATTGATTAGCCGCAATATATGATATACAGAACTGTTTTAATGAGCAGAAAACTTCTGTAATTGGCCATCATAGCTAAGCTACCATTTCTCTCAAACTAAGAAACTATTTTATCTACTTCATATAAATATTAATTTGCGCATATACGTTGTCGTTTATGTAGTAAATTTATGATATTCTTAAAGCATATCCTCGTATAGTCTTGCACTTTTTAGGATGCACACTCAACTGTTAGGAGTGTAAGAGGAAGAATGTGAAGTTTATGCACCTGCACACTCCAAGCAGCATGGCAATCATGGCAATTCATAACAGGATGTAAATAAGGAACACTTTTTTAAAATTAAGCTCCAGTATTACCAAGGACTCTATTACTGTATGAGCGGCCCTTGCAGCATTGCTTATGCGTGGATAATGCTTTGATCATATACACCTTCATTATCGCTCATCAGTTTCCACGACAAAATAAGCGACAAAATAGCAAATTTAAGTAACTAAGGTAAATTTCGGCAGACTTCCGTTATCTAAAACGCTGCATTTAAAATCGTATAAATATAGCAAAATGAATGTATTGTCTGCTGATAGAAGCATACACATTGTTTACCAAAACAAAAACACGCTGCTTTGCAGCTACGCTGCAATAACTACGGAGACCCTAAGGGGACACGAATGCGAAATATTTTATGTTAGTAACGGGTAGCCTAATCCTAATTTATGTCGTATGCCCAATCAGACCAACGGCCTAACCAATAACCTACGGGATACCTAATGATAGCAGGCCTATTTTTTCTATTATTTCGGTACATTTAACATATGTAGGGCTTGGTGGTGCAGTGGTTATGTTCGTCGCCTTGCAGCCTACGGGTTGCAGGTTCGAATCCACATCATATGAAGGAAAGTTTGCTGGAGACAATGATGATAATACGTTTATTACGAGGTTTCATTACAATTCTGACAGCTATGCAGTTTCATTAAGTTTGTAGTTTCATCTTCGATATTAGTCCCAGGTTTAATTAGGTTTGTGCAAATGCACTAATGTCTCGGAGCAGAGATACTATTATATACATACAGAGACACAGAGACACGATCATATTTAGGCCTATTTACAGTGGTTGATACTTAATAATGTGCATATACACATGTGAAAGTGTCATTAGAGCTATCGTAGGCTTATGGATAGCATTGTTTCGTTTGCGGATGCCGCTACATGGCGCCGCGTGGCGAATGTTTCACAAACTTTTGTTGCCGTGCTTGTGCGTGTCGATCGCCCAAAGCGACGTCCCAACTCCGAAGCATTTAGCAATGGAACCGGGGTCATCGCTTCCCAGGCAGACGACATGCAAGCACATGCAGATGGTCATTTATACAATATGCAAGTTATATACATAGGTCGAGTTTTATATAGTGTTCGATAGTTCTTGCGTTCTACAATGCACAATGCTAAATTGTTATAAACATCTTGTGTGCTGACCGTAATGTGTCGGCACCTGGCGAAAGCGCCAGAAATTTTTTAAAATACATATCTCCTGCCAAGAGCTCAACGGCACCAAATCCAGAGCATTTAGCACACATAATTATGCACATCAATATACATATACACACACATTTATACATGCTAGGACTATTTACAATGTTTGATAATTACTCAGTGTCTCTGAACGTATATTTGTTATTCCATTTTAGTATGCTAACCGTCATGTGGCGGCTCTGGCGAAAGCGCCAGAATATTGTGTGTATGCACTATACATATCGTCAGCTGCATTTAACACCCGGAGTCAATAACACCTATGATATTTTATAGGTCCGTGTAGTCATCTGTTTCTTAATATGTTATCATTTATCATATTATAGTGAAGAATTTTTTCTTTGCTGAATAGGCCCCAATCGCGGGATCACTCCCTTCGGGTAGCCTATTGCTCTCTACGTTTCACAGTAATGATAATAATAATAATAATAATAATAATAATAATAATAATAATAATAATAATAATAATAATAATAATAATAATAATAATAATAATAATAATAATATCTTTTCTTTAATTAAACGCCTGCAAGACGCCCTGCGCTTTACATTTACAGGTTATGCAGTAATCTTAATTAAACTTAACTACCAACTGAAAAGACAGCTTTGTAATTACACGGCGCCGATGGCAGCCTATTGTACACTTAGCTATACCATCGCAATTGTTAACTGCAATTAATCAATTTGTTTACTATTATGAATGCATAATTGTCTGTTTGATATTTTTGGGATCAATAAACAAGTTAAAGTTGAAGTAATCGTTTGCAGCGGCGCCTATAGCTGCGCTACAAAACTTTGAAGATAGAGTTGGCACATGACGAAGCTAGCTGGCCAATCAGCTGCGTTTGTTTAGTTTTGCGTGGGAACAGTGATGCCACAGCTGGGTTTTTTCCACTAGATCTGTTTTTGTTGCCTTCGTCTGGGTTTCTGGTTTTTTGGGGGCAAAATCTGGTGTTTTTTGGCGAGTCGACATTTTGCACTTACAACAAAGATTGCTTACAACACAGGAATATTCTGTGAAATTCAATGCAAAATGGTTGTGATACTTAATTTTCCCACTAATTTTAATTTTAAACTCCACAATCAACATAATATCTCATGTTGTCAATTCACAACTAATTTATAATCAGAAGAATAGTTCTGCACAGAAATAAACCATTTTGACATTTCAAAATAGGTTAGGTCACTCGTCTCTTTCCTTGTTAAGCCGTATTACATCTATGATCTATAACATGCATATACAGCTGTACACTGTAGGTGAGGTCAAGCATCTAGTGGTATAATAGCCAAGTTGTTGCAGAGTATTAATGTTCTATAGGTGGTTGAAACGTTGGGTTGTTGGTGGATTAAGAAATTTGGTTGAAAACCTCGGATAACTTTAAAACTTTGTAAACTTAAGCCACTTGTGTTATGTGTTTGCAATTCTGGTAGACTCGACCTGCTGCTTATGCGCACACGAATATATCGATTAAGATTAGTGTCAGTATGTATCCCGAGTCACTGACAACTTTGACAATTGATATTTTTAAAGTTGTAGTTACATTGTATTCGACTCTTTTGACGAACATTTTGTTAATCCTCATGCGAACAGGCGAAAAACCAACTTAATTTGAACAAGGGGGGGTCTAAAGTAGCTTATATGAAAAGTCTGGGTTTTTCTGGGGTTTTTTTGTAAGGAAATTTGTGTTTATTTCAGAAACCTCAGTGGCAACACTGCGTGGGAGTGGCGCAAAAAGAAAGGAGCGGCGAATAACAACGTGCTTTAAATTTAAGTCGCAATTACGGGCACCGAAAAAGTATTGGTTTGTCTGAAAGATGTTCGCTCACGGTGCAAGAGAGACGACAAAATTCTACCTACTCCTTCTGCCGAAACGGTGAATTCGTAATTCGTACTATTTTAAGTTAAGCCATAATAACACCTATCATATTGCGTAGGATATTGAAATAATGTATTGAGGCCATGGTAGCCTATGCCGTATTGTTCATATAGATAATCTAGCCTCTGTTTGTTGGCTAATAATTATTGTTGGCATTCGCGTTAAAGCTAATTCTATTTTAATTAGTCCAGACAGCCGACCTTTGTAGTTCTATAGGCTTGTGTGCTCATTCGAGCTTGGCACCGTGTAGAGATGAAATATTGTAATTTTCTTGTCAAGACACGAAGTCGCTTGTCTTAATAAACGCTGTCATAATCTCGTCCGCTGGTAGCTTAGTCTCTAAGGAGTTGACCGTGCAATGGACAATATTATCGTCCCGCCAACAGTTCCTATAGATTATCATCGACTCGAAAAGTACAACTACGACTGCACTACGACTCGGTTTCATGAACGGTCCATAGTCGTAATTTAACTCTGACTGCATTGCATAAATTGTATGTACAGTGCTTGGACATATTACTGCACATCTCACAATTAGACCATAGATTTCTCTCCGATGCTATCGATAGTTTAATTCCGAAAGTATTTCGTTGGATGCGACCTACTCCATTAACCACCAACGTTCATCTGGTGGTACATAGGCAATGATTTTCCAAACTTTTATATTATTTGTCGGCCAGTTATAAGACACATTGCTTAGAGGGGGCATAATAATATTCTATTCGAAATTCATTATGCAGTGAATGTCTCCCTGTTTCCCCTGTATGTTTTGTCTGTATTCGTTCTCTGTGCTTGTATACATTCATTATGCTTTATTTAAATAATACTAGAACTTTGCGTGTTGGTTGTTAGCAAGTCTCACGCATAAATAAAAGTATTTAAAATTGGATGGGTGAAATTGGATGGGTAAAATTGGATGGGTAAAATTGGAGGGGTGAAATTGGAGGGGTGAAATTGGAGGGGTGAAATTGGAGGGGTGAAATTGGAGGGGTGAAATTGGAACAGGGAAAATGGGAAAATAGACAAATGGATAGCGATTAAAAATTTGAAAATAAATAGCAACTAAAAATTAGAAAATGGATTGCAATTTAAAAATTAGAACATAGTATTGTATGCTTGTTGACGTTGTATTAACGAAAAACAGGGAGCCAGAATCTGCTTAAAATTATTTAATAATATAACGATAAATGCAATGCGACCTCTGTGTCCGATAACTTCTATAAAACTTTGTCGAAATCATTGCCTTAAGAAGACCAGATGAACGTTGTTGGTTAATGGAGTAGGACAGCCCCATCTGAAATAAATTTCGGAATTCAACAGTGGATCGCATCGCAGAGTGATCCATGGTCTCATTGGGCGATGATCAGTAATGTGACTGAGTACTGTACATGTAATAAAGAATGCAGTCAGTAAATATAATTACGACTATTGGCCGTCCATGAGATTGATTTTTGTAGTCCAGTCCTAATTGTAGTTTCGAGTCGATGATAATGCATGGACTCTTGTTGGGACGATATTGTCCATTGCACGGTGAAGTCTTTAGAGACTGAGCTACCCGTCAACGAGACTGTGATGGAGTTTGACATTAGAACAAGCGACTTCATACACGTCTTGACAAGAGAATGATGAGATTTCATCACTGCACGATGCCAAGGTCGAGTGCTTATGCAATTCTGCAGAAGTAAGACAGTAGGTTGTCTGGGCGAATAGAAATCGAATTAATTAACGCCAATGCCTAGGATAGATAGGATATTAATTAATGAAGTACTGTATAGTTACTTGCATATTAATTAGGGTGCTTTCTGTATCTGATCTAAATATTTGTATCCACTACGTAGCAACTTTTGTAGCTGGTATTTATTAATATAATTATAATTATAATGCAGATTGCACTTTAGTTCAGCTATAGAGGCTTCTGCAGCCTGTAAGAACCATAAAATAAGAACCATAGAATAGCAATATGAATAAAAATTATCATTGCTCAAAGATTTCACATCAATGTTCACCATAAAATTATTGCTTGCATGCTCCGAATAGGAATAAAATATACAAATAAAATAGCATGTCTGATGTAATGCATCAAGTAAGAAGATTCTGACGATACCTTTGGGTTCTTGGGTACTGCCTAAGTTCTTGTTCTTTCAGATCTCAGAAGAGCTGATCATGGACTGGGAGGCGGTGGAAGACGCATGGAATCTCCAACAACGATCGCCTGGATCCGTGGTCATTTCGGCATCCTATGGGTCGTGGACAAAAGTGGGTGATGTATATCGAACCTCTTGTTCTTTCAGGTTTTCTTCTAGTTGCCTGGAACAAAAAGTGTCTGGAGCACGACCACTGGATCCCAAAGACGGTGACAGACTGGGATACATATGGTGGAAAATAGGTCGAGTATCCGACGCCCAACAATCCTCGACATTGTAGGTCGTTAGGTCGGATGGGTCATGGTTGGTTAGTGTGTCCTCTTGTGATCGCCATCTTGGTAGGGATGGTGACCATACAAGGGGCGATAGGATTAGCCACCAATTTACAATGTTCTTGTTCTTTCAGTTTCTATTGTAGTGATTCAAAGCATGGAGCAGCAAAAGTCTGAAGCACACAGGACCTGCCGATCATCTGGCTGGCCTCACCCTCCCCAGGCCTCACCCCACCCCAGGCCTTGCCCTCCCCAGGCCTCCCCCTCCCCAGGCCTCACCCTCCCCCAGACCCGCCCTCCCCCAGTCCATATGCACGTCCAACCACTAAAAATTAAAAAAATTAAAACAAAAGTAAAAATGTTAAAATGTAAAAAAGTAAATGAGCAAAAACTAAAAATGTGAAAAGTAAAATGTTAAATTGAATATAGCGATAACTAAAAATTAAATTTAAAAAAATGAAAATAAAAATGAACAAAACAAAAATCATCCGTTCGATTGCACTCTGACCCCATTAATTTTTTTCCATTCGTTTTCCGTTCTTGTTTTTCAGGTTCTTTTATTGTAAACAATGATTGCATTCTAATTGTTTCTGATTCTTTTATTGCTTACATGTATTGTGTTGTTGTTTTAGATTCTTTTACTGTTAATGTAACAGTGCTGTTGTTTTTTAAGTTTCTTTACTTGTAACGTAACTATGTTCTTGTTGATTTAGATTCTTTTATTGTAGACAATGATTGCATTCTAATTGTTTCTGATTCTTTTATTGATTACATGTATTGCGTTGTTGTTTTAGATTCTTTTACTGTTAATGTAACAACGCTCTTCCTCTTCTTTTTTTAGGTTCCTTTACTGTTAATGTAACTGTGTTCTTGTTGATTTAGATTATTTTATTGATTGCATTCTAATTGTTTCTGATTCTTTTATTGCTTACACGTATTGTGTTGTTGTTTTAGATTCTTTTACTGTTAATGTAACAGTGCTCTTCCTCTTCTTTTTTAGGTTCCTTTACTTTTAATGTAACTGTGTTCTCGATGATTTAGATTATTTGATTGATTGCATTCTAATTGTTTCAGATTCTTTTATTGATTACACGTATTGTGTTGTTGTTTTAGATTCTTTTACTGTTAATGTAACAGCTAGTGCTCTTCCTCTTCTTTATTTTAGGTTCCTTTACTTTTAATGTAACTGTGTTCTCGATGATTTAGATTATTTTATTGATTGCATTCTAATTGTTTCTGATTCTTTTATTGATTACACGTATTGTGTTGTTGTTTTAGATTCTTTTACTGTTAATGTAACAGCTAGTGCTCTTCCTCTTCTTTATTTTAGGTTCCTTTACTTTTAATGTAACTGTGTTCTCGATGATTTAGATTATTTTATTGATTGCATTCTAATTGTTTCTGATTCTTTTATTGATTACACGTATTGGGTTTTTTTTAGATTCTTTTACTGTTAATGTAACAGCTAGTGCTCTTCCTCTTCTTTTTTTAGGTTCCTTTACTTTTAATGTAACTGTGTTCTCGTTGATTTAGATTATTTTATTGTAAATAATGATTGCATTCTAATTGTTTCTGATTCTTTTATTGTTAACGTTCATTGCATTCTTATTGTTTCTTATATTGTTTCTGATTCTTTTTGTTGTTAGGGTAATTGTGTTCTTGTTGTTTCACGTTCTTTTGCTAACTTCGAATGTGTTTTTCTATTGTAGGGAACTCCGCCACAGGGAACTGCAAATCTGGAGGGATTTGCAGTTCCCTGCGCCGGTCCTAAGCCCGGATAAAGGAGGAAGGTTTGCCAGGTGGGTGTCGATCCCTGGCAGTAAAACAAAGACGACTGGAGTTCGATGCCAAACAGAAACGATACGCCAGCTCGGATGACGCATGGACAAACGAGGTCCGCAAAACCAGTCGTGCAGTTGGGATTGGATCGGGAACTGCTACCGAAAGAAAGTCGAGACCTGCTGGCGCTTGGAATGTTCGCACTCTCTGGTCGGCGGGAAACTGGAGATGTCAAGATGCTCGTTCAGCGGCCAGCCACGATCTTCTGGATCCTTCTGCCCTCTTGGAATCATCACAGGTAGCTGAGATCAGCCGAATGGCTTGTTAATTTACTAGTTGTTGATTATGAAATAGAATTGTCTGTTAATTGTATTTGAATTTTTGATGGATGTGATTCATGATCAACTGATTACTTGATATTGTTAATTAATAAATTAATATTATTAATTAATTATTATATAATTAATAAATTAATATTATTTATTAATTAGCGTTAATTACTCTATCCTTTGGCCTCTGACCAAACATACCAGACTCGCTTGTGCATTCATTCTTCGCTACTACCTACAGAAAACTTGGCATAGTATTTGCTGGAAGAAATTGCACCTGCTGCATGTTGTTGAGTTGCTCCATGCGTGAAGTAAACGATTTTGAAATTCGTTTGAGCATTTCTTTGACACTGAGCGCTCAGTGGCGGCGCTAGGGGGGCCTGGGGGGGGCTAAGCACCCCTACAAGAGGCTCAGCCCCCCCTAAAAAAAGGGCCATCCGAATTTTTTTTAATTGAAAATATCCAAGATTTTTGGTCGATGACTAAAAAAAAAAAAAAAAGGTCGTCAGAAATTTTTGCGGCGAAAATGGAACATTTTCATGAGATTTCGGTCGATGATTAAAAAAAAAAAAAAGGTCGTCAGAAATTTTGGCGGCGAAAATGAAACTGAAATCCTGGCGCCGGTACTGTGAGCGCTGTGTAATCTGAAACGTCTAGAGTTCCAGACGCAATAGCTAACAAGGCAATCCTTCTTCTTGAATAGATTTCAACTCTTAAAGTCAACTCTGTTGTTAACTTGGTTTAAATGATTGTAATTGCAGCAGAAAGAAAACGGTGAAGAAGAACAACAAAGACGGCAAAAGAAGATGTCGGAAACGCAACGCAATCCTGAAGAACTTTTATTGACTATGCAAAGAACATTTTTATTGACTGTGCAAAGAACATTTTTATTAACTATGTAAAGAACATTTTTATTTACTATGTAAAGAACATTTTTATTGACTGTGCAAGGAACATTTTTATTGACCGCAAAGAACATTTTTATTGACTGCAAAGAACATTTTTATTGACTGTAAAGAACATTTTTATTGACTGTAAAGAACATTTTTACTAACTGTGTAAAGAACATTTTTATTAACGGTGTAAAGAAAATTTTTATTAACTGTGTAAAGAAAATTTTTATTGACTGTGCAAAGAACATTTTTATTAACTGTGTAAAGAAAATTTTTATTGACTATGCAAAGAACATTTTTATTGACTGTGCAAAGAACATTTTTATTAACTGTGTAAAGAACATTTTTATTAACTATGTAAAGAACATTTTTATTGACTGTGCAAGGAACATTTTTATTGACCGCAAAGAACATTTTTATTGACTGCAAAGAACATTTTTATTGACTGCAAAGAACATTTTTATTAACTGTAAAGAACATTTTTACTAACTGTGTAAAGAACATTTTTATTAACTGTGTAAAGAACATTTTTATTAACTATGTAAAGAACATTTTTATTGACTGTGCAAGGAACATTTTTATTGACCGCAAAGAACATTTTTATTGACTGCAAAGAACATTTTTATTGACTGCAAAGAACATTTTTATTAACTGTAAAGAACATTTTTACTAACTGTGTAAAGAACATTTTTATTAACGGTGTAAAGAAAATTTTTATTAACTGTGTAAAGAACATTTTTATTGACTGTGCAAAGAACATTTTTATTAACTGTGTAAAGAAATTTTTTATTGACTGTGCAAAGAACATTTTTATTGACTGTGTAAAGAACATTTTTATTGACTGCAAAGTAAATAATCATTGAACCAATTTGAAGACTACTTTTGTTGTATATTAAACATGTAATTATGAACTTTTATTGTATTGAAGACTAAAGGGCATTTTGGTTCTTAGGAACATCCCCAAGAACTTGCCTCTATTAAATACTGCTGGACTTTAATTTTACTTCCCTTCCGTTCACCAACCTTCCAAACACCTATGTTTCCCATCTTCTCACTGAATATTTCGAGTCCATCTCCCAATCCTCCCCTCCTATCATCCTTCGAACTTTAAAATGACTGTTAGTGAGTTCGCAATATCCAAACTCCTTGTGTTTCTCCCATTTTCTGAAGTAACTTTTAAACGCAGTCATTTTTATTGACGGCCACTTAGGATAACCCAACTAATATCGTTTAGCGCCTTCCTTTACCCAGCCTCGGCATGTCGAGCATTGGCCCAACGTTTAATAAGCAGAGGCTGTTAAAATTACTGTGCTGAAGCTTCATATGCCGAGGCCGAGAAAATGAGTGCAGCGGAAAATCGTACACCGTGGCAGAGAAAATAAGGGTGGCGCCGGTTTATATTCTGACGGAGGCCGAGAAAATGAGGGCAGCAGCAGTTTATATGCCGAAGCCTACAGTTTCTCGGCCTCAGCATATGAAGCGACACCGCCATTTTCTCGGCCTCGGCATGTGAATATATAGTGCCCTAATTCTTTCGGCCTCGGTATACAAAACGGCAAAGCCCACATTTTCTCGACCTTGGCATATGAACTTAAAATGTCCTCATTTTCTCGGCCTCGGAGCACGAAGCGACACCGCCTACATTTGCAGCTGTTGTGGTTTTGTTGTTGCTGTTTTACTGTTGTTTTTTTTGCTGTTTTTGTTGTTTTGGTGAGTTTGTTTTGGTGTTTTGTTGTTATTCTGCTGCTGTTTTACTGTTCTTTTGTTCCTGTCTTGCTGTTTTTTGGCTGTTGGTTTGCCGCTGTTGTTTTGTTGTTGCTGTTTTGCTCTTGTTGTTCCTGTTTTGCTCTTGCTTTTGCTCTTGTTTTGCTGCTGCTGTCCCTGCTGTTTTGTTGTTGTTTTGTTGCTGTTTTGTTGTTTTGTGGTAGATGTTTTGTTGCTGTTTTGGGTGCTTGTGTTTTTCTAGATGGAAAAATTGGGATTTCTTAGATGGAAAATCTTTGTTTCTTCCAGGTTGAAAATCTTGCGTTTTCTTAGGGTTTTTCTAGATGGAAAATCTTGGTTTTTTCACAGTTAATTCCGGATGGCTACCCAAAGCGGGTCACACCTACTACGCGTTGGCTACCCAAAGAAAGTCACAGTTACTCCCTGTTGGCCACCCAAAGCAGGTCACAGTTACTCCCTGGTGTCTACCCAAAGTAGATTCCAGTTACTCCCTGCTGGCTACCCAAAACAGGTCACAGTCACTCTCTGTTGGCTACCCAAAGCGGGTCAGGCACTCCCTGTTGGCTACCCAAAGCAGGTCACAGTTACTCCCTGTTGGCTATCCAAAATGAGGGCGGCGGCGGTTTATATGCCGAAACCGAGGAAATGAGGGCGGCGGTTTATATGCCGAAACCGAGAAAATTAGGGCTGCGGCGGTATATGCCGAAACCGCGAAAATGAGGGCGGCCGTTTATATGCCGAAACCGAGGAAATGAGGGCGGCGGTTTATATGCCGAAACCGAGAAAATTAGGGCTGCGGCGGTTTATATGCCGAAACCGAGAAAATGGTTCCTGATGATGATGAGAAAATGAGGACGGCGGCGGTTTGTATGCCGAAACCAACAAAATGAGGGCGGCGGCGGTTTATATGTCGAAACCGAGAAAATTAGGATGGCGCTTTATATGTCGAAACCGAGAAAATGAGGGCGGCGGCGGTTTGTATGCCGAAACCAAGAAAATGAGGGCGGCGGCGGTTTGTATGCCGAAACCAAGAAAATGAGGGCGGCGGCGGTTTGTATGCCGAAACCAAGAAAATGAGGGCCGCGGTTCATACGGCGAAACCGAGAAAATGAGGGCGTCGGCGGTTTGTATGCCGAAACCAAGAAAATGAGGGCGGCGGTTTGTATGCCGAAACCGAGAAAATGAGGGCGGCGGCGGTTTGTATGCCGAAACCAAGAAAATGAGGGCGGCGGCGGTTTGTATGCCGAAACCAAGAAAATGAGGGCGGCGGTTTGTATGCCGAAACCAAGAAAATGAGGGCGGCGGCGGTTTGTATGCCGAAACCAAGAAAATGAGGGCGGCGGCGTTTGTATGCCGAAACCAAGAAAATGAGGGCGGCGGCGGTTTGTATGCCGAAACCAAGAAAATGAGGGCGGCGGTTCATACGGCGAAACCGAGAAAATGAGGGCGGCGGCGTTTGCATGCCGAAACCAAGAAAATGAGGGCGGCGGTTTGTATGCTGAAACCAAGAAAATGAGGGCGGCGGTTCATACGGCGAAACCGAGAAAATGAGGGCGGCGGCGGTTTGTATGCCGAAACCAAGAAAATGAGGGCGGCGGCGTTTGTATGCCGAAACCAAGAAAATGAGGGCGGCGGCGGTTTGTATGCCGAAACCAAGAAAATGAGGGCGGCGGTTCATACGGCGAAACCGAGAAAATGAGGGCGGCGGCGTTTGTATGCCGAAACCAAGAAAATGAGGGCGGCGGTTTGTATGCTGAAACCAAGAAAATGAGGGCGGCGGTTCATACGGCGAAACCGAGAAAATGAGGGCGGCGGCGGTTTGTATGCCGAAACCAAGAAAATGAGGGCGGCGGCGGTTTGTATGCCGAAACCAAGAAAATGAGGGCGGCGGCGTTTGTATGCCGAAACCAAGAAAATGAGGGCGGCGGCGGTTTGTATGCCGAAACCAAGAAAATGAGGGCGGCGGTTCATACGGCGAAACCGAGAAAATGAGGGCGGCGGCGTTTGTATGCCGAAACCACGATGTAAGAAATACGATGGTGACCGCACTTCCTATCTATCGTGTGTATTGATTTTGGCTAGAATCTTTTTCTGTCGATGGTGTCGCTCGAGTCGCTACTAGGCTGGCGCATCGGCGGTGTTTGATACAGGTTTATACGGACTATGTTTGAAATCGTATGAAATGAGTGCTGCACGCTATGTGACATTTTATTTTATATTATTTATTTTATCTTATTTATTTTCATTTCCTTAGCGCCACTTCAAGCTCACTACTCAGAGGCGCTCCCGACCACAGCGCGGACACTGCACAGGGGTTTCAAACCGAAGCACCCGATTTTCTTGTGTGTGGTGTGTGTGGGTGTGTTTGTGCGTGTCTGTGTGTGTCTGTATGTGTATATGCATGCATGTGTGTATGTGTATGCGTGTGCGCATGTGCCTTTATGTGTGACCGTATGTGTAGGTGTGCGTGCATGTGTGCATATGCGAGCGCATATGCGAGTATGTTTGTATACGTGCTTGTGTGTGTATGGGTGTGCATATGTGTGTGTATATATGTCTGTGTGTATGTGTTTGTATGCGTGTATGTGTGTACAGGTGTGCATGTGTGGGTATGTGTGAATGTTTGTGTGTTTTTATGTATGTGTAGGCGTATGTGCGTAGTTGTGCATATAATTATGCGTTTGTTTGTGTATGTAATTATTGCTACTTACTGAAAACAGATAGACGAGCACAGACAAACAGATGTAGACTCAGATATAAAGAAACGCAAACAGACATAGACAGGCCAAGACAGACACAGACGGGCATTAGCGTTAGACATACACTCATATACATACAGATAGACATAAAGAAAGACAAACAGAAAAACATACATAGACACACATAGGCAGACACATACCTCTACAGACAAATGCAGACAGACATGAGAAGGCAGAGACACAGACAGGCAGATTTAGACAAACACAGACAGACACATACGGACATAGACGGACACGCATGCATAGACATAAGCAGATAGACACAGACATAGACAGGCAGACAGTGACATACAGACTGACAGACATAGGCAGACAAGCTGACAGATATAGGCAGACAGACATACCTGGACAATCAGACATAGACAGACAGACATAGAAAGACGGACACATACAGACGTCAACAGAAAAACTAACATAGACATGCATGGTCATAAACAGACATGCTTACATGCAGACATACAGACAGACAGACAGACATAGAAAGACAGACACATACAGACATCGACAGAAAAATTGACATAGGCATACAGGGCCATAGACAGACAGACAAACAGACAGACAGACAGACATACAGACATATAGACATACATGGTCAGGGTGAGATACAGGCTGGCAATATAGGCAGACACAAACAGACAGATTGGATACATACAGAAATAAACAGACAGCCATAGGCAGGCAGACAGACAGACATAGATATACACAGAAAGATATGGACTGTAGAAAAGAATGAACAGGCAGAGTCTTTGACACGCAGACAGACACGGACAGACAGATTGTTGCTGTACTTGTAGCCTTGAAGGTCTAATTAATCTACATTTACATTTCCAATATTGTAGTCATGCTGTGATAGTAGCATTAGTAGGCTAATACTGTACTCATTATACTGTATTTATTGGTACTGCGAGGGCTTAAAGTGTGCCTTGGCGGTCATGGACGGCTTCCATGCACTTATTTTAAAATCTGAGCACAGTCTTGCCACTTATTGGACAGCACAGTCTGGAAAGGTATACGAGGCGTCCAGGCACTTCTTTTGGAAAGGCAAGGGGCGTCCAGGCACTTATTTTCCCCTCACCTTAAACGCTGGGTACTGTGTAGTACTGTATTGTACTAATGTACTGGAATGGAACTATAGCGGTACCTTGCTTAAATATTTTGTACCGAGCAGGATTAGTAGATTTCTAACGAGTCTGCATTTATGATCACGTCTGCAATAATTAATATAAGAAAGGTGAAGGTAGTCTGTGGTTGTACTGTTTCGTGTATATATGGTACATTAGCGATAGGATACTGGTTTAGTGACAAAATACTAGTTCAAATGTGGTAAAGACGTATCAGAAGGAGTAATATTTTACTAGTAATAACATTTCCAAGTGCTTAAAAAGCGTACGAGCATATGCGTTAACTATACATGTAATGGATAAAGCCGGCCTAACGGCGCCACCGCTGCCATCTGGCGAATGTAATTAAATTAGCCAATTTCGAGAGGTGAGTGAGGTCACCATCCTATTTCCTACATCATGGCCGAAACCAAGAAAATGAGGGCGGCGGTTTGTATGCCGAAACCGAGAAAATGAGGGCGGCGGCGGTTTGTATGCTGAAACCAAGAAAATGAGGGCGGCGGTTCATACGGCGAAACCGAGAAAATGAGGGCGGCGGCGGTTTGTATGCCGAAACCAAGAAAATGAGGGCGGCGGCGGTTTGTATGCCGAAACCAAGAAAATGAGGGCGGCGGCGCATTATCTGCGGAAACCGAGAAAATGACGGCGGCTGTTTATATGCCGAAACCGAGAAAATGAGGGCGCCGGTCCTAAGCCCGGATAAAGGAGGAAGGTTTGCCAGGTGGGTGTCGATACCCTGGCAGTAAAAACAAAGACGATCGAAGTTCGATGCTAAACGGAAACGATGCCAGGATACGCCAGCTCGGATGACGCCTGGAAAACAAGATCGGCAGAACCAATCGAGTGGTTTGGTTTGGATCCGCTACCGAAAGAACGTCGAAACCTGCTGGTGAAATGATATCAGTGGGTGCTTCGAATGTTCACACTCTCTGGTCGGCAGGAAACTGGAGTTACTGGAGGTGTCAAGATGCTCGTTTGGATACGCAAAGAAACCCA